>OW387801.2:1212500-1812500 GCA_936446665.2 Synanthedon andrenaeformis
TCTACCATCGAAGTACTACAACTATGGAAATTGCGTCACAAATGTCAAAGCGGCATATAAAAAGTACGCCTAAAACGGAATCATGGCGGAGTCTTGCCTTCGCGCGTCAATGTTAAAAGGTAGTAACGACCAAGTTCTACTATTCAATTTAAACTTCAATGTGTTGACGTGAAGTCACATTTTCTTTAAATGACACATGACAGAGTTCATGCTCTACACATATTATTATGTCACTTTTAAATGTTCCATAAAGTTCCTAGTGTTTTGTATGGCGTGCTAAATCCATAGTTGTAGTACATAGAACTAAAAAATCTCAATCTAACTTAAAACAGTTTTAAAATTAAAAAGCATCAAAAAAAAAGCTTAATCACCTTCAATATGATGTTAACCAATTTTTCGGTGCCAATGTTATCGCTGACATCCTTCGGTAGCAAATTGAAATTTCTCCACCTGTAGTAGTCCCCGTGGGACAAATTCAAGGCTGCACTCAAATAATTCCCTATGGAGACCCTAACTAAGCCCCTTATTTGGGGGTCACTGTGGCCCTCTAGCAGAACAAAAACATCAGACATGTGCTGATATTCGAAATCAGATATATCCACGTCTTTATCTGTTTTGAATCCATCGGGCGAGTCTTTTTGTTGCAACTCCTCGCACCTTTTCAAAGATTTCTTCAACTTTTCATCTCTCTGTGCGTTCTTCAATGCGTCTAAATTTTCTAAATTAGTTGTTGATTCACCAAAATGGTCGAATTTCATGTCTAAATCTACACTCGAGGATAGAACACCGCCACTGCTCGACATCGGATACCCGGTCGACATTGGATCGTTGCTTCCAGTCATATTTGAATTGCTAGTAAAATTACTAGCAGTCATGTTAGGGTTGGTGCTGTCAGTGGTGTTGCTAATCATCAATCCTTGCATTCTGCTGTCCAAAATGTTACTTTGGACATCCTTATTTGAGCTTTTCTGCTCGCTGTCGACGGATTTCTCCAGTGATTTACTATTATCCTTCTTTGAGCCCGAATTGTGTTGACTGTCGGTTGTCCGTGGATTTAAAAGCTCCTGCCAGACTGATTCGTTTAAGGAATCCTGATAGCAGACATTTCTTTCCAGAATGAAGTCGTTTATGTTGTCTTGTGTTAAATCTGTGCCATCTGAAGAACCTGAAATGTTCAATATACATATCCATACTAATATTATAAATGCGAAAGTAACTCTGTCTGTATGTCTGTCTGCTACCTTTTCACGCCTTAACTGCTCAACCGATCATCATGAAATTTTGCTTACACGTCGTCAATCGTGTAAGCAAATTTTTCTTTTTTTTTTCAAATCGACTAAAGCAATTTTTAAAAGCTAGATCATATAAATGAAAGACTCACCCGATATATTTTGAGTCTTGTGGTCTGCGTCTTTATCTAAATACATGGTAATCGCTTGAGGATACAAATGTAATATTTCCGATAGACAATTCAATGCAGACGATTTCACCGATACTCGAACTGATCTATAAAACATAAGTTACAGTAGTGAAATGGCACAAAACAAATTGATTTTTTTAAATAATAAAATTCTGTATATATCCACACTAACCTGTCAGATGTCAAGCCTCCTTTATTACCAGTTAAAAGGAATTTGGACGCCAACAACCTTCCGCAGTATTTCAACGGTATATCGTCTTCAGTGGATGAGCCTATATTTATCTAGAAAAATGTTATTTAGACGGTTTTAAAATTTAACTTGGCAATTTCCATATAAAAATGCTTAACAAAACTTAGTGATTTTCGGCTTCTTGATAAGAGGAAAATTAGTTAATTACCTATAGATAAAATATATCCAAAAATATATACAGCGAAATAACAAAAGTAACAATTCTTTAAAGTAACAATAAACAATGACATATTTAAAAAAAATATTTTTTCGTATAAAGTACACTATATAATGGTAAAAACTTTACGGACTTTTTTTAGTCAAGTTTTTAATTAAAACGATCTTATAATCACTGTGAAAGAAAATAACCTTAAAACGGTTGCGTTGTTTAGAATAACTTATGCATGCAATAAAATTACAAACTCCGATTTACGAGTTTAATATTTTAGAGTGACAATAATCAGTTTAATATTATTGAATGAGTTTAATATTTGAGACTTTTTAGTGTTTATAAACACCCTTTATAATGCGCACTGGCAATGTTTGGAACTCCTGAGCTCATATGACCCAAATCTTTTCCCCAAAGTTGGTGTGAATAAGCATCTTCTAGTCTAGATGGTTGTTGGCCAAGAGGAAACGCAACTGTAATAGAAAAAATTAAAAAAAAAGTGAACTTCAAAGGATGAACTCACTCTGCACCCAGACTCCTGGTGGTGGAAATCAACACTGTCAAACTCCTTCGGATCAGTATCTTCGATCTCTTCAAGTTTTTCCGACAAATCTTTGGTCAATTGTTCAGAGTCCACTTGGATGTCAATATCGCTAGCAGGAGAGTCTGGAGTCTGTCAACATTGTGTACAGTGAGAATTTTTTTCTTTGATAAAAAAGGTAAACAAACAATTCACTACATAGAGTTTTCCAGTTTTAACCTTAATTACACATTCATATATACACGAATTCATTTACACTCACTAAACATAATATTCTTTACGATATGTATCCAAAATTATTGCATATCTTCAGTGGAAAATGCAAAAAAACTCGATAAAATCGTCACATAACCTACAATATTAATAGACGTCACAGAGATTTTGTCTATGGTTTTAGAGACGGGACATGTACACGACCTAAGTCATTTGGAGTCAGATGAGGTTTTGATTCGTACATAAATTATCAAGTTCACAATTCTATATACATTTTTAAAGTTTTAGTTCATCATAATTCATAACCGTAGACGAAAACACTTTATGAAATTATTTTTGATTAAATGGCATTAATTAAATAAATTACTTAAGATTACCACTAAACTAATAATTCGTATTATATTTATTATTTTTATTAATAATAATATTTTATTCGGTTTTGGTTTTTATGGAGTTGCAAAATGCAGTGTTGCCATGGCTGAGAATGAGTTACTCACTGAGTCAACTCTCTTTGATATGCCTATTGTACAAATCCCATCTCTAAAACAGGTCAGTGACCCTGGCGACGTCTTATTTGTTTACCTTTTTTATCAAACAAATAAAATTCTGGTATATATATCCTTATTATATATATAAAAATTTCGTGTCACGTTGTTTGTCCGCGATGAACTCCCAAACTACTGAACCGACTTTGATCAAACTTCATAAGTATCTGTTATTTGGTCCAACTTAAAAGATAGGATAGTTTATATCTCATTTTGTTTATTATTTTTTTTGCAAATTATATAATATTATTAACATAGCGCCATCTGTTGATACCTATTCAATCCAGCAATTATTTATCTGTGAGTTCCATAAGAATCTAACAGATGGCGGTGTAAGGTAATTTATCGGCTGGATTGAATAAAAAATTGCACCCGTGCGAAGCCGGGAGTATTCACTAGTATGTATATATATATTGTTACATTAAAATTTTCGCACCCTATGGTTAGTTGTGCCGGTCGTACAGCTTTCGGTAGAATCGCTTCTGGGTGTCCTCGCCTGTTAACGTTATAATTAAATTTCGCGCTTACCACTCGTTGCATAGTTCGTTTACATGAAGTGTGGTATAACGGAACGTTGTTTGTCGCCTTATACTGCAATTTGATTGGTAGTTTCCTCGTTTAGTTCTGACCATACGCAACGACTTCAGAGTGCCGTTGCTAGTTCCATTGTGCACCTTAGTCGCTTGACTTAGGGTCGAAATGAATAGGATTCGCTTTAGATAGGACATGCTGCATTTCAAATGCAATTGAATGGCTTAGATCGGCGTAAGAGACAAATAATCATTCACTTGACATCGCGAGCTCACCAGGAAAGGTCGACATCAAGAAGCTGTAGAAACCACAAAGGGCCGCTGCCAATTGATTTTCATCTGTCCATATCGAAGGAATCGCTTCTCAGTTTTTTAATTTTATTTCGATATTGTGTTAATTGCCTCCATTGCAGAGCATCGGTAAGTTTTTTACATAATATTTCTCGATTTTAGGGTTTTTTCTATAGGAATTTTCCATGGGTATGTCCGCCGCATGCCATGTTGTTTTTTTTATATAAGCAATCAGTGTTCTTTTAATAGTCGATTTTAATGTTAATAAGTCGTTTTGAACGTAGGATAGTGAAGGGTGAATTTTGCATATTTTCAATAAGCATATTTTTTTAGCACACGTGCTGGTATATTTAATATTTTACGATGGCGTCGGTCACCTATTTTCTTTTATATTAATTTTCTTTGGCGACGGCCATCGCTTTATTATTAGAACGGTTAAGCCGTCTATTTGTTTTATCACGTGCAATCCAACGGACCCATGTGACTTTTTCTTTTTTTTTCATACCAGATACGTGTGTGACCTTAATTAAACCTTTCACTGCATTTCCTATTATTTGTTAAATAAATTGGACAGTTTATATAAATTTTCCCTGAAGGAATTATGTGTGATTTCCACACTTTTTATTAACGATCACGTGCGGACCGTGATTCAATTATACCTATATTCTTTTTCTTTGATAATTCTAATCATTTAAAGTTTAACCTGGAGAAGGCACGTGGACTCGCGTAGTAAATTTCACTGTACAACATACTAAGGCGTGACTGCGCGTGTGCTTTCCAGTGAGGCTGTCTGGGGCAGGCTGTTTTGGGCAGGCTGTCTGGGACAGGCTGTTTTGACAGGCTGTTTAGAAAGGCCGTTAGACGAGCCGTTTTTCACCGTTCGTCCGAGACAAGCCGAGCAGAATCGCCGAGCGACGCTAGTCTTCCGCGTCGCTTCGGGCTGGTCAACGACTGCGAGTAAACGCCCTTAACAAGTGACGGTTTTCTTTATCCTCATTACACCCGCATAGCGTCGATTGCAGTTAATATACTAATTTAGGCATAATCCGGTAACATTAGGGTTAAGCACTTTAGGGTCTACGGCTCTCTTCCGGTGGTACAGTTTGGTTCTGGTTCACTTCTACAATCTTCACAAATTCCCTGGCCTAATTTTATGAATATTTCTTTTTTTTGTGTGTAGAATTTAAATTTTTAATGGTACAAATTGTATCAAATTGTGTTAATCTTTTTAAAATCAGCTTTCTTTATTGTATAGAAGCCTTTTACGAAAATATACGATTTTTATTGTACTCTAAAAGGTCTTTTATTGATTTTATTTAATTGTCAACCTGTCCGTACTACACAGCGGAAAAAAAGGTAACAATATATATATATATATATATATATATAAAACAGTAAAGCGCCTTTTTCGAGGCAATATCTAGTCGCTTAAAATCAACAAGTCTATTTAACACTCAATATGAAATCATCATAATATGTTAAATACTTTTACAGATCACAGATTTACTTGGGTTTAAAACTTACTTACTTACTTAATTAATAATAATAAATATCCTCACAAACTCCACACAGCACCATCTAGTTCCACAGTAAGCGACTAATGCTTGTATTATGGATACCAGACAGTTGATATAATACATAGATTACTTTTTTTTGTTTTGCAAATAGGATAGTATACCTCCGGTGTATAGAACTGGAAAATGGCAATAGGCTAGTTGACAAAATTTGGAAATTAGTTTAAAACTATAGCTTAGCATCTATTTCACCCCAAAAATATATTATTTTAATAAAAATAGGTCTTTTACATTAGTATTTTGAGTTTTTAGAAATGAACTTGAAATTGACCGCGAAAAAGGCCAAGACTGTCACCGCGTCTTGAATGACGTCACACCTCGCGACACAGCCGTGTTTGTTTATGACAGTCAATTGTGTCAATGACAGCTACAACATGGCGTTTCGCGAGGTGTGACGTCACGCTCCAATGCGCTTCTCTGATCGGTGTTTAATGTCACGTGATTAAACGCCTCATTTTGTCGATTTTATTTTCCAAAAATATTATTAATCTTTTATTATTTTAATAGAAAAGTTGTTTTTTTTTTGTTTACTAATTATCATGGTTAATCATTAGAAACTCTAAGCCATCCGATTTATTCTTAGTGGAAACAAGCCTATTATAGTGGTTCATAAATTAACCAGAATGGCGCTTGTGTAGAATTAGGTTTTAAAAATCAACTGTGGTTTTACTCTTAGTGTGGATAGTGTGCAAGCGATGTAAGCTATGTCTTAGATAAATATAGCATAAAAAAATAAAAATTAATTAAAATACAATTATCTTGGAGGAATTATTATTAACTTTTAGATGCTTTTTAGATTTGCACAACGCTTGTCGGTTGAATATGTGGACATTATCTATTTAAATTTACAACAACTTAAGTATGTATAACTAACTATATTCACCAAATAAATTATTTTGAATTTTTGAATTTTCTTTGAATGGACTTAAATCCTCCGGAATTGAAAAACTGGCAAATTTCAACCATTGTATAGTATACAGGGTGTCCCAAGACTATGCGACATGAAGGGAAAGTATCTTAAATATCGTAGATAGAATATTTTGCTGAAAGAAGACTTTATGTTATTTTTAAAAGTTAGCAATACTGCATTCAAAGATTTTCAAAAAATTACTTAAGGGACAAGGAAATTAAGGGGACACCCTGTAGATAGTGATTCATAAATTGACCAGAACGTCACTCACTTGTATAGTGAGATCTTCCACACTAGTGGCGGGGGTGCCGATGTGCATCAGACTGTTCAGTTGTAGTGCCAGACTAAAGGACAACTCTGAAGGCTCTCGGTGATCCGTCAATTGGCCTGCCGCTCGAGACGATATTACGCTTGTAGAACCTGAAATGTATTATTAACAATATTTCCGCCATGAGGCATCCAATTCTGGGAATATTTTCCAATAGGACCGTTAAGAAGCAGCCTGGATCCACAGTCTACTCAATAGGCCCTTACAAGGTGGACTTAGCAGAAAAGCATTTTTTCAGTCGCCTAATTTGACTTCTTAGAGTAAAATAAAAATTAGATAAAATTACAGTACATAATCGACTATATTTTAAAACGTTTAAATCGGGTATCTATTTTCTGAGAAAAATACTTATAGTAAATTACTGCCAGAAAAAAACATTTCGCGTCAGAGAATGGAAAAAAAAATCAGCGATAACTACATTTGTTTTTAAGCTTAATAATTAACTTAAGATCTCTACTAAAGTTTTAATCGGCTACTTTTTTTTTTTTTTTTTCATTTTACACAATATTCAAGAAAAACCTTTTTTAAATAACTTAATCTTAAAGACACTTACTAATATTCCTTCTATGGCCTTTGGTCGGTCGATTGTCCAAACACACCACCCTCGGGTGTTTTTCCAACAAAGCCTTCTTGTAAGGGCCCGTCGCTTGAGAAAGCAACACGGACAGACACTCCATCACACAATTTTGAATATTGTGCTCGTTCGACTGCTCTATGTAGTACACGCACAGATTGTAAATCTGAAATATTATATAGTATAAGTAAGTATGTTACATCGGTTAGCGAATAACATTGAGGACACGTTTGGTCTAGTGGCTAGTGACCCTAGCTGTTAACCAAACGGTCGCGGGTTCGAATACCGCTAGGGGCAAATGTTTATGTGTTCATTTCACCTTTGTACCATGAGTCGTGGATGTTTTTTATTTATAATATGTATGTATTTACAAAAAAAAAGTAAATGGAACTAGATGATGCTGTGAGGAATTATTATTATTATTATTATCGTAGAGATAAGTATGATTGTAACTTCATAATACAACACGACAATACATTTTTGGTTATGTCTAGCAGATAAAAAATAATTACAATCAATTGATCCATACTAATATTATAAATGCGAAAGTAACAATGTCTGTCTGTTGCCTTTTTTCGCTTTCAGTGATACAGGAAAGGACCATAGGGTACATACAGTTCATTCAGAAAAAAGTACTGTTGCCGAGATTATCGTTTAAAATTAATAAAACTAACGCATGGAAAAATATTGCTTTATATTGCTTATATATATTTTTTTATATTTTTCAACGCAGTTATGAATGAATAAATTTATAAACAGATGGCGCTAGTGAGGCGCCGTGTGCAAACGCTCGTGTGGGATTAATTAGGTGTAAAAGCAGAAAAAAAAAACTAATGAGAACTTAAAAACTATTACAAATAAATAAATACCTCCAAGTAGTCCTGTACGGAATAAAGGTCGCTTTCTGTAAATTTGGATATACTGTTGATTTGAAATATCGCTTTGACGACACTGAACCAGCCCAATGTGACTGCGCTCTCGGAGGACATCGGCCAAAGCTTTGCTGTAAGTTAATATTGAAAATTAATGCGAAAGTTTGTGAACATGGATGTTGTTACTATTTCACGCGAAAACGGCTCGACGGATTCGGATGAAATTTGGCACACGGATAGTTCATTTTCTGGATTAACATATAGAATACTTTTTATCCTGGAAAAATGATGTGTCACAGCGATAAAGATGTCAGATATTTTCTCATGTGTTATATTTTTCATTTTTGAAGTGGACGAAGTTATATCTTGTAAAGTGAAGTGAGCTTTGTTACGAGTCCTATGGTTAAGATCTAGATGAATCCTAGTAATATTGTAATAGGACTCACCGAAAACCCTCTCCATCACATTGGTCAGTAAAGGCTCCCTGTGAGAGCACAGATGCGCTATGCAAGCCGATACAGCTCTTCTCACGGCTGGCTCGGAACTTTCTATGTGATCCAGTAGCGCCTTACACAACTCTGAATTAAAAATAAATTAATAAAAAACGCTATTTATATTGAAAAATCTATATATGTATATAAAAATGTTGCGTTGGTTTGTGTATTACTCAAAAACTAACCGACGGATTAACTTGAAATTTTTACACAATATGCAATCCGCTTCAAGGATTGATCATAATAATTATTATCTACTTTTCGCGTAATAATATAATCTCGATCGCGAGCAAAAAAATATATCGCTTTTTTACGGCGCCATCTGCCGAAAGTGAGTAGAACTAACTCGCCTACGAGAACCGCTTTCACATTTAAAGTGGAAGTTGGCCTTTGTTATGGCAGCCGAGTTAATATAAGACTGAGCCATATCGAAGCGTGCAAGGATTCAGCACACTGACCTATAATATATACCACTGGACAAGATGCTTTCAAATTATTTTTATGCCTATTTGAAAAACGCCATTTTGGCGCTGTAGGCTATGGAGCGAAAGTACCCGGAACTATAATTATTCATGCAACAATTAAAATTGTCTATGGAACAATTACAGAATACACATTAGTAGTCTGCGAAATACCCAACTCCTCAGCAACTTACAGCAGATATAGCGTGTATAGGCTCATTAGAATGTCGCGGGTTAGTTTATTATTTTTAATTATAGCTTGTTATAGTCTATCCACGGAAACGAGTTAGTAGAGCGCTTTCTCTGTCTGAATTTTTCATACAAATGACAAGGACAGGAAATGAACAGTGGGCGTAAACAAATCCGTAGAAAAGTAAAGGCGCGTTCACAGAGCGACTTATTTTAGACTACTTTTTTTAACACAATTGCGCATTTAAAATAATTTTGCTTTTTGTATTACTCGTTTTTATACATACGTTTTTACATTGTTTTCTTTGTAAAAAATATTTATGAAGGAAATAAAAATTACAGTTTAATATCATACTTATTTATTGTAGATGCATGCATGAAATACAATTGAAACAATCAAATAAAATTAAAACGTTGAAAATTTATAAATAAAAGCAAAACAATTAATAAAATTGACAGATTCAAATAAATTTAATTCAGTATTCAATTTCACTCTCCGATGAATCACTGTCACTGCTGTCATTTCCTACATTTATTACTAAACTTTCAGTCATGACTTCTACATTATGGCCCATAGCGTTCATTTTGGGCTCAACTATTTCTGTGACGTGCCTTATGCATTTTTTCCATTTTTCAGCGTCAATATTTTGTATGGACTCATTTAATAAAACTTTTAATTCAGCCATTTTGAATGTTTTCATGTTGGCCGCTACGTAACCCTTCACTTGAGCCCAAACTAATTCTATTGGATTAAGTTCGCAGTGATACGGCGGGAGTCTTAATACTGTTTTATTTTGTCTTTTTGCTAATTCGTCTATAACGCATGCCTCGTACCGCTGTCTATGATTTTTAACAATGTTTAATAATTCTCGTTTTAACATACCTTCCTCAAAGCTAATTCCTTTTGTTTGTAACCAACTTATAATGTCCTGTTTTTTACATTTTGCCGTTGGTATTTGCTCAACTTTTCTAGAGTGGTACGAGGCGTTATCCAAAACTATTACACAATTATCCTGGAGTTTGTTTAAAATTTCGCTGAACCAATTTTCAAAAACTTCGGCATTCATCTGTTTATGATAATCGCCTTGTTTTTTAGATTCAAACACGTGTAGACCATCTTCAACGAACCCGTCTTCGCTCCCGATGTGCGTTATAATAAGTCTTTTGCCTTTTCCTGTAACAAAAACATAATAACATTCAATACAAACGAACAAAGTCATTAGCACACCTGGGCGCATCAAACAATAAGATGTAAAAGATAGAAAATAACAATGATACAAACAGACAACAGTGTCTGTCATTAACGTACCTAAGCCGGTCAGGCAATGTTTATGGTACGTGTGTAACAAAAATATAACAATAATAATGAGAAAATAAATACACACCTGAAGGTGTTTTCAAGCCAGTCGTTAATCCATTAATGAAAGCGCTCCGACTGCTGTTCACTGTTGAATCGGTCCATGCCTTTGAAGTAGTGTGACCTTCATTCACCCACGTTTCGTCCAAGTAATAAATTTTTTGATTATTTTCTCGAGCGGTTTTGATAGATCGTAAATATTTTCTTCGCCAAAAAAAAATGTCGTCACGGTCCAGCAACATGCTATTTCTGCTTCTCTTGCTGTACTTGAAACCAATTTTTTTCAATATTTTATGTAGCGTCGATCTCTTGATTGTGCCCAAAGTACCATCATCATTTATTTTCTTTAAAATCTTGTCCAATGTAGGTATTTCATTCTGCGCGAAGAAACCATGCACTATAGATCGGATAGCAGTCTTTGTAAAGTCATCGATCTTATCGACGATTGGCACGCGTATCTTCGACTTTTTGGGCGATTTAAGCACACCACAATCCTTCTTTTCTTTAACAATTCTATGGACAGACATCCAGTGCACACCTACTTCCAATGCAACACTTTTTAAAATTTGACCGGTCGAGGCCAAAGGGTTTTCATTCCTCTTGGAATGAAAACTATGCAATATCAGAGCTTTTTTGGTTGACGAAAAAGCTCGCCGTTTTCTTTTTTCAATAGATCCATTATCCGACAGATCCGCCATTGTCACTACGCAAAGTAAGCAATCAAATGTCCGTTATACAAGTCGCCGAGTCGTCACAAAGCAATCGAGCACAAAGTCCATAAACAAGCCGAGTCACAGGTAGAGGAAATTTATTGAGCAAATATTGCAAGAAAGAACACGTCTGCACAGTACGGACAGCACGAGTAGACTAAAAAAGTTTCGCTCTGTGTACACTGCCTTAGTGTAAATCGCTGACCAATCACAGTTAAAATTTTGTGCAAGAGAGATAGCGCTCTACTAACTCGTTTCCGTGGATAGAGTATAGTTATTGTAAGTTTGTTTATATGTGTAATTTTTCTCTATTTTGATATGTACATTATTCCAGATTGACATAGGTTAATGTATATTAAACCTCAAATTGCACCCGTCGGTATAGTTGACGATTAACAGATTAAATTTTTGACCTGCAATAATGGCTGACAAAAAATGGTATAGATTAAATAAAATGTTTTAACACATAACAAAAAGGGACGCTGACAAGTCGCAGGCAAAAGCTAGAAAACAATGAAGGGATCGCAAGAACACTTAAAAGATTTACTGATACTATATTAAACACTCTACATATAATAGTGATACAACTTACCAGAAATCTCTTCATCTGTAGTATATTCACCTAGCGCTGTCAAAATCCTTGGCAAATTGTTTTCTAGAGTGTCGACAATCAGCTCTATCTCCTTCGTCTCTCTCACAATTTGGCTAAGCTTTGGAAAGAGCGTTTGGGATTGGTTCCTTATCCTGCCAACTCCCGGCCGAAGCCAACTTTCTCCGAGACATATCCGTGACAAAGCTGCTCGTATCCATCTGCAATATCATGTGGTTTTGTTCATAAATCGGTATCAATAAGTATTGGACATATTGATTTATATCGCAAAAAATTAATCTCAGTTTCTTTGGGTAACAATTTAAATAAGGATTATTAGCAAAATTACTTAAACTAATAATCAAGTTTTTTAATAGTGGCAGGGCACACTGCGTTTCACAGTCATTTAGGCAGCCCGAATGGCGGAAGTAACCAAACCCCCTTACATAAATTTACCTTGCATTTCTTGTACAATCAATTTGTTTCTGTAGACATATATTAGTTTTGTTGGAATGAAAAGCAAATCCTCCTACTATAGCTCTGTTCAGCGCTTCATCGCCAACAAGACGGATTTCAGCCTGGAAAAGTACAAACTAAATATTTACCATATTATAAAGACTAATTAAATTAAATATACCCCCGCTTTTTCTGTATGTTGAGATAATTTCTGAAAGTTGTGAACAAATTTTATGTTATTCTTAATCCTTTATGAATAAAAATCAGCATTCCTTTATGATCAGCAGGACACTTATAGCGCCTGTGGCTTTGCTTATGTTATAGGATGACAGTAGTCACCCACCATCAAGTGGACTATCAGCCTGTGTAACAAGATTAACATACAAAAAATATTTTTAGATTTCTATAACTTTTAAATTTAAAATGTTGGTACATAAGGGAATGGGTTGATTGCTTGGAGTAATGAAAGTAAAAATGATAAAACAGCATATTATTCCAGTTACAAAAACCCTCATCAAGTTATTGAATAGTGTATTAAGGCTTTCTTGGGTGTGTGAGGGGGATTTTGGGCCCATTTAAACTTGTTACATAGTAACAAAACTTAGTACATAGTAAAGAAAGTAAGAACAGTTGCAATAAAATATTTATGTTTAGGTCAACAGACAAGTTGATGGTCCACTTGATAGTAGGTGGTTACCGTCGCAGGTGCTGCAATTGTGCTGTCAACCATTGAAAGAATAAAAACATAACCATTAAGTTAGCTTTTCACTTTAAAATATAATTTTGCTTGTGGTAAGAGTTCCCTCCAATCCACTCCTACCCCAAAATACTATAATGTAGTATGAGATGTAAAATTATTTATTACATCTCAGTATAAATAGTTCCATTTAAGGGTACATATGCTAAATGTTAGCGATATTAATTTATATGTCAAGATGTAATATAAGTTAAATTATATCCCATAGTTTTAAAAAGTATTCTTAAGCGACATTGTTATCCTGTGATACTTACACTGTCATTGCTTGCCAACGATAGCAACGTAGGAATCACAGAAGGCAGTAAATTTGCATAATGATTGGCGCAGTTTGGGCGACTGCCCAACGCCCCCAAACAGCGTCCTAGAGTCGCTGCAGCCGATTGAAGCTCATGACTTCTGAAAGTTAACGTAAAAGTAAATAATAATACAATGCACAAATTAGTAAAAACACAGTTCGAGATAGAAAACTCACTTAGCGGAACCTTCAACACTTTTTAAGTAGTCCAATGCTTTCTTAGCCTTCTCTAATACGTTCATGGTTGCTAAATTAGTTATAAGCCGGAATGTTGATCAGTGATCACATATTTTCAAATTTGCTGTAAGTAAGGAATTAGAAATTAGAATAATTAGAATATTCCGACAAGAAAAACGCAAACAAACGGAAAGAAAAATCAATGTCGATTTGTCAATTGTCAATTGTCACAACTGTCATTGTCAAGTCGACTTTCTCAACAGTCAGTTCTGTGGTTAGTGTCAAAGATTGAAGGATGTTTTGTTTGTGTGTCATTTCATTTGCTTGACATAACTTGACCAAACTTGACTCACTCTCATTAAGTACATTGGTTTAGTAGTTGACGAGTAGTTGTGTATTTGTGTTTGTCAATTGTCATTGAGTCATTGTCAGTCTTCTAGGTTTTGTGGTCAGTTGTTGGTAAGTTGGTAAAAGAAAAAATAAAATAAAGTGGCTTTGTATTATTGTATACCAAAATCAATTCTAAAATTTGAGATAAAACATTTTTTTTGTGTTGCTGAGTGTGAACTTAATATATTAACAACGTCGATGTGTAATACCTACTAAGTTTGTGCAAGTGATTCTTTATTTCTGCTTTCGTGACAACAACTTTCGTAAAAGTTGGATGGAAGTTTTCAAACAAGTTCGTTCAAAAAGTGGAATGGTAAGGATATCTACTTTTTTAAAATCAATGCGAAATAGCAAATAATATTATCAATTCTAAGAGGAATCAAACACATTAATTATTTATTTGCCTATTGGTTCCGAATATTGTTATTAGTTTATTCATTGCAAACAAAAATACAAATAGTTTCTCTTTAAGATATTAGTATAGATTAAAAATTATAAACTAACTCCTGACTTATTGATCCCAAACATGGTATATCTGCTGTAAGTTGCTGAGGAGTTGGATATCCCACACTACTTTATGCTGTAACATCAGGTCAAGGTTACCGTGTCTTGGAAATACCACCGAAGTAACAGTATACCTAATTTTACATCAATAGAACCTTTGGAAGTTAGTGAAATCCCTTAATCAACTAGGAAAAGCGCTGATGATCTTCAAACGCCTGCCTGAACAGACCTTCATTAATTACAAATAAAAAACATCTCGATCATGTCGGCTAACAAGTGGAAAAAAAACGGATCAAAATCTGTGTGAACTTTTAAAAGTTTACTTGCATAGTTGACCCTGTTGGGAATCGAGCCCGGTAACACTGAGACAGAGCTTTAAGGCAAGCACTTTAACCCTCATCCAATGGTCTCAATAGTATATCAAATGGACCTCCAGCCTGTCTGTCGACCTTAACATAGGTAAAAGGTAGCTTTAATTATTTTTAATTTTTAACTAGGTACTTAGTTACATTATTGTAATTTTCGTAAGGATCTCTATTTTCCTTTTTTTTTTAATAAAATCAGACCACGTTAATAATGTAATGTATTGTATCTTTTTAAAGATCAAAGAATTGATAAAATCAGTTAACTAGTTTTTTGAGTTTATCAATTACAAACATACAAAAAAATCAAATTTTTCCTTTTTATAATATTACCTAAAATGTGATTTTCATGTAGTTACATATGAGTGGTGATGTGATAATATGTTTTAATAACCTATTCTTTGTTAATTCTAGTTACTATATGTAAATTTTCCCATAGTGTTATAAAAATTAATAGACAGGTGTGGTAAGAACAAAATGTGATATTCACTGTTCTAACTAATTTTATTATGGCAAGTGAATGAACAATTTCTCTTACCTACTAAACTTTCTAACATTTGTATGTGACTGTGAGGGCTGAATTCTTATTGCAATATTAACACAACATTTAAGCTATCTTTAGTTTAATAAGCACTCATAACTACAAAGCTGTTGCCTGTTGCTTTGCTTGCTATCTATTCATTGTTTGAAACATTTATCATATTACCTGTATTAAAAGTAAATAATAGAATGCTTTTAAAACTGATGCGAGAAGAACAGTAGTTACTTGTTAGAATCTTCCCTGCAGTTACAGTTACTTGTTAGATATATTAGAATCTTCCCTTTCATTTCATAGTCTCTAAAATTATATTGTACCTATAAGGGGAAAATGGGCATATATGTGATCACTATTTCGTAAGACAAAATTTGCACATCTCATAGTAATTTTTTTTTGGTAGAACTTGGGAATCTAATTATGTTGAATGCAATTTTTATAATTATTTGATAATTTGTTTGATTATGATTTTAATAGCGGAAATTATTACCTAATATATTTTGATTATGAAATTAATGTTGATAACAATTTTGATATTATGATTTTGAATCTAATTTTGATACAGATAAATGTTGGTCTCATGAGTCTAGCAGTATTGCCTGAACTACACTTTATGTACCTATATTTTTTTTGTCATATACAGTCAGAAGTGTGATTATTCTATATATATTTTTTATAAATTTCACAATCCTGTTGATAAAAAAAGCCATCGTAGGTTGCCTGCATATTTTAAACATCAAAAATAATTTGTTTAAAAAAACTTTTTTATTTAAAAATAGGTACATCCTATTAGTTCCGCTAAAGTGTGGCTAAATGTTGGTGTCGCGTCGCCACGCCAACAGCCGGTCTCAACCGCCGCAAAAGATGTTTCACATCAAAAAAGAATTAAAGTACCTAAAGGGTTAGGTAACAGAAGTTTTCCAACATTGCATTGCATTGTTCACGCCAAATCCGTCGGAGCGTTCACACTATCCTCAATGTTTTTGTCAACAATGCGCCAAAACTCTTTTATTTCTGTTACGTAATGCTTTATCGTCTCGCACATAAACGACTACCACTACCTACTACTCGAATGAAAACAAAAGCCTACAGGCTCAGTTAAAGCTGTGGTTAAGGGTACAGATTATCATAGAAATTTCACTATATTCTCAAGAAATAAGCATTGTCCCGGGCAATGTTAATTAAATGAAGTCACTTATTATAATAGACCAGGCACCGGTATCAAGATTCAATGAAACAAATAATTTCGTTAATTTTTATTTTTTATACCTATCTACTTACCTACAGTAAAGTGCCGAAAGTTTTAGTAAACTTATTAGAATCTATACTGATACTAATATCTGTGATCCATAGGCGAGGACTTTAGCAGGAAAGTGTCGTTATCGTGTGTTTTTTTAATATTTTTTTAAGTTATAATAACTAGCAACAATCTAATAATAATAACTTACCTGTCAAAATTCTTGAAAATTTAGAATTCTATTAGATTGTAGTTCCTAGACCTTAGTTTTAGATTATACTTTACTTAAGTACTTACTTACTATTTTGATTTGTTTCGAGCATTTTCCATGAATTCCGTGAACAGTGACGCTGCATTGGATAAAGACGGTTGAAAGCGTTTGAAATATTATTATCCATTATCGTAATAACTGTTACGCAGTGTAACACGTTTAGGGCATGGCCACAGTAACGATGTTTCAGTAAAGCCATAACCATTGAACTATTTTAATAAATCATTGAACTAGCTTTTAAAGAACAGCTTCTCCTGTTCAATATTAAAATTAGTAGGTATATCTGACGTTTTACTGGCTATTACAAGTATTAGTACTATAGCTTTTGCCCGCGACTCCGTCCGCGCCTCTTTTGTTAAAACATTTATTTTATTTTTATTTTTGTCAGACGTGTATTTTTTTCATTTTTGGATGATCCTTCAGGGACAAGAGGTACTTTTTTTTGGATGAAAGGTTCCTTATGTCCTTTTCTATGTCCCTGAAAACATATTCGTGCAAAATTTCACGATGATTGGTTAAGTAGTTGAGGCGTGATAGCGTGATAAACGCGATGCGTCCATGCTTGCCAAAATATTTGACATGAAAAATGTTATATGCCATTAAACTGCCACTGACGCACGCAATCTGTATTTGGAAACTAATTGAAAGTACCCATAATTTTTTTAATCTGTAAATTTACACTACTATACAACGCATACTACACCTAGAAAGATGATAGCTTAAAACCTGACTGTCAGAGACCACTAGAAGTACTTTTAAATATTTAATGTACACTAAAATTCGCGATTAAATAAAACGCTTCCGCTTGTTCACTGTACGCACGCCGTTTCGATCTCGGCGTGCTCTCGGAGAAAATTACAAGTGAAAAGTCGATGCAGATCATAATTTCTAGATGTTTCGGTACAAGTTAATGATCGTTACGCTTTTGAAAGCAGTCGCAATTATTTTTCACGTCAGATACCTAGTTATTAACCATAAATAGAACATAATGTACCAAAATTAAGAAATTTACCAAAGTTGAACTTTTATAACTTTCTTTAGCAATTTTTTTTTCAAGCATAGTTATTTTTATTCACGCGTTATTTTTTTTAAATATAATGTCAAATAGTCTAGTTATCACAGACTTTACTACTTAATATATCTTATATTCACAGCGGTTGTAGACGAAACATCAACACACGCAGAAAGGAAGACAAGAGAGTCTACGCATTATTTAGGTATGTACTATTTTCTACCATCTTACAACTTCTATAGATGCTCTTTCTAGGTTTTTTGCCTAGCAAGAATAGAACACCGTTCTTATATGTACCATCCTTAGCATTCATTCATCACTATTTACACTGGGTACGCTTGCAGCACAATGCTTCGCTAATTAGCTACAACGGCACAGCTATAACTGTCTGTAATAATTATATCAGGGCGACAATTAGACCGTTTCAACTAATCTAGTTATGTAATTTGATACCTGCTAACATTGACATCAAATGTACTATAGCTGACTTTGCCTAGGGAATAGAGAATACGTATCAAGTCTTAACCGATATGCCTTTTAAGGTCTTAAAGCCTAGCATAGACGCGGCTATAAATATGTATATTAATATGCCAAAATATACAACATATACTGTTACTTCAGTGGTATTTCCATGACATGGTACTTAACTTTGTCCTGATGCTGCAGCATCAATAGCCTGCGGAATACCTAACTCCTCGGCAACCTACAGCAGATTATATATAGCGTGTTTGGGCTCAATAGAAAGTTATTTTAAAAATTTTAATTATAGTTTTCGTATGCATGCACTTCTGTGACTAAACCACTGACTCTGGGCCCTGACTCGTATTATATCTCAGTGAAGTTTTCTATCTCGTGCAGTCAATTACCTATTTTTATCTGTTCTGTAAGTGGACCTTCCAAATGGAAGGTCCACTTAAAGAACAGATACCTAGTTCGATAAATAAATAAATATTTCGAATAGTTCGAATGGAAGTTCCATTCGAACTATTTATCGGTTATACAATATCACTTCCTCTACACGTTAAGTGAGTCATAGGTAACCTATTTTGCAATATATGGTTAAGGAATTGTCAAAATAATTTGAGCGGTTTAACCTTCACACCTTAACCAAACCTTCGAAACGCTTGACAGCTGTGCTCATACAAAGTGGGTGGCCACTCATGCCTAACCAACCGCAGCATTCTGCGTACAACTTGCGGTACGTCGTTTTGTACTTTGTATTTAGATGCGTGCATGGACTTGTGTGTAGTTACGGGATATATCATTGCCAAGGTCTGTGCAATACAACAAATTATATAGAGACATTGTTCAATTCTAAACTTGAATGTTTGTGCGAAGTTTTAGTTGTAGTTTTATCCCGTTATACCCTAGATTGACGCCTCACGGCTTCGCCCGGGAGCAATTGGGAGGATTATTAAACACTATATATATAACTTATGTCCACCTGAAATAATGTACCTTTGAAATAGTGAAAGGTTATTTCAAATATGTTCAGTGTGTTAGTCACGTGCGAATTGATTATTTATGTTAATCTTAACTAATATCAAATAATATCATTTTCTCTAAAAGAAGAGCAATTAGGACGTTGATTCTTTCTACTGATGAAACTTACTGTGGTTTTGTGATACTTATTTAATTTGGAATAACAGTGTGTACTTTTTTGCAGTTTCTTTTATTTTTTTATTCTTATTCATAGATATAAATAAAAGATACCTGTAAGTAATGTAAAGTTGAATACCTAACATTTTAAACAGACCTTGGCAGTTGCTTTTATGTGTCAAATTCAGAAGTAAATATGGCAAAACACGTTTCTTATTTGATCTCAAAAAAAATGCAAATCCGGCTTCTGTTCTTGTAGGTTGATTTCGTTATTATATTTTTTAAATTTAAGTTTACTGTTTGATCTTTAAATATTTATAAACAGAGTTTTGAAAAATAATTATAAATATACACTAACTTGTTACCCGGTTACAGTCGTGTGAAAAGTTCGAAGTGACTTTATGTAGGTACATACTTCCCTAATTACAAATTTCATCGAACGAATTTAATTGTTTAGCCGAGAAATGTTCTTTGCCCATTTTGAATGTTTACAGCATTTAACCTTGAAACCTTCACCATGAAAAATACTTTCATGGCTTACATACGAACTGACCTTCAAGATGATCGATCAAACATTAAATACAAACGTTTGATAAAACGTAACCTAACTATAATTAGTTAAAAAGAAAGGGGTTTTCCATAAAAACGTAAATAGTTATTGCCTTTAACTATTTTTTTGTATTTGTAACGGAACAAAAAAATCAAATAACCGATTCTTTTTGAAATAAATTATGGAAATTCAAATTAGTTTATGGTCAACTGGACGTAATAGATGGAGAATATTGTGAATATTGTAGAGTAACACAAATTAATTATTACATCTGCTTTGTTCACCCTGATAGGATTGTAGGCTACGAGACCTTTAAGGATTGGAAAATGGGCTTTAACGTTCCTTTTACTATCATTTCACGGTGATTATTGAGGCCAAACAGTTACTGCCCCATTGTAGTAGCTATAGGACGTAGTTCGCCTAGTAACGATATTATATTATTCAATTATTATTCTTTTTTATGTTATGGTCGGCAGACAGGTGTTGCCGACTACAGTACGACTAAAAGGATAAGGGCATCTGTTACTCACTCACCGAAACACAATTTTGTTATTTCACGGTGGTCTGTAAGGTGTTGGTTACTGCCGCCAGACGGGCTGCCCAAATGACTGCGAAACGCAGTGTTCCCTGCCACTACTTAGGTAGTTAACATAAAAGCTTCAGAAGTGGATAGTTACTACAATACATTCACGATTTTCTAAATCCACGAGTCTCATTATCAATCAGTTATGTATGATCCCGCTTTCCCATACGCTATGCGAACTTGTATTGAATAAAACATAACAGACAGTTAGCGTCAGTTAGCTTGTGCGCGGGCGCAGGGTGAAATCGCACACCTTTCTACGCCATTACTCTTAATTATTCACAGCCATTGCGTGAATATCGCGTTACGTTACGTGTAAATTTAACAAATTGGCCCAAAAAAACTTGCTAACATGGACCACTGACGCGATCTTGCAATATTAAGCTTTACGGTTTAGGTCATACGGTCTATAGTTGAATGAACATTATTATGGTTGGTCATCATCAACAGTGCCCATTCAACATAGTTATATGATTGTTTTTTGGTGGGTAAACGGACTTACTTTCTTCTTATGTCTACAAATTTATAGTACCGCGTTGAATGTGTTTTAAGTAGAGATATTAAGTATTTTAAGGTACGCATGTTCTCTTATAGTATTAATCCGAATAGCAAGGCCTACTTATTTTTCTAGAACTTGTCGATAATGTAAACAATCCGCCATATTAGCTTTGTCAATGGTTGGATAACAAAACTAGTGATGGGAACTATTGAAAACTACAAATGAAAAATCTTGTCTGTAAATGAAAAATATGTAAAAGTATAGAGTTTGGAATACTGGAGTGAAAGAGATTTTAGTTTTAAGTTTTTGAGGTTATGTAAAATAACACCTATCATTTGGATTAAAATATATATTCAGGGTATTTTTAGGCTAAATTTTACTATACAACTACTGTACAATTTTAAAATTTTAAATTATACTGTACAAATAAAAAAATACACATATTCTAAATACGATTTTCTTTTTTTAAATCTAATATATAAAATTCTCGTATCGCGGTGTTTGTTGCCAAACTCCTCCGAAACGGCTGGACCGATTTTGATGAAATTTTGTGTGCTTATCGGGTAGGTCTGAGATTCGGCCAACATCTATTTTCCATACCCCCGTGATATTTTTTTGGTATGGCAAAACAACGTTTGCCGGGTCAGCTAGTATAATATAAATATTTGAATTTGGAATATATTAAGTTTAATTTAATTTCTTAAAAGTAAGTTCGTAACATCACCGACTTTCAGAGACAAGAGAGATGTCAAAGAGTGTTTGTTTACATTATCGACAAGTTCTAAAAAAAAACCACAATACCACAATTTTTGAATAAAAAAATGTAATTTTGTGTTAATTTGTAGGGAAAACATGACACAAAATTACCAAAAGACAAACAAATATGTACTTCTGTTTATCAGATCGCCACTAAAGTTCTACTAGCTTATCTGAAGATTGCCTGAATGTTACATCAAAATCGGTTGAGCGGTTTTAGTGTCCATATAACATACATACACATGTCGATTTTTATATAATATATTTAGATTAATTCTGTTTACAGGATTTTATGCAAAGTTTCATAAAATCTGCACAGACAGACATACAGTTGCTTGCGTGTTTATAATAGTTATAACATTATTAAGTAAACTGGATTAATTTCGACGCTTCTATTTCACGTATTCTCTATTATTACGAAACTATTGTTGGGACTCTAATGACGCAAGACGATCGGCCTTGAATAATAATAATGTTTGTCTAGATTCTAGTTTTTTAAACTTGATAACAAATTCAAAGAGTTTAGTAAGCGTTATAAACTCGACGAAAGCTATACTAAGCTGAGTTATCGATTAGAAGTGGCAGGGCACACTGCATTCCGTAGTCATCAACTGGGCAACCCGTCTGGCGGCAGTAGCCACGCCATTACAGAAGACCACCTTGAAATAATATTACGTGTGCACGTGCCACCTATGGCATTGCTTATGCTAATAGCGACGGTAGCCACCCTATCATTCAGGCTGGAGACCCAACTTGCTCGACATAAAGAAGTTAACATTTAAAATTATAACCTAGTTACTGTACTATAACTAGGCCCAATTTTCTAGAAATATTGAAAGTAAAACTTAGATTGTTAAAACCAGACTGTTTTCATTGTGTTTATTTTTTTAATATCGTTCTAAAGCACGCGAAGACATAGTTTTCTCCTTATTTTATTTTATTAAATTAGTATCCCTATTTCTAAGTATGTATATACAAAATATTTACAGGTACTTGGTAATTTATATGCAGTTATATTACAACTAAACAATTTCCAATATTTTTTCCAGGTTTTCTTCTGGTGACGAATACCTAAGTAAACAATGGAACAAACGATCCCACGTCTCTAGTCGGTGGACAATTAAAAGGTCGAAGCGCGAACTCTTGAACGATGTGACGATCCGATACACACTTTGATCGGTGAAAGTGAACACAGAAGAAAAAAAAGTGAAACATAATGAAGTTGAATTTGTTTAAACGGTCCATGGTGTTCGCCACTTTCTTCGGCGCGTGTCTGAGCATAGCGCTGATCGTGGCCTCCCTTGGCACCACGCATTGGATAGACGCGAGAGCGAGACGCTCGCACAACCCTCTCGAGTCTGAAGGGAGAATCAGTTTCGGCCTTTTCGAGGGTCACAAGGAGTTGAATTTTGGATACGGATGGCGGAATCATGACCTAAGCGGTATGTTAATCTAATAATCCATTAACTTCCGGCTTCTGCAAGACGGTAAATTTACCTCTTGCGGAATCAATTGATAAAAAATGTAGCCACAAAAATAAAAATGTTCATAACATTTGTCTCTAATAATTATAGAAAAATTTAATATCTGTCTGTATAAGTACGTGCTTTAAATGATCACAAACCACGTACTTGTTTCAAATTATAAAATTGCTTTATCTGCTTCATTACATTTCTCCATGCTATTATTGTATCTTTTGTCGATAATGAATATTATACGTGCCGCTAGCTATATTCCCCACGTCTTTTCCCGTCTATTTAAAGCGTATATTCTAGTCATCAACTATTTAAGAAGGTGGAATTATAAAACGAGAGAGTAACTGGCAGTGGTGGGATGTGGAGGGATGGGATCCAATGTTGTGGTGCTTAATCATGAAGGCCTATGTCCAACACTGGACGCTTGTGACCTGATGATGATGATGATGATGATGGCATTAAGAAGACACTAACATTTGTTAATGGCACCAATAATGCTAGTACTGCCATATGTAATTATATTAAGACTAGTTAGTTGTGACTAGACTACTTCATACGCGCTGTATTTAGTTTTTTTGAAATTTTCACAGAAACCTAACATTTTTCTATGATAAAAAGTATCCTATATATTAATCAAGGTAATAAACTATCTGTGTGCCAAATTTTATCCAAATCCATTAAGCCGTTTCTGAGATTATCGTGCACAAACGCAGACATACAGAATTTCCAAAGGCATTTTTTTTTTTTTTGAATAAATATTTCTGACACGGCTTGTTTGTGATGTTATTATATTTGTAGATAGGTGTTATTTCTTAATGTTAATTTCGTCAAACAGGCTGACTGTTCACTTATTGTTAGGTGGCTATCGTCGCCTGCCTGTAACACAAGTGACACCACAGGTGCTGTAAGTGCGCTGCCGGTGCCTACCATAGTGGGGATAAATGAAAGGGCAATTAGGAAGCGATATTGTGCATCTTGGTGTACAAATATTAACATTGTACATGAAATACATTTCAGTAAAGGGTGGTACACACCCGGCGCGCCGCTGGGCGTGGTGCGGCACGGCCGCTCAGTTGGGAGCGGCCCTTATATCGCTGGGAGGCGCCTGTGTGCTCGCCGCTTTAGGTTCAGCGGCTAGAAACAGATGTTCGCCGCGACCTCTCATCGCTAGCAATGTCCTCGCAGGTATTATTGCAAACAATAAACATATTTTATTTGTTACTTAAGAGCGCTTAACAGTTTCAAAGCATGATTTTGTTTCACGTAAGAACAAAACAAAAATTATTCTCTACTTTTATTTGTTGCAATAGATTTTTATAAGTTTAACCCAACAATAAGTGTTAAAAAAATAATGAAATATTGCACGTTGTGCTGTACATTTAGTGCTATTTGTACAAATTAAGGCCATTCGTTGAAGAAAAAAAATGTGCGTACACGAAATTTTAGTTCTTAATATGTAAGAAAGTAAATAAAAATAATATTATAAAATACTAAGGTCTATTTTATATGTTTTTTTTAATACATTATTTAACGCACGGGGCAAATTAGCGCAGCGTTAAACTATTATGCGCTCTTAACGAGCATATAAAATGTAAAAAAAATTAAATTTTAATAAAGCATTAAAAAGTAATATTGAAATGTAAAAAGGGCGCTGCAGACCTTACTAGGATTAGGGATAACGGTTTAGAGAGGGATATGGGGGAAATGGGCTCTGGCGATACCTTACATCTAAGGCACTAACGAATTTACAAGTTAACAAGTAAATTTTAAAATGGTAAATTTTCAGTGTTATTCAGTCTCGGGGCGATATCGGTCTGGCTGACGGAGTACTTCCTGAGATTGCAGCACAACGTCATGTCTGACGAAGACCTGGCGAATACTTGGTCCTCAGATGGGATGGCCGACTTGGGACTGTCCTTTTGGTAACATTTTTCACATTTAGAATGACTAGTGACAGTCTAGTGGCTAGTAACCCTAGCTGTCGACCAAACGGTCGCGGGTTCGAATCCCGCTAGGGGCAATAGTTTATGTGTTAACAATATTTCACCTTTGTACCTGAGTTGTGGATGTTTTGTGAAGATATTTATTTCATTTATTTATTTTTACTATTACATCAACCTACCTAACTATTATAAGAGGATGACTGAATATTATTTTAAATTTTTATCTAAGATTATGTATTAAATTATTTTAATACTTAAATTACTCTGGTAGTAAGTAATTAAATTTTTTTTTTTTGAAAATGTAATTTGATCACACAAAGTGCAGTTTAAACAATTTTTTTAGCTTAAGCTACAGATAGGCTGACGGTCCACTCGATGGTAGGTGGCGACGGTCGCCACCTACCATCGAGTGCATAGTAGGGTTAAGGATTAGGATAGGGTAGGTTGTATTCTATTTTTTATGAATGTTTCTGAGCGTCTCCTCTGTTTTTTTTTTCAGGTTAGTGGTAGCGGCGACCGTGTGCGCTTTTATAAACCTAGTACTGATAATGATAGGAATGGCAGACGGTCGCGACTTGGACACCATCGCTCCGGCGCTCGAGGAGAAAGTCAACGGTGCTATAATGTTGTACTAATAACTAGCCGATGGTATGTTGTATGTTCTCGCTATTTAACACACTGTACGTGCTTTGGAGCAATTTAGTCATTTACGAGTAAGTTATTCATAAATGACTAAATTGGACCAATTTAGTGATCAAAATATATAAATAACTAAATCGACTACATTAGACCAATTTAGTCATTTTTGAATAACTTTCTCATAAATGACTAAATTGGTCCAATTTAATCATTTGTAAGTTACTCATAAACAACTAAATTGACTAATTTAGTCATTTATGAGTAAACTACTCATAAATAAGTAAATTGACTAAATTGGACCAATTTAGTCATTTGTGAATAAGTTTCTCATAGTTGATCATTTGTAAGTTACTCATAAACAACTAAACTGATTAATTTTACCAATTTAGTAATTTATGAGTAAGCTGCTCATAAATAACTAAATTGACTAAATTGGGCAAAGTCATTTGTAAGTTACTCATAAATGACTAAATTGGTCCAAAGTACGGTGAGTGTTACTTTAACACCCATACAAACTATTTTTTTTTTAATTACAATAATAATTAACAAAAATATTGTTTACCCAGGGTGTTTGATTTCATATTGAATAATATAAATATTAAAATTAAAATATTAACTGGAATTTCGTATCCAACACAAGACCCAAAAGTGTCTTAATTTGTACAGCCCCTTAATTATTAGATTATACATAATATGTATATTATGTATATATGTATTACATTTTTTTTTTAATTTTTCAACGCAATCAATAGTTTTCCTGTTTCTTAAAATGGGCTCAGTCAGATCTGAATCGCGCGTATTTGAAAACAAATAATTGCTATTATAATCATTTTTCCGTATTATTATACATTCCCTAGAGTGTATTGTACATTTTTATTTAGTTCTCCCAAGTTGGTAACCCTTTTCTTTGGTAAAAATGGTCACTTGGTAAAGTTGGTCCTAAACGTAACGTTTAGGGAGGGTACAGAAAAACATTACGGCGCGTTACTGGGGGGGGGGGGTCAAAAATCTTCAAAAATTGCGTTACGTAATACTTGAACGCCCCCATAGTTAGATCACAGTAAATTCCATCAAAAAGATATTTTTAAATGCGTACAGAAAGTATAAAAAAATTGCTTCTCTTAAGTGTTCTGTTAATATATATATATAAATTTCACAAATTATATATACACACAAATTTCGTATTTAAGTAAGTGTATACTTGTACTTACATCTCATGTTCCATGATATATTTAATAATAAGTAAGGCTGATAAGTTAGTGACGTAAGCGTTGTTATGTACTTATTGTTTTATTTAAGTATTAATTTTATAAACTATAATAAATTTATGTTAATAATAAATTGTATATAAATCAAATATACATATGTATTGTGTACTTTAAGTGGACTGTTTAAATGGTAAATTGTAGGGCAACAATTTTCTATGATAACAAAAACTCGCTAAATAATGAAAATTAATTTAAATTTAATTTATTTATCTTGCATTATGTATAGCAAAGTATCACGAAAATCTGATCAGTTATAAAGTCACTAAATTTAGGCAAATAGGAGACTAAAGAGCGCCAGTTCCCATGAGAGCAACATTGTCGGACAGATCTTAAGATATCTATTTACAATATTTTAAAAAAGGCAAGATATTGCTTTCTCTATATTTTTTAGTAAACTAGCGACTCGCTCTAGGCTTCGCCCGTGGTGCATTTTTTATTTATATGAAAATCGTTATACCCATTCTCGAGTTTTAGAAGCAGACATAAATCAGCTTATAATTTTTTATGAATTTTACTTATCAAAGTAATTAATTAAAAAAAAAAATTGAGTTAAAAATCACAGTTCTCATGTGACGGGATATCGCAAGACATATCTCTGGATATTTTATCTGCTCTGCGTCATCATCGCATGTTACAGTGCGATTTTTATATAAAAATCACTAAAATATAATTAAAAATCTTCCTTTTTTTAATAAGATAAAACGAAGTAAGTACATATTTTTTTTATTGAATTTTTACTAAGATATCTGTTATTACGTTTTTCTCTATTAATTATAGATATATCCATAATGACATATTGAATTAATAGTCTGAAGATAGGTTATTTGTTTTACAATTTTAGTGCATGACTTACGAGACTAGCTTTAAAAAAGTATTGTTAATAACAATGTGAAACTAGAGTTTAGTCTTAGACCCATCGAAGTACTACAATTATGGAATTTGCGTCACAAATGCCAAAGCGGCACATAAAAAATACGCCTAAAACGGAATCATGGCGGAGTCTTGCCTTCGCGCGTCAATGTTAAAAGGTAGTATAATACCCGGCGCATAAGTTGAACCAAAATGGCGGCCGTCTGCGCAGGTGAAATTATGAACAAAAGTGTTAGACGAATGCTCCGCGGTTAAAGAGAAAACCGTGATATCGTCCTATTTAAATACCTAGATTTTTGAAAAGTGTGAATATTTAGTGTAATAATTTAATTAAACGCAATTTAAACGGAAAATCAATCGGAATAAGTTTTATTATTTTCTTTACCTTTCGTGTGTTTAAGACGTGGATCCACGTTCAAAATTTTCGGTGCGTTGTGTGTCTAAACGTGGATCCACGTCCATACAACTTGACTATTGAGAAACGATATTGTTGCTTATTTTATAAGTAATTAATTAATTTACACATACTACACAGCGCTCAGCGCCATGTTACCGAAATCTCGCAGTATTTTGCGCAGAATTTTAGCCGCCAGGCAGACTAGAGCACAAGCCAAACACTAAGGGTTAAAAATTATTATAAACATCAAATACCATCCTTCTCGCCTGCCTCTTTAAAGTTAATTGTGGTCGAGTCATATTCTTGAAATTAAATTGAATAATACGACAGAAATAAACTGAAGAAATTTGTACGCGATTGTACTCCAGGGCCAAGCAGAGTGTGCGCGGGCGGCGCGGGGGGCGCGGGGCGGAGTGCGACTGCGTGGTGGTAAGCGTTGCCGCGTTGCTATGGCTACGCGCGCCCCCTCGCGTCGCACCTCATTGAGACCCAAAAATGTGTTAGCCGGGTATTATAACGACCAAGCTCTACTATTCAATTTAAACTCTAATGTGTTGACGTAAAGTCACATTTTCTTTAAATGACAAATGTTTAGTTGGTTTCAAACGACAGATGACAGAGTTTATGCTCTACGCATAATGTCACTTTTAAATTGTCCATAGAGTTCGTAGTGTTTTGTATGGCGTGCGAAAACCACAGTTGTAGTACATTGATGCTTAGACCGCATTTACACGTTGGCACGAGTAGCCAAGTGAAGTGCAGTGCACTAAGGAATCAAAAAGTACAAGACAGCATTGCAAACTTAGTGTTGACTGTAGACATAGACAATGAAATTGACTATTTAAAATCTAGTGTTCTAATTTTTAACCCTTTAAGCGCTTGGTGTTGTACGAGTTGTCGTGCCCCTAGCGTTTGACTCGTAAACCGTTTTTTTTTTTAAGAAAAGCAACGCAATGGTTAAAAAAAACATTATACAAGTAGGGGAATTTGTCGTATATTTACGACTGGCGAAATGGACACGATAGTAATTGTCGGATAAATCCGACTCTTGCGGCTAAAGGATTAATAATGTTCATTTAAGTCTAATATTTCGATCAGTGGAAAGGCGAAGACGAATGCCAATAAGTAAATCAACCATTACGTATACAGGGTGGGATTTTTACAGATTTTAGTCGGTTCGATTCCCGGGTGTGGCAAGCGAATTTTCGAAAATCTTTGAATGCAGTTTTCTTTCTTTTCAAAAATAAAAGAACGTTTTCTTTGAGTAAAATTTTCTATCGACAGTATTAAGAGTACTTTCCCTTCAGGTGGCATTACAAAATTCCACCCTGTATATTAGTATAAATCAAGGGTATATAATTCCGTCCAAAAGTATTATAATTAAACCTGACTTTTATACTTGGCACAATCAAAGTGTATTGTAATATATTATTAGTTTAATTAAACTGTTAATTGTAGTGTGCCATTAGTTCTAGATATTTACGTATTCATTTTGTATTTATTTTTCTCTGATCTACTGTTTATTGGTTAAATAAATTATTTTATAAAATTATGTTTTTTATTAACACCTCTGCAGTTTTTACACATTTTTATGTATTCTAAGGGACTAAAGAGGCTAAATATTAAAAATATGTATTGTAAAATGAAGAAATGACAAGAAATAGACAAAGCAATTGCTTTAAAAATAAATAAATATTATATTTAAACATGTGAAGATAAATGGTATTGTTTAGAATTTTCGTTAATGTAAGAGAAACTCAATAAAAAAATTAAAACACCAGAGTAATATGAATTCTGCACCGATTAATAAGGTCTTGTTTATTTTAATATATTTGTATATTATTCTAATGGCAAAAAAAAATTAAATACCATAATTGCGAGCGTCACCGAGCTGGCGACGCCGCCAACGCTTGTATTAAACATTTCGTTATATGCGTTGAAGGTCAAATCAAGTTACTTTTCAAGTAACACTAATTGGCGAGTAAATGTTACTACTATCTGTTTCAATTTCATTGAAATTACCCTTGAGTAATGCTACTCGAAGATGGTGAAACTAGTACGCTCTTACCGGTGACTTTAAATGGCGGTTAGCCTACTTGACGCTTTACTCAGAGATGAAAGAAGCCCTAAGTCTTGAAATTCGCATGTATAAACCATGTGATTGAGTGGCGAGACATTGCGTGGTCAGACCTGTCGAGTGAACGAATGAGACAGTGAGGGCGAATGGAGATAGTCATTGTTTTACGTCATCAAATTAAATTTCGTTGCATTCCTTCACGTTCCTATGAACGCATAGGGCTTGCTTATAAGGGCTATATTTCACCGGAACACCGGCCCAACCAGTCGCCGCTACCAACAAAATGTATACAGCTCTATAGAGAGTTACTCACCTGGTGTCCGTTTGGTTGCGCAACCAATTTGGCGGCGCGACCAGCTCGGACGCGTGCACAGAATGTTACTGGTTGCGCTGCCACGCTGGTCGCGCCACCACTATACTCGCCTCAATTTGTCGCTGCAGGTTGGTTCATAAAACTTGTGAGCGGCGCGAGTATTGCGCGCTCACTCGCACTTACAGCTCTTATGGTAACGCATAGTCCTCGCGCCGCTCACACGTTTTATGACCCAACCTGCAGCGACAAATTGAGGCGAGTATAGTTACTATAGCGCTGTATGGTGTCTCACTCACTTGGCCGCCAGTCCGGCCGCCAGTGACGCCCCCCACCTCATTGCATGCAACACGTGTGCAATGTTGTGTTTTGTTTTTTAACTTTAATTGCTTTGATACTGATCTTTTAATAATGTCTCAATATGGTGTGGCGACTCTGGTGTCTGTATGGTGTCTAGTTCGGTAGCTTACGGACACCACGGTGCCGCAACTGGTTGCGCCGCCGTGGTGTCCCCGTGAAATATAGCCCGAAGTGAAAATGACGTAAATATTAATAGGCAGGCATTTAATTGTGACTACCAACACATACTACCTAAGCTGCTAGTATATAGCTGCTGCAAGTATGCAGCCGACCTGAATATGATAAAAAAAATAAATATAATTGACATATAAAAGAAGGTACAACCATTTAAAGCATTGCTTGTGTTATAGACGATGGCAGCTACCTATCATCAGGTGGACCGTCAACCTGTCTTACATAAAAACAACCTAATAACGAGAAGAGTTGCGGCCATCAGTTGAGAGTTATGTTGGTCTGCTCAGTAGATATTTACATTAATAGATTTATGAAATGTTAAATTGGAAAGATTCTCGCACAGTCGTTTTGTACCAAAATAAACAAAACCTTTCGTGAAACTCAGTGGATACTTATTTAAATACGCAAATCCGCCACCTGAATCAACAGATCTGTGACGTTTTATCTAAATAGTCATTCTCGTCCTACCTCGGATTCTCGTAAGCTTTATTGATCCAGTTATTCGTATATTATCTTAAAAACTGACGGATACTTCTTAAGGCCAGGCCCTATGAAACTAAGGAAACTTTAAATAAATGTGCTGAGTCAACCACATATCTGATCAATGTGGAATTTACATATATATATTTTGAGACCTTTATCTGTAGATTATCAAGTCAGAAACATAATTAGGTGATTTTCATTCGATACATTTTTTGATCGAAATCGGCGCCTTTTCCGGAGAATATTACATTTTTCTACTAAACGGCTTGAGTTATATCGCCAAAAAACTGCTCGTAGCAAGGAAACATTGTTTACCAGTGATTGTCAAAATAAAATAAACTTAGGTTTATTTTTACTCCTATAATTAACGAAAACAATTTTGAGACTTACGTTGTTTAGTTCCGAGCTAGTGCATACCAAATCATGCTTCAAATAATGTACGCAATATTCAACCTTACGTAAGCTGTATCTTGCGATATATTAAAAAAAATCCTAGAGAGCCGCCGAGCAACTTGTAACTCTCGGGTGGCGGGACGTGGGCGGAGCGAGCGTAGGAATTGTTTTCGTGGGGCCTGCTCTTAAGCTACACCAAAGCATAGGTCATTTTAGACTCCTTATAAAAATATTATCTCAAAACTCAAACTAGATTTACCTCAATGGACAGATTAACAACATATTTAACTACAAAATGTAATCTAACTCATCTATATTTATACTTAATCTTTACTAATATTATAAAGTGAGAAAATTTGTATTTTTATAATGAATAAACTCAAAACTACTGGGCTAATAAATAAGTAGATATAATGTCAGGTCAATGTATGCATCATATCTTTTATTTTTTAACACGGACGAAGTCACGGGAACCAGCTAGTATATAATATATGAAACCGTGGACACTCGCCAACTTTGTTGTTTTGTTATAATCTTTCTGTATATATAAAAGAAAGTCGTGTTAGTTATACTATTTATAATTCAAGAACGGATAGACCAATTTTCATAAGTTTTGATTTGTTGAATTTGTCTCTTACTCGGATAGCAGAATAACTATTAAAACAACGAAAATATAACCCAAAAAAAAAAAACGAAGAAAATTCATTTTGTATTGAAAGGGTTTTTATTCAGAGGCGATATGAAGTTTGCCGGGTCAGCTAGTTTATTAATAACTCGTATTTATATCTACATCTTGCTTTTACATTGCCAAATTTTGTATGCATTCATACAATGAAAAGAGAGAAATTATTTATTCGAACTAAATAAAACAGATAGGAACAAATCTAATTTAGAAAATAATATATCTTTTAGGTCAGTGTTTTGCCAGCTCAGAATAAAATATGCTGCAGCTTGAGCTATAACAAAAAGTTGCAAAATGTGGGTAGTAAGTATAGATAGATGATATCTAAGTACTTCACAGCATGGTTGCCCTCAATTCGCTCCCGCTCGGTTTTTCTCGCGAGAAAATCTTTTATACTCTGTAAATGTCATAGCATCTGTTCAACCTTGAAGGTTTTTTCGACCTTGAATCCAGAACGAAGTTGCGACATTGACCGAAATTCCTTCCCTGATAATATTTTTACATTTGTTTACAGCTCTTTGTTGTTGATTGTACTTATCTACTTCGATAATAATAAAAACTTTATCTTTTATAGCTTTGCTATCGTCAATTTCTGCCGGACAGCTGCCACAGACGAGATACTTGATAAGTGGCAGGGAGATTCAAGCCAATCTAATAGGATAAAATAAAATATAAATCAACTAGCTACTGAAAAATATATATATAAGCAACTAATGGCCCGCTCCCGGCTTCGCCCGGGGTGCTTTTTTGCAATCCAGCCGATAAATTACTTTAAACCGCCATCTGTGAGAACATTATGGAACTCAGATAAATAATTGCTGTATTGAATAAGTATTAACAGATGGCGCTATGTTAATAATATTATATAATTAAAAAAATAATAATAAAATGGGATATGGACCAAAATACATATAGTTACATACATCGTGACGCGAGATTTATATATAGATAGATAGATATAACGCTTGACCTCTTATTGTCATAACACTTTGACCAGGCGTTAGTTTTTTTAAATTTTATTTTAGAATTAAGATGATTCTTCGGAAACAGTCCTTTTTTTCTGAATCAAAGATACCCTATGTCCTCTCCTGTATCCCTGACAACGTGTAGGTATGCAAAATTTCATGATGATTGGTTGAGTAGTTAAGGCGTGACAAAGTAACAGACAGACAGTTACTTTCATATTTATAATATTGTATGGATGAGGCAACAAAGGATGAGGAACATCAATCTATTTTTATCAACAACAATATTACATCGATACATAATACATATTATAGAGCTGAAGAGTTCTTTCGGCGTGAAAACGTCTTCAAATTTACTTCCATAGTGGAAGACGATTCAGAAAACTAATAACAAAATCGGGGGATACAATTTGTTGTTGTATCTACATTATTTATCTACATCCAAAATTACAATACTCTATAGCTAAAGGATCTAAGATTTCGTTGTTGTACATATATGGTAGGTATAGGTATATTCTATTCGATCGAAACTAACTAACTAGTAAGTTAAAGAGGTAAGGTAATCAACATCTCTACAATACCAAATGTCAACCTCACTTGCATGCGCCTGATTTGACTTCTGTAGTACTCTCTGCTGGTTAAACAACGAACCACTCATATTAGAGTAGACGAGGCTACAGCAGCCTTGAGATTCAAATAATCTCTAAAATAACTGGAGCTGAAGGCAACGGAAAACCACTGCTAGGTACTATTTTTCCAATGTGAGTTATGGAAAGGTCTAAAAACGATTTAGACTTTTCATAACCACGACCGCTCCGTCAGGAGTAGGTATATGACTGAAGAGAGATCCTTAAAGGTTGTCTAAAGTTTACTTTTAAAGTATTGGTTGTTTGCATGTCTCATAAACATATAATTTTGTATTGACAAGTATATAGTTAGTACAGTGAAGAGCTTCGGAAGCGTCCTCGGCGCATGTAACCTTGTTACGTCCCGCTACTTACTTCAAATCATGTTTAAGTTTAAAGCTTGAACTTAGTGCACACGATAAAGCGTTAAGGCAACAACGTCTTCGCCCTTACCTACTTGAAGTTGTCGAGTCCAGATTACATAACAAAATCCTTATATATATAAAAATTACGTGTCACGTTGTTTGTCCGCGATGAACTCCCAAACTACTGAACCGATTTTGATAAAATTTCGTAACTATATGTAATTTGGTCCAACTTAAAAGACAGGATAGTTTATATCTCATTTTGTTTATTATTTTTTTGCAAATTATATAATATTATTAACACAGCGCCATCTGTTGATACCTATTCAATCCAGGAATTATTTATCTGTGAGTTCCAAAAGATTCTAACAGATGGCGATGTAAGGTAATTTTATCAGCTGGATTGAGTAAAAAATTGCACCCGTGCGAAGCCGGGAGCGGGCCACTAGTATGTTATAAAATATAGTTAAATGTTTTGTCGACGTGTTTTAATAAAATAAATTCATATAACACTAGCTGGTGCCCATGACTTCGTCCGCGTTTAAAAATTAAAGATATACACTTTTACCAAGCGTTGGCCCTTGGATCTTTATTTTTAGCCCGCAGATTCACCCACTTAGAATGTTCTTGAAATTCTATTTTATTATTAAAAGATTTTTTTTAATCGGATGAGTATTTTGTAGATTACCTCCTACATATAAATAAATAACCATAGAAACTTTACCTGTTCTTAATATTAGTGTTAATTAATTTGAGCGCACATTGCTTGTGTTTACATCAGCCTGTCTGCCGATCTATATATATAAAACAAAAAAGAGACAATCCCCAACAAAGGCTGTATATAAGCCATAATTTATTTAATTCAAAAATTATCTACAAATTCAAAAATAGAGCTGTATGGCCTGTTTTCATTTACAATGTTCTATCCACTATGGTCTTTGCCTGCAAGTCTCGGGGCAAAGAGGTTCACCGTATGAGACTACATTACCTGTTTGTGGGGCTAATTAACTTATCTGCGGCATTGCACGCTGTATAAACAATTTAATTATATTGGAAACTAGCGACTCGTTCCCGGCTTCGCCCGGGTGCATTTTTTTTTACGTAAAAACCTTCCCTGATTATCCCTCTATCCATGAGTGAAGACAGAATTAAAATCGGCCCAGTGGCCTATGTTACTCCTGACGACGCCCTCTTCATGTCTGCAAAGTTTCATCGAAATCGCTTCAGCCGTTTCTGAGGTTACCCCGGACAGACAGACAGACAGACAGAGAGACAAAAATTCTAAAAAAAAGTTATTTACGTTTTTACAGCATGCGAATGACTCTCTAAGCTTAATTTGAGGCAGTTTTTCGCAAATCACAGACAGACACTCTGATTTTATTTATATAGATAATAAGTGAGTACACACAGCAATAAAATTCTGAGAATTTACTGTAAAATATAATTTAGTTAATAAATGTAATGAAAATGAAATTTGGCTTCGTTCTTCTTATCGAAAAAAAAAAAACAATAGTACGACTTTGGAAAAACATATCTGTTTCACGTCATCATTCAAACAAAATTAACTGAATCAAAATCCACCCATCCGTTTGGAAGCTACAATGCCATAGACAGACACACACATATTAAACTTATAATACCCGTTTTTTGCGTCGGGCGTTAAATAATGAATCAATAGTGTAGTGGCATGGTGTCGTGAAGCGGCAGTTAAAATAAAAAAAATGAAATAGATATTTACAGATATATTTTAGAGAATATTTACAAATAATATATATATATAAAAATGGATGAATTGAAAGTTGTGTAGTGTTATGAATTATGTACAGGTGATTAAATATAGATTAAAAAAAATAAAAACAGCGTCTGGGGTGCAGTGGTGAAGTGTGTCCGGGGTCTCAGCACTGACTCCCGGAACGATACAATGCAGACTGGCAGCGGCGATGGGTGCGTCCGGAGCTCTGCACAGACTCACGGAACGACACGAAGTGAAGCGTGTAGTGGTGAAGTGCGTCCGGGGTCTCAGCACCGACTCCCGGAACGACACGATGCAAACGGGTAGCGGCGATGGGGCGTCCGGAGTCTATGCACAGACTCACGGAACGACACGAAGTGAAGCGTGCAGTAGTGAAGTGCGTCCGGGGTCTTAGCACCGACTCCCGGAACGACACGATGCAAACGAAAAGCGAAGATGGGTGCGTCCGGAGTCTCTGTGCCGACTCACGGAACGACGCGAAGTGAAATTTGCTCTAGTGAAGTGCGTCCGGAGTCTCAGCACCGACTTCCGGAATGACACGAAGCAGATAGAGGCAAGACAGGCCAAATTTTAATGTTGTATCGCAGAGAGGAGCGACCACACACTCCTTGATTTTCATCAGTCTAGCCGGCTGGAAAACCTTCGAAATAATATTTTGAAAATTAAATTTAGAAAATAATAAATATATATGGCCAGGACATTTCGAATTTAGAGGTGAGGTTGTATATAAAAAGGAATAAAAAATGAGCGAGAAAGCAACAATGTAATGAGAAAGCATGATGTCAAAATACTATGGGAACTATGGCAACGAAATAAATAAACAAAGAGATTATGTCAAAAATATATAAATTTACGTTTTTGAAATTATATGATGACTAAATGCATGTAAAACGTATGAGAAAATGTAGGAAAAAGTATAGCAGACATTCTGAAAACAGGCTGTCGGTAAGATAATAAGGAAACAAGGGAAAAATGTGATGTAAATGATACGTGAATGACATGTAGGCCGAAAAATATATAAAATACAGTATCTGAGGCGTTATCCAGGTTAGTAGCGCATCCAGGAGTGATGTATGAAGTGTATGAACACGCTACAATGGCACAATGCTTAAATTAGTTTCTGTCATTGGGACAACCTTTCTGGCTTCAGTAATCATACCCTTACAGAAGCCCTTGGGCTGAGTTCTCTCAGCGAAATCGCTGAGGGACGAAAGAGCCCATTTTCTTATCCCTTCCTTTTCCTTTATTCTTAACCCTACAAGATTCTTCCCTACAGGTGGAGCACCTGTGGCGTTGTCTGCTTATCTTTATATACAAAATTATAAATATCTAATAAACTAATAAAAAGTAACAATAATTTTTCGTTGTTCTTCGCACAATGTATTCATTGTCGTGACAACAATGAACACAATACATTGCGCAAATAACATCATTAAAATCATTAAACATACAAAAACAATAAACAGACATAAGTGTACACCTTTATTGATTTAGTAATAATGTCTATTTGAGAAGAGATGATCTTGGCATGTATAAAGCTATCCGACCGTTATACGAGTACAACTTCAATGTTTCGTCGACAGGTGTGGGCTAAATATTAATCAAAACTTCAAAGGTACTTTTTAATACAATAACAAAATTTTCTGCAATAAAGTAGAAGATATAAAAGTAAAACCAAGTTGGTGATTAAAAGTTAAAAGTATCAACATTGTTTCAATATGTTTAATATTGATTCTATTTTTAAAGAGTTCAGTTCAGTTTCACCTCACGTGGCATCACGGACATAAGCTGGTTAAATAGTATGTTGTTCCATAATTATTTGATTAAATAGTATTAAAAAAAACCGGTAATTGGCAATACTTTGCCAATTATGTTGCTACCAAAATAGGGGCAGGTAAGAAGCCCTTAATAACACATTTGTTTTTGTTTATTTTCGCCATAAAAGTCCGTTACAGAGCAATCCCATTACGCGCTAAACCTTTCCGCCATAAACATTATGCCGTGTTACCTTTGCATCGTAAAAAGGAACTCCATGATTCTGCGCATTGGTGTTCTGATCACGGGCCGCGTAATCGTCAAACGGACGATTGAATTTTGTGCCCCTACTACACAGACACACCGGCGAATTTAGCACAACAATATGAAAAGAGGTCCTTTTAATTTTAAAGTGAAAGATTTCTTATATCTTTTAAAATTTTCTGGCATTTTGCATTATCAGCAGGTCAGCCGTAGTAGAACGTCTATGGCTGGATACACATACGCCATAACTACTCAGTTGATCATGAAGTTGTCATAGTCCATCCGTTTGAAAGTTATTTTGATACAAACAGAAACACAGGTCTAACTTATAACACCTATCTTTTACGTCGAACGTCGCAGGTTAAAAATAAACTTTAATTTGTTTCTAAACACGTAAATATGTACTTACTGTGTAGTTAAATTTTCTTTATTCTCTAATATATTACATATTATTTTTGAAATTTTATCTAAATATACATAACTAAAACTAAACCTATAACTAAAACTCAATATAAAAATGGACCCTGCCGCATTGTACCAAGGACGCTGGCAGCATTTCCTCGTTGAATGGCCAAACTAATACGTTGGCCGAGGAAAGCGCCAGCTCTTCGGTCTCCCGTCGCATCAATAAGCCTCTTCGAAATATCTTTGAAAAGGCCCATTGCTGCAGGGCCCCACGGACCGAGTGTCTCAACTCCAAAAGGTTCAAAAGTATATTCGGCACCGAGGCCACTATATTTTAGAATTTTATTTTTCTCAGCCGCCTCTGCTGCGGTTGCTGCCTTTGTAGATGTTCCATGGAGATGCGAAGGGGCTAGTGTGTCTACACAGGTAGCATCCCACACCAGCACTCTACCCAATCTCCATGGAATCAGAGACATTCCATCCGGTCTCCTACCATCGTTTCTCAATATACCTGAGGGCTCTAAAATGGCTGGTATATTGGCTGACGCAAGAGACCGGCGGAGGATGTCGTTTAAGGCAGCATGCCTCGAAAAGCGGCCAGCACTTTTTTGACACGACAGTCCGTGGTGACCAAGACGGTCGACTTACTTAGTAGTTAAAGTTGTACTTACTTAGTTTACGACTGTTCATTTCAATTGTGAACCTACAAAATATAAGAATGAGTATGAAAAGCCTTATGATGTAGCCTTAAAAATATACTAAGTGGAAAACAAGAATCATAGTAGTGGTAATCCGAGAATATTCAGCTTAATGCATGATTTATTTACAATGCGTAGCCTTTCTGAACGTTCGGTAGGAGTTCGGAATGTCATAAATGACATCTGAGATTCGTCTACAATATGTTGGGATTTGTTATTCGAAACAGGTTCGATAAAATATGTTTTATTGGAACGTTTTTCTAGGCTTTTATTAACAACTGAGTAGTGTACATTTTTTTTTTATGGATCTTATATGACTTAAGTATATAAAATCATTTTTGGCTGAAAATTTATAAGACTGAACAACGAATGCGGTGAAGGTATTCGTTGGTATTCACTTCAATAAAATTTATATTAAATTTCTCTTCTAGTTTTGTACGTGTATCAGATAAATTGTGTTATACTATTCAAACTTCAAATACTGCTGATATTTGATGTTATTATGATATATACATCAGGCTGATGGCCAAGTGGCCACGACATATGCGCTGTTATTTCATGGTGATCTTTTATAAAAGAGGGGTAACTGCTTGCAGACTGGCTTTACAATTTGGGACCTGGCAATTCTTAAGTCTTTATTATATCAAGAAAAACAAAACATACAATAGGCACTTCTGCTTGGGTTTAAAGCACACGAGTTGACGGATTGTTAGTCAATTTGGTTCTGAGGATAAACTATTTTTAAATGAATAAGACAGTAGGTACCTAAATAAATAATTGAATTCACTGTTACGGTACATTAAGTTCGTCAAATATGTATTAGTTTTTCTTGGGAAGCGTGGGAAGGTATAAAGGTTGAAATAGTAAACGGGAAAGGTCAAAGTGGCCTGTTATTCTTCAATATAAGAAAGACAATTACGAGGAATTACAGTTCGTTTGGAAAAAAAATCACACGGATAATTGCACAATAAATATGTTGATATAATAAAATATTTTTTTTATTGGAGATGGGTTTACATCTAGCCTCGTAGCGAAAATGAGGCCTACGAAGCGCGAGCTCACCCAGAAAATGCCTTTTAACTCGAACTTTGAAAAGATTTGGTTGAACTTTGAAACACAGACGCCGGCAGGGAGTTCCAAATCTTGGCAGTGCGCTAAATAAAGGATGTTTTAAAGCGCTTAGTCAGAAAAAGAGGAATTCTGGTGAGATGTGAATCGAAACCAGCCGTACGTCTGAATGTCCGATGGAAGAAAGGGGAAGGCGGTATGATCTCATGAAACTCCTATGAGGTGTGGCTGTTTTAAGCTACGATTCTACAGACAGATACACGGACAACCACGTCAAACTTCACCCGTTTTTGCGTCAGGCATCTGGGGTTAACAAATGAAATATAAATTTTCTATACTTCCCAAACATCACGTTCTACGAGGTAAGACACATTTGGTAAGTCGAGACGTATTTGTGTTCAGAATCTAAAAAAAGTGTATTATTTTTCCTCAACGAGGCCTCTCTCTTCTCATTTTTATATCTGGAACACGCGTCAGCTAAATATAAGTAAGTATATAGCTCTGCAAAGCAAAAAATAAATAAAAACAAACATATTGACAATGAATCATTATTTTCTCATGTGTTTTATATTTTATTTTTGTCAACGCGAATGAAATCGCGCGCACCCACTAGTTTATACATATATCAAACGAATTCGAATCCATACTAATATTGTAAATGTGAAAGTAACTCTGTCCATCTGTCTGTCTGTTACCTTTTCACGCCTTAACTACTCAAACAATCATCATCAATTGACGATCCTTCGGGAACCCAAATTTTTTCTAGAACAAAAAGTGTATCTAATGTTAATCCAGGCAATAAACTATCTGTGTGCCAAATTTCATCCAAATCTGTTAAGCAGGTTTTGCATGAAAGAGTAACAAACATCCATCCTCATAAACTTTCTCATTCATAATTAGTAAAATTTTCTACGGCTCATATTAAAAGTAAGTAAATTAAGGCTTTTCATTTATTTATAGACAACTTCCTGATTTCCAACAACAATATATTTTGAAACATCTTTGCTTTGAAAGTCTTTCTTTATATTGAAGTTAATTCGCTGCGAAAGACCTTTACACAAATTTTCGAAGTCATTTCCGAACGGAATGCGGAGTAAATAATAAACATAGCGTTCCATTCAAGGTCGGAGAAGAAAATGAATTCATCTATTTAAATGTTATCAAATATACAGGCTGATCAAATTTAAATGGGTCAGTGAGGAGAAATCTTAAATCATTTGAATTTCTATTATAATTAGATGTAACCTTGTTCGAAGCTTGCATTTCATGCAAGAAGTTAAATAAATGAGTAATCTAAATATCATCTAAGTAATATTCCTTGCCGCCTATATGACAGCGAAACGCAGTGTGCACTGCCAATAAAGCGATGATCTAGATAAATATTAGATACTAGCTGTTGCACGCGACTTCGCCCGCGTAACATTATGAAACATTTATAGCCTTTGTTACTCTCTGATAATGTAGCTTTCTATAGGTAAAAGAATTTTTAAAATCGGCCCAGTAGTTTTTGAGTTAATTCATTACAAACATACAAAAATACAAATTGTTCTCTCTTTATAATATTACTCGTAGTATAGACTAGCTGAACCCGACCACGCTTCCCTGTAGCTCAGTTTTATATTAACTCGGTTGCCATAACAAAGGCTAACTTCCACTTTAAATGTGACAGCGGTTCTCGTTGGCGAGTTAGTTCTCCTCGCTTTCGGCAGATGGCGCGATCGACGCGAAATCCTTGAAGCGGATTGCATATTGTGCAAAAATTTCAAGTCAATCCATCGGCTAGTTTTCGATTTTTTGAATAATACACAAACCAACACAACATTTTTATATATAAAGATTGTTCTAACAATCATCCTATCCTATTAAGGTAAGTACACACTTGCTATCCCAGTGGCGTTACTTGTGTTAATAGGCGACGGTAGGCACCTACCATAGATTGGACCGGACAATCCTTTATGCCGACCTTAACATTAAAAAAATATTTGCATTGTATCTTAGCAATCAAAGGTCGTAAAACCACACCATTCTTAAATAAGAAAAATACCTGCATTTCCAATGTTTCTAAGAAAAATGAGGGTTCGGAACGAGATAAAATTCATCCCTTGAGGGTAAGAAAACAAATAAAATATTCATCCCAATCAAATATACAAACTGTAGGCGGCGTTAAGACTAGACATTACCTTTCGGAAAGATATAAATGAAAAATATACCCCTGGTGATGTGTGTGGTGTATTATATTATAATATTCAAGTTGAAGTACAGGGGATAAAATAATTGTATGATATTTAAATTCCTTGGCATTATCGAAATAGGTAAATACGATTATTATTGATCGCAAGAAATACAAGAGAAAATATATGACACTGACACATAATTATTTAACATGAACTTCATAATGACAGACCATTAAAAATGTTTGACATTGATATGAAACTAGATTATTGGTCAGAGGTGTATACCACATTGATTCTTGTTATCATATCCAGTAAGTTTACTATCATATGTAGTTGTCTGCTTGCGCAATATCTGCGGTGGCGAAAATATACGGTTACAGTAACATAAGTCGAGAGTTCATTGATTTTTTCCCATCTCAAAAATACCCAATGCGCCTAAAGAAATTTTCACTTCAAAAATGTTGAAATTAAAAAAACTCGTCTCAACAAGATTAACATCTTATTTTTGAAGATATCAGAACTTCTCTCCAAGTAATATCTAAAAGCTATTTAAATGTAAATTTAAAAGTTCCAGAACTTTTGAAAATATATATATATATATATATCGTACCATAATGTGTCGTAACTAGATGATAAACTTATTCCTTAGTAAAAAATAAAATAAAAATTAATTCTCATTTGGTAATAAGGACAAAGGGAAAATTAATGGTTGATGGACTTACTACAGTGGCAATGCAGGAGGTATACAGTTCAGTTGACTTGCTTTGAGTACGACAATTATTGTAATTACTAAATTCATAAAAAAAAATTGAACAATAATAGTATTTATTATTTATTCCATTGAAAGTAGGTATAGAATTATTTCACGGTGGTATTACGCATATACATTAAAAAGTAAACTAACTTCTTTTGGTCGATGCATCTTGATATGTAAAAATCATAAGATTTTTTTTTTAATAATAAAATAAATAATAATTTGAGGTAATTAGATCCATATATCGATAATCACATACAAAATAATTATCTACTTTAAAAATCTAGAAAAAAATATTTGCGTCTCAAAATACATATATATGAAAAATGACTGTAATATCTTCTATAATATAAAAATGAATCCCTAAATGTGTTGCTAAGCGCAAAACTCGAGAACGACTGGGCCGATTTTAATTCTGTCTTCACTCATGGATAGAGGGATAATCAGGGAAGGTTTTTATGTAAAAAAATGCACCCGGGCGAAGCCGGGAACGAGTCGCTAGTAGTCTATAAAACGAAAGTTACCTTGCAAAGATATATTATTTCCATGGTTACCAGTTATTCAGTTCCTTTGTCAATTATTCTTAGAATGTACATGGAGTTTTTAATTAAAATAATTAGTGTATTGATTTTAATCTATAAATTTCAAACCGAGAAAAGGGTATTAGGTACTGTACTGTTTCGTCTACCCATTCATGTATAGATAGAATATCTCGATACGCAAGCCGTTAATATCTTTTGTACGTGACGTCGTGTCTAAATAACAAAATAAGTTTGAGAGGAACCAAGTAAACGTGAGAGTAATAATGACTCGAATTTCACAAGCGATAAATTTCATATAATCACTTCATGATACTGAGATACAATGATAAATTAAACGGTCAACATCAGAAACTCCATTTGTTAAGTGGGCTTGAACTGATATTAGTTCTAACTAGTGTAGGTAACGAGAAAGCATAAAGATAAATGGCCTCGGGAGAGTCCACTTAATAATGTAACAAAATAAGCTTGGAGATCTTCACTTAGGCCTGCGTGGGATATTTTTGATGAGACATTCATCATTGCTAGGAGATACTTTCATCCAGGAATTTCTTGTATATTTTAATAATTTTTTGTAGTGGCAGGGCACATTGCCTTTTGAAGTCAAAATTTGCTCTAGCCCGTCTGGCGGAAGTAACCACCGCTTACAGAAGACCACTGTGAAATAACTGCACCTGTGCTGTTGTGTATCAAAAATTTCATGATGTTTGGTTGAGTAATTAAGGCGTGGAAGCGTAACAAACAAACAAACTCGCTCTCGCATTTATAACATTAGTTGGATAGAAGGAAAACGGTACCACTACATTACTATATTAATAACTAGCTAACTTATAAAATATATGTAGTCTATATGTTACTCGCTGATAACGTATCTTTCTCTATATAAAATATTTTTTTAAATCTTTCCAATAGTTTTTGAGTTTATTAATTACAAATATACAATTAAGTATAGATTAATAATAATAAAAACGGACCTGAGTCATTGTCGGTTCTACATATTCGCAGTTGATATAAGCAGTAGTATTAACTATTGTATGTAATTAGTACCAATAAGAGAAAAAATGTGTTCAGGAAATTATATTACAGTGATAAGGGACGAGTACTAGCGAGATTATTGGCAGCTAAGTGGATTGAATCATTGTTACGTCGATGTGGAAGAGAAATAGATAAGTATAGGTATATCACAGAAGTGATATACCTATACTAAGTATAGGTACTTATATATAGGTGGTTCTAGTATGTTCATTATGTAAAAGTATTCATATGATCTACGTATATGTATACATATTATAAAATGAAACATAAGTCTGTTTCCACAGCTAACTTTTAAAAATTCTTATTTGTAATTCATAATGTTTCTTTCTTATTCGTGGATAATTTTGTTGATTGCACAATAATCTAAATAAATATTTCATAGTTTGACATAAAGTGTGATTGTTTTGTCTCTTTTTCCCCAAATAAAATAAACCACCCAAAGGATTTTGATACGGTTTTCACTAATGGATATATTATGTAAACGAGGAAGGTTTTAGGTATATATTTTTATCCATACGAATCCGGAGACAGGTCGTTGAGACACGCAAGCTTCTCCCTCCGCCAGACGAGGCCCGCACATTTGCATGGTTATGGGAAGTGTGAGAAGAGGTTATGGGGTGCTTCAGGATCTTCTTTGCGGCACAACCTACAGCAGAGTCAGGGTCCCATTTCACGTGAAATCCATGGCTCTGTGTGTGGACGTCCTTTTTTTAAACGTTGGGAAATCCTCATGGATACCCGGCAGTGATAGGGACTTTGCGGGTCATGCCCGACTCCTACCGGTTAAAACCCAATGACTTCTTAGCGCGGTCGTAGATGGGCATGACGCGGGGACGCTCCCTGTCGGAACCTTGGCGTACCCGGAAATGGAGGTACGACGACCTGGCCGGCCTAGCGAGCGTTCCTGCACTTGTGACTCAAGGCTCTCCGTAGCATGTGTCCTGCATACTGCCACTTCAACTTACTTATCTGTTTGTCGATCTTTGCATAAAAAAATAGTTTTTCTCTGAGAAAAAATTCTCCGAAGCAGATCGAAGAGACGATTATTTGTGAGTTCGCAAACAAAGCGTACTCTTAATATCACAAATATAATCACAAGCAAATACTTTTCTTTGCGAAAACTTACGGAAGCACATTTCTTTTTATAACTCGCTTCCATTCTATAAAGTCGTTCGATGCAATGAAAAAATGTCATCGACAACTCGACAACAATATTATTGTACTGAATTTTATTCTGTGTTTGATTAATCTGAGTGTGAGCTATAATAACTCGAATTGAAAAAACATATAAATATATACAAATCGATTCTTAAGTAAACTCCAAAAAATAATTAATTAAATTCGTGTCAACGCTAAGGACGCAGCGTCGGGGAGAGAGCTGTTGAGACGATAGAACAATAATTTGTTCTTGGGAACCAAAAACTCATACGAGACCGAAAATTGAGCCCTGTCGTTTTCAATCTTATTACTTTGCAATAAATGATAGTGGCTTTCAATAAATGTATCTTGGCTGTGGAACGTCATGTCTGGAATAAGAAACAAATATGCGAATGTGGCCTCCATTTTCTCGAATGCTTGAATTTACAATATATATTGCTTGAAGCCAAATCCCATACATATTTTATACAAATACGTTCGATTTTTGAAACATTCAGTGTAAGTGGCCACTTCAATAATTTGGTATCTGGTTAAATAAATGGACAAATAGACGTGATGACAAAATCACACATGACGTGCATTTACCAAGTTATTGTAATTATTATAGAAATAAATATGTCTAATGTCAAATAACAAAGTTTTTGAATAATTACTTCCAGACACTAATTAAAATAAACTCAGACTTGGTTTTACATGACATCTCACATCATAGCATTTTTTAAATTTTATTTTTTTGATTGAATTGTCTATTAATCTCTTATTTTTAGGACATATTATTGCTGGTATGAAAAATAATAAAATTTTGGAACATTTACGTAGCCATAATAATTAATTATGAGAAAAATATCTATATTGGATGATTCATTTGGTTTACATACATGTTATTGTAATAGTTCCGTAGTTACATATTTTTACACTTGACTGTTATTGAAAAGTGTATACATCATAATCAACTTAATCGAGATATACCACAATATATATTTTTTAAGGTGGATGTGTTTATTGTATCGTCTAGTCGCGTTGAAGAAGCAGAATGCCGCCATTAATCGTGTAAGTGAGGGTATTTACAAAGATTTACGCTCCGTCTCACGAGATCGTCGCGGATTGGCGAGATAAAGGGGAGACTATTCTGATACTTGAGAGTGTTATTCTAAACCCATTTTACATTTTCACTGAAACAATTTTACAGTATGCAATGAAAGTTAGAAAGGCGATCTCGCAGCCTTTTTAATTTTAAGTTCGTTTGTTTGTTACGCTCTCACAGCTTGACTACTCAAGTGATCATCATTAACGTTGTCAGGGTTGAAGAAAAGGACATACCTTATGTCATGCTTGCAGAAAAGTACTACTGTTCCCGAGGGATCATCTAAAAATAAAAATAATAAAATTCAACGCCAAACAAAAGTATAGATATGAGCAGTAAATATTGAATAAATGTTCTAACAATTGAGAAAAAGGGGCGTGGACGAAGTTGCAGGCAAAAGTTAGTAAATAATAAATAGGAATTTAACACTATTTCTAGAATAACAATTCTATATATAAAAAAAATGTAAATAAATTTATATATGTAAAAATGCATGATAGGCTATGTATACTTTTACATGCACTTTCACTTCCTCTATGATATAATATACATTAAATGAAAACTACATAATGAGGAATGAAATTCATTCATTTAGTCAAATGTAATCCTTCAAATACTGACTTTAATTGTAAAAAAAGGTTATGTTTTTTTTCTGTATAACTGTCGTTATTAATAATATGTATAAAGGCTAGGATAATAGTACTGAATGTGTACTCCGCCTTATTTAACAGGCGTTCATACGTGAAAACATTGTAAATGTTCGATGGAGTGTAAAGTTTACTGGCGCGTTTGTATGTAACGCCCTTTATTTTGGTTTGTTTTCGCATTGAATCAATTTACGAGAATAATATTGAATCAAATAGTATCTAAATGTTTTTGGAATGTTATCAAAATAAATTATGCAACCCTACTTCTTTACCTAGTATTAGATCTTTTAAACTACGAGACGGATTTTAATGTCATTTACTTACACTAATGGAAAGAGCATTAAACGAGGAAGGTTTCTATATATAATTAAACGCGGACAAAGTCGCGGGCACCAGCTAGTATAATATAAAGGATAAATTTTGTGAAAATGGATGTTTGTTACAATTTCACGCAAAAACTGTTGCGTGTTACAGGCGACGGTAGCCACCTACCATTAAGTAAACCGCCAGCCTGTATCAGACGATGTTTAAATTAGAAAAAAAAATTAAGCCAGTCAGTATTTTAAAATAAGAGGAAAAATTAAAAGTGATAATTTAAAAATGTGATAACAGCTATAAACAAATTCTACGTCGCCGTCGTTCAAACAACACCTGCGTTTCGTTCTGTTACAAGAGAAATTCCTATTTTATATTTGCACAAATATGCCACATTAAAACAAAAAACAGTATACGAACTGATCTTCATTTTCTGAAATCTTACTTCATTTCTATTATCTTTACATAGTATAATTTTAAGTCGCTTTCCACGTCTATCTGTAGGGTCGCTAACTCCTAAACCACGCGGGAAACGGGTTTTGATAGATAAAAAAATAATATGTAGCGACATCTGTGTTTTTTCTGTGTTCTGTTTCATAAGTAGTTATTAAACAGCGAACTTTTTTTCCATTTTTGTAATTAAGTTCCGTTTTCATAACTATAAAATATACGATTCAGCAAAATTTCGTAAAATGGGTTATACCTACCGCCACAAAAAATAATTTGTTGCATGCCACTGCTTACATAGTATCGTACTATGTTTTATAGGTATAGAAATTGAAAAAAAAAAAAGGTATTAAAATAAAAGAAATGAAAATTTAAGTTACTCCAATTTTTAAGTTCTCGTTGGAAAGCGCAGTGTGGAAAGATACCCTGAAACCATGTAGACAGACGACCTGAAAGGCTTCGCAGGAAGAGGCTGGATGCGAAAAACAGAAGACCGTGCGTGGTAACGTGTTTTGGGAGAGGCCTAAGAATATCCATTAGTGGATAGACACAGGCTGATAATGATGATAACTTTATTTCTAAAATGAATTATTAGAATAAAATAGAATTGCTTCCATACTTAGAAATCACTTGTTCCGTGTGAAAGGTAAAAACCATTGTCTTTGAGTTTCGTAAATTTCATTTCGCAAGGGCACAATGCGACCTCTCACAAAATGTTATATTTGTTTTTGTATCTGTCATTGTTTTAATTTTCGGGTGTTGGCAGAAAGGGTAGATATTCATAAATTCAATATTGTATTTTTGAATGTGTCTCCATCGACACGATAAAAATATTAATGAAAAATTCCCTCGTCCAAATTATTACGCAAAATGTTTTGATGCGTACATACTTTGTTTGCTATACATATAAGGTATTGGACAGGCAAACAGCGTGTCTTTTCGCCCTGTTTATTAAATTGATAAATAAATGCTAAAATATCCCTAGTATATACCTGGTGGATATTTTGTATAATGCAGGATAAAATGTATCCTTTATACGCTTTCTTATTTTCTTTTATTTAGATTTTTTTTTTCACTAAGTACTTAACTTTTAAACTTGAAAAAATGAAAAATTTGCATTTTTTTGGAAGATACACAAATCTTACTAGTTTATCCCCCTTTCCGTATAAAAATTCATTGAGTGACTTTGTAAACGTTAGCGGAAAAACAGAGGACATCCCAAAGAATTAGAAAACAGTGGATGACTCGTGAGGTTAATCTGCTACTTCTAGCTATAAAATGTTTGTTGGAACAATAAAAACACGACTGATCTAACCCCTTAATGAAGCCTCCAATGTATTCAATACTCAAGAGTCGAGTTCTTGTTAAGGCGTCGAGTAGCTGACGTAGTTTGTCGCAAACTGCAAGTAGATGCCGACAGTTGGCTTGCAGCCAGCATGATAGACTTACAGACCACCCGATAAAGAGCTTTTAACGCCGCTTCACCACTTTGTATTAACATACTGTTGTTCTTGTTGTGTAGCTACTGTAATTTAGTCTAATTAGTAACTAATTCAATGCATTAGTTAGTAATTAACTCTTGCAAGTATTTCTGGGACGAAAGCTCGGCTTGCCATTAGACATAGTTGGTAAAATATATGTACAAATGTTATAAGTCGAAAGGTTGATTCTCTAAGGCTAAGGTATTCAAAAATCAAGTTAATATATAGCCCCAGTCAAATTAATAAAATCAGGGGAAATAATTCGTGTTGTTATTGAAAGTATAATTGAACATACTAAAAGTCCTCAAGGGTTGTGTTGAGAGTGTAGGGGGTACCTTTTTTCAGGTTTTATCCCTACGAATAGCATTATGATTACTTCTGACAAAAGTTTCTACTTAAAATTTTCTACAAATTTGGATACCTACTTATTTTTACTTTACGATCAATACTTTAGGAGCTACAGGCTGTGTAAGTTAGCAGTTCTTCTAATGACTCTATCACCACCAGCAAATATTCCTCGTGAAGCCAGGAAAAGAGAAAACTGGAGAACAAGATATTTTCGTCCATCCATTTTTATAGGACGGTTTCTATAAAATATTAGAATTACAGTTGAGATCAACAGCCAATATTAAAACTCAACAGAAAAGATAAAAACTAAAACCAAATTGTGTATTGTTATTTGTAATAAACGGTCGTCGAAATCGAGACACACCTTAGGGGACAAACTTGAGGGTAAATAACAAGGCGAGAATTTTTCTTGCGAACAAATACTCCTAACTTTTTTCCCTTGGGAGATCAACAGCTCTAACGTTGTTGTCGTATGACTTAATGTGGCATTTCGTAAAATGACGGCTTAAGAGAACACGAGAGAAATATATAACTGCAATATGCTAAAAGGCACACTACGCTTTGCAGTCAGGCAGCTTGGATCCATCGTCGACCCAACCCTTATCAGATCGCCTGTCCACCTTGTGGGTGGACGTCCTACTCTGCGATTGTCGGTCCATGGCCTCCACTCGAGAACATTCTGTACTATAATAAGTTTCCTGCCCACTGCCACTTCAACTTACTGATACGCCAGCTTATGTCGGTATCTTAATACTTCGTACAGTTCGTCTCTTGATCTCATTCCTGATTCGATATAGCAGTGTAACCACAGCTCAAAAATCAAAATCAAAATATTTATTCATCAATTAGGTTTCTCAAAGAAACTCTTATGATCGTCATTATAAATTTAAATTTACCAGAGTTTCGGAAAAAAGCCAAGATGATAACGATCCTGAGAAGAAACCCCGAAAGAAACTCAGGTTTTTGTCATCTTTAAAATTATAAAAAAAAACTTATTAGTTGAGTGACTATAAATTGTTACTTTAATATCAAAAGCATTAAATTAAGTTAGAAAAAAAAAACTACCAACTATACTATCAAAAAATGACGAATTTCCTAGTGAGTTTGCAGCACACACCTTAATACCTACAATAACGTAAAGCTTCATCAAGTAAGGCCTCCAACTTCTTTATTTAATTAACAAATTATTGCAGTCAAAGTCTTCGTGGTTTTTGCCCGAGTTGGCTGTTTGTGACTCCGCGTAATTTGTTGTGACACAGTTTTAGAAGTTCGGTGTAAGAGTTCTCAATATTAGGCAAATCTGAACACACAGGGAGCACAAACTACAACAGTCAGATATTTATTCCGTTTTTAATTTATTCAATTTTAATCTGATTAGTAGTTTTTCGGTCCAGTAGTTTTTGAGTTTATTCATTACAAACATACGAATCTTCTCTTTTTATATTATTAGTATAAAACCATTTTATATTTAATATAAAACTTTCTTGACCTAATTTCTCAAGTCTCTTTGAAACTTGATGCCATAGAAACCATGAATTTTACACACATATATGCTAAAATTTATGGTCAGATAGATAACGAATGTATAATATAATTAGCGATCTGCAAACAAAATAAAATAGAGGACAAAGCTGTCATTTTCTACAAGGTCACCGTGAAGCTAGACTAGCGAGTTACGAGTAATTTTTAGGAAGGCTGTTACATTTTTTATAGCAGCCACCGTTAAATGATTCAATGAGTTGAATAATAATTTTACTGAAGTCCTATTAATCTCGTAGAATTAACGAATTTTAATAACATTTTTAATTACTTAAACAAATTTTATTATTAATGGATGTCTCAATGGACTAAATTATTTTAAACTAGTGACCAGCTCCCGGATTTGTTTGCAATTTTTTTTATTCATTTCCACTTTTGGGTATGCCAAGTTTCCGGCAGGGAGTGTAGCCCACGTTGGATAGCCGTGGCGGCGGGGCACCGATGTCGTGTCATAATCATAACTTCGTTGGGTTGAAGTCGTTGGGTTTTAAGCCGGTAGGAGTCCAGCATAACCTCGCAGTGTCCCCTATCACTGCCCATAAGGATCCATAAGGATTTCCCAACTTTTTTTAAAAAAGGAGAAAATACAAGGTAGACGTTAGTATAATAATTTAGCTTTTTTTTTAACGCAAAGAAGAATAAATGGGGTATTTCTATAATTTATCTTTTTACCTAAAAGAGTGCACATTGCACGCTAAGGCTATTATTCTCAATTTACTTTGAGCCAGACAGATAGCGTCTATCAAATTATGGTGTAGGTATAGGGCAAAACAGTTAACAGTACATTTCTTCGCTATATTTCTTCTATATTAAATTTCATACACGTTCTTGAAGTAGTTATTGATGTAATAACATTTTGTTAGTTAAATGATTGTTTGTATGTTTTATTTATTTAATTTGAATATATTAATTATTTGACTATAAATAATTAGTTTAAATACTAATGTCGTATTTTCTAAGTTTGAAAGGTTTAAGTTTTTTTTTTAGGTTAAGGTCGACAGGCAGGCTGACGGTCCATTTGACGGTAGGTGGCTACCGTCGCCGATAACACAAGCAACGCCAATAGATGCGGCAAGTGCGCTGCCGACCAAGGGATAAGGAAGGGATGGTGTAACGGGCTTTAGCATACCTTACTCGCTCACTATGGTCCCCTGTAAGCCGTTAATGCTGTCGGTGGTTACTGCCGCCAGACGGACTGCCCAAATGACTGCGAGACGCAGTGTGCCCTGCGTCAAAATTCAGATCAAAGCCAATTTTTAAAAGTTCATTTCTAAAGTTGACCCCGCCGGGAATCGAACTAGGGGCCCTTGAGACGTTAGGCAACTACCCTTACCACTCATCCAACGTACTCGTTAAATGTTTTTAAATTAAATGTCTTGAAACTTAAGGGGCTTTAGTCCTACGTGACTAGAAACTTGAGGGGCTAAATTGGCCTACTAAAACTAAATCATCATTATAGTCATATATAGTCATTATAGTCATATATATAGTCATTATAGTCATATATTATCATTATAGTCATATATATAGTCATTATGGTCATATATAGTCATATATAGTCATTATGTTTATATATGATGTACATATATCATCATATGTTAGTCTGGATTGACTTTTTAAGATAACTGTTGACTAAAAATAAATTTTCTCTTTCCCCTAACAAAACTAAGATCTATTACTTCTGTGAATATTTTCAAGTCTAAGTATACTATAAAGACAAAATTAGTCACCACTGAGTTTGTACACGCAACAAGGCTTTAATGAGTTACCTGCCCTGATAGATCGTTGGACAGGCTATTTTTACGATGAAATAGGGGTAGCAATAACGCCATGCTAATGATATTGAGGCACGTGAAACATTAAATATGTTTTATGAGATTCTTTACATATTAACACGCTAAGATATAATAAAAATGCTGTTTTACAACAAAAACTTAAGAGAGAAATGCAATTCTAATTAAGTTTACTATCTTAACAATAAATACAAGCTATAATTAAAAATTATAAACTAATCCTCGACTTTCTATTGTAAGTTAGTAAAGAATTAGGTATTTCGCTGACTTATTCCCATCTCACCTTCCCATTTCGGCACCCTCGATATGGTGAGTAAAATTTACCTTAAAAGTACAGTCCTCTAAATGTTTTAAAATAAATGTTTGAATGTGTAACATGCATTTTAATAATATAAACGATTGCACATAGATTTCTGCTGCAGCATCAGGTCAAGATAACAATATCAAAGTAACAATATAACAAATTTAAATCAATCGAACCTGTGTAAGTTAGTGAAATCCCTTCATCTACTAGGAAATGAGCTGATGATCTTCAACTTCATAAATTATAGTTATATGAACTATGTCGATCACATCAGCTTTCTATGTATCATTTTCTGTATATTTGATAACGTGTATGCAAATTATCATTGTGAGCAGTTAAGGCGTGAGATGGTGAAATTATAATATTGTATAGATAGATGAATCAGATTTTAAAAAGTAACATAGTTGATCCCCTATTTCAATGGACGGTTTAAGGGACCGTGTGGCCTAATGGATAAGGCGTCGGACTTCGGATCCGAAGATTGCAGGTTCGAGTCCTGTCACGGTCGTATTGAGCACTACGAATGCCTTTTTAATTTTTTAGCGGGTCTAGCACACGGGTTTGATAGTATAAAAAATATTGTATTTGTGAAAATACCCTATACTCAATTATGGCAAAACTATTGTTTTTATTTCTTTTTTACTTTTATCTTTATCTTTTTATCTTTACAAACTAAGAAAACTTACTATGTACTTCCAAGATAAATTTTTTATTTTTATTTGTGCTCAGTGCTCCATCATGTAAATAACATAAAAACTCCTTTTTTTTTTCAAATTAGTTAAATATAGCTAAAAATGTTGAAGTATTAGATTTCTCGAGGCCGTTACTTCCGCCGGAACCTCCGGAACATTATATCCGGTGGAGTTTCCGGTATTCTGGAAATATGGATTGGAATGCTTCGCGGATGAAGTTAGGTTTTTATAACATTCCAATGTTATTGGGAAAAAATCCGATCCATTTTATTGGAATATAAAAGAAATTAGTATAAATCTTACACTAATGAGGAAGGTTTGTGTATAGGAATAGGTATATTAGGTAATTTGCAAAAAAAATGCATCAATTAGAAGCTATCAATACTAATAATAAATCTGTAAGGATCGGTCATGTAGTAAGTTACTTTGTTTTCAGAGATATCGTGTTTATAGGCTCTATACATGATACTGAAACTAAATTAACGATTTTTAGAATTTTTTTCTGTATGTATGTATGTGTTTCTCCATAACTCTGAAACGAATTAACTGATTTTCATCAAACTTGGTAGATAAACATTTCAACGTACGGGACACAGGATAGGCTACTTAATATTTTTCAATGCGGTCGAAGTCGTGAGCACCCACTAGTATTTAATAAAATAAACTATACGCGAACGAAGTTTCGTGCGATAGCTAGTCTAAAATAAAGTTAGTGGGTAGATGAAAAATGTAGTTTGTGCTGTCCGAGTACGTAATGACCGCTCGACGTACATAATGGCCGGCGCTTTTAACCGCTACGGCCATTTGTTCTCAGTCGCAACGAGACGTTCATACAACACTTAGAAAGTAACTTGTTTGATGTTCTCTCTTATACAAATATATTCTACTAGCTGGTGCCCACGACTGCGTTAAAAATATTAAGTAGCCTATCCTGTGTCCCGTACGTCCAAATGTTTATCTACCAAGTTTCATAAAAATCAGTTAATTCGTTTAAGAGTTATGGAGGAACATACATACATACATATAATACCTACACTTACAGATTTATTATTAGTATATTGATTGATATATTGTATTAGTTGTCTCGTTATATATCTCGTAGTTCCATTGAACTATATGTTTGCGTAGTTCACAAATCGTCATACATAGCCGTAGAACAACGACGGTTCTGCAATTTTGTAACTTTACGTATGGCACTGGCGAAATGATTAATGCGTCATTTTACTGTGTTTAGAAATCAAATCTGTCAGTATTCCAACTCTGTATCTAAAAGGTTTTAAATAATATTTGTCAAAAAAAATTTTTTGGTCGATAAAACACGACATATAAAGTCAGTGATTTTTCTATATAACCTGCCTCAGCATGTGTATGCGGCCCAAGGTGCTGAAACACGAAGAAACAAGACCTGCTCCGGGGAGCTGAAACTCGTCTGATTTTATTGTGCCCTACATCTGCTCCACCTCCTCATATAACTAATTTTGGTAATAGAACACTGTAATTCACACATACTTACATCATACAACGAGACAAAGTCGTTACACAATGTATTGTTGCTTTTAGATCCATTAAAAACCCCGGGGCTGCGCACAGTTGGCAGCGCTAACAAACACCACATAATACGGACAAGTCTTTATCGCAAAAATGCGTCCATTGTAACCGGACAAAGCCTCCACGGGTATTCTCGCTCGTTGAAGATTTACGCGCCAACTTGTGAAAAGAGTAGATCCCTTTTTATCTTTACAAAAATATGTACACAATTACATATGGAAATGAGTTAAAATATTGAGCAACGTAAATAAAAAAAATATATATGCGAAAGTTTGTATGGAACATCCATACAAACTCTGTTACTCAATCATGCAAAACGGCTGAACGGATTTCGATGAAACTTGGTACACATATAGTTGGTACACATATAACTTGGTACACATATAACTTGGTACACATATAACTTGGTACACATATATCTGGAATAACATTATTATTATTTCTTAGAAATGTCATGTTCTGTATGTATTGCTACGAATACATAAAAACATATTGACTAAAAGCCAATTATGTTTTTACATGAAAACATGTACATTTTTAAACATACCACATATAAAGGTTATTCTAAAATATTGGGATTGCTGGCGTATGTTTTTATTATTCTCGCAAGTTTATTAAGTGGCGCGATGTGTTGTGTCTTCGGTTATTTGCTTATCGTAAATTGAGACAACAAATTCTCCCAAATACCTATTACACTAGCCAAGATGCAAACGCTTCGTTGCGTACTTCGGAAACGAAGAGAGAACGCTAAGAGAAAGCTTGGTGATTAGTTGTTGTAACGTCAAAATAAAATTTTGACCAATCACAAAGTTTTCTCTTAGCGTAGCGTAAACGACTGTAGAAAGCACACAATGCTACGGGCCCTGAGTTCCCGCGCTCGTACAGCGCCACCTAATCTTATTTCCCTTCAAATGAACTTTTTTATGTTGATGCATTTAAATTCATAAAGGAAGGAGGAACGGTGTCAAAGTGAGTTAATAAATAATAAGGGTACGTGCAACCTTAATCTACTTATAATCACTTCTGGAAAGGTCTAAACTTGAACGCGCCAAGGCATTGTTAATGCGAAAAGTTTTTTAAGTAACTGAATTCAGGTCTCGAGATGTAGCATTTTTAAAACATTTCGCTCATTTATTACAAGATCGATGGTCAGAAAGTTAAGAGAACTATTAATTTTTCATCAAGCTTTTTTAAAGTAAATAAAATTGAATAAATATAGTCTTTACATAGTATACTTAATTTGAAGTTGCTTTCAGCGTCTGCCTGTGTGGCCGTTAACTCCTAAGCCACGCAACGGATTTAATTTTTATTTTAATTTTTAATTAAACACTACCTATATTCAAATTCAAATCATTAATTTACAAGTAACATGAGCCAATGTTAACAAGTTCTTGTTAGTTTTAATATGCACCCTAATGTACTGCAACGTCTGGCGTGTAAAATCATAACTTACAATATCTACTTACCATATATATAAAAAAAATATAAAACTTTAAAAAAATATATCGTAATCGATTGTAAAATATAATTAAATGTCAAAATATTTCCTAATACTATAAAAACATTGGTTTAATAGCCAAATAGTTTTATCAATCAATCAATACTAATAATAAATCTGTAAGGGTCGGTCATGGAGTAAGTTACTTTGTTTTCAGAGATATCGTGTTTATAGGCTCTATACATGATACTGAAACTAAATTGACGATTTTTAGAATTTTTTTCTGTATGTATGTATGTATGTTCCTCCATAACTCTGAAACGAATTAACTGATTTTCATGAAACTTGGTAGATAAACATTTGGACGTACGGGACACAGGATAGGCTACTTAATATTTTTCAACGAGGACGAAGTCGTGGGCATCAGCTAGTTTTAAATATTTGTTGTCACTTGTTGTAAGTATATTTTAATAGAAGAATAATATAATATGAATTTTGTAAAATATTATTTTATGACTGAGTGCAATGACTATCACGCATTCATGGACATTTTGGTTCATCAAACAAAAGATAAACAGAAACATTCGTACAGCGATTCCATTCTATTATCGCCTCTGAAAGACAATTGGTGACGCATTATGTGCCGGATGGAACAGTAATGGAGATTTGATTGGACTCCTAATGGAGAATGTAGGAAACATCTTTTATGCTTCATTTAAAAGCATTTCGATTACTGAATACAAACTAGTTATATATTTTTTATTAAACTACGATAGGCAGGCCATCATTTTAGTACTCATCATTACCCACAAAAAGTTAGCAAGGCTATATGTCTAATAAGATGATGAACATTCGTCTTATATTATAAATCCTTATCAAATTTATTCGATTTAATAATTAATTTAATAGATTTGATCAAGGTTGATTATGTAAATATAAATTTTTCCTTAAATTGCTGGAATAGGACCTTCCGTTTAAAAGTTACAGCAAGTATAAAAACAGCCTTTTTTTCAACGTTTAATTTAATTAAATAATCAAGGATGATATAGATATTGCGAGGGAACGTAGGGCATTGGCTGTGATATGCAATATGTTGGCCCGCAGGTTTGTGCGTTGTTCTAATTAATCAATATCAATCAATACTAATAATAAATCTGTAAGGGTCGGTCATGGAGTAGGTAAGTTACTTTGTTTTCAGAGATATCGTGTTTATAGGCTCTATACATGATACTGAAACTAAATTGACGATTTTTAGATTTTTTTTCTGTATGTATGTATGTTGCTCCAAAACTCTGAAACGAATTAACTGATTTTCATGAAACTTGGTAGATAAACATTTGGACGTACGGAACACAGGATAGGCTACTTAATATTTTTCAACGCGGACGAAGTCGTGGGCACCAGCTAGTAAATAATATTACTTAAGACATATTACCAGTCACTCATATTAAGACATATTACAAAGTCGAGTGGAACATGTATAATGTGGCTGCGGGCTACGAGAATTGGTGCTCCACATATTGTAATACATCTACAAAGTGAGCCAAGGCCCATCCGACCTGTCTCAAGTCACTTTTCCTTAACAGCAATATGTTTATACGAGATCACTCGAAATTTACCCACGAATAAAACATTCGTGTTTCGTATAAATAAATAAAATACAATATATCCCTGAACGGTGTCGGTACAATGTAATGTAGGCACGAAAATTCGCTTCCGTTTGAATAACAATTCCAAGTGGCGATGAAAAATGATCCCTCTGAGTGGTATTTTGACGTGAACGTTGTGGTTTCGACAGCTGAGTTATTTCAAATTTTGAAAACTATTATTAAAATTTTCGACAATAGACTTTAAGACAATAGACACAAGTCTTCCAAGACCGCTTATTCATTTTATACGTGATCTAATTGTATTCTAATGCAGTCGTGAAATCGTATAAATAACTTAGAAATGCAGACTTAATAGTCCAATAAACAATGCCTTAAGTATGTACATCATATCCAAATAACTGGAAGACTCGACAAAAGTAAGTTCGTAACATAATGCCAGATTATTAAGACCAGATTTAGAAGGTATACACATTACTAAGACCTAGGTATAATTTTATTCTGAACTTAGATCATTAAGCATAATGATCTTATCTTGAATATGTACATAAAAATATAAAATGAAAGTGTGTCTGTGATTTTGAAAGGTCTTTTTGTATCATCGAAACGGGGAGACAGTTTTAGATGAGATTTTTCTGTGAGTAGACACTTTCAGAGTACATAGTAGACTAATTTTATTTTTGTTACAAATATTAAGGGCTCGTATGTAAATAATGATAATGATGATATAGTCACTTGCCATCAAGTGGACCGTCGGATTGTCTGTCGACCTTAATATAACAAAATTCAAGGCCAAATTAGACTTACCTTAGGTAACTGATTCAGGGGTGACCCAAGTTCGATTCCTGGCAAGGCCAACTTTGAAATTGAACTTTTCTAATTTTACTGTGGTCTAAGTGTGCAGAGTTTCGCCCCGTTTCCATTGTAATGTTATCCCATCATAATACAAACTCTTACTGTGCTTAATTTGAGGTGTCTTGGCGTTATATATATTTATTTGAAAAGGGAAAAAAGTAACAATTTTTCTCCAAAAATAATTGTTAATATAATGTTAAAATGAACTTAGATGGGCTTGTTTAAATAACTTAGTTATTTATGCAGAATGCAGTTATTTTATCGAAATAATGTAAAATGTATTCATTTGATGAGTACTAGAAAATCTTCACAGGTTTATATAATAAACACAAACACCAGCGGGGGTAAATTAGGATAAAAATCAAAGGATAATGGGGGAATATTTTCAAGTTTAATTTCAGAGGCAAAACCGCGTTAAACCTTTATTATACCATAAACCTTTTAGCCTACTACGGCCTGCTAATCTCAAAGGTGACTGTATTCAACGTTTGTATAATGAGGCCGTTAACATTTGTGGCAATGAAAATATACATTATTAGAGAAAAGAATATTTTTTTAAGGAGAAATCTTCGTAATTTGTTTGTATATTTATTTACACTTTTTCTCTAATCCATTATGAATGAAAAAATAATATGAAATAGACACTAAGCAACACATTTAGCTATTAATTTTTATTTCTATAGATAACTAGCAGGTGCCTGTGACTTCATCCGCGTTGAAAAATAAAAATATATAACACTTGAAAAAGTATATGAGTATGACATTTTTATTGCTGTGAAAATGTCATACTCATTTACCTCTATTATTTTTTATTTTTTATTTTTACATGATCGCTCGGGAATAGTACTTTTTTGAATGAAAAGTACCCCTTTCATGTATCCCTGAAAACGTGTATGCAAAATTTCATGATGATCGTTTGAGTAGTTAGTTATTAAAGTCGTCACTTTCACATTTATAATATTAGTATAGTTTTTCTATAATATTAAAAGTCATTTCACAACAGCATATTCTTGCAACATTTCAAAACCTTTTGGCGATGAAACACCAAACTAGACGACAAATTACTAGTTGGTGACTAGAATTCCCTATCCAGTGACGAAATTCATGATTGTCGTCGGTATTGATTAAATTGATTGATTGATTGAATTGATTGATTGACTGAATCAAACAGACGTATTAGCTATTACATGTTTCGGATATAGTTAGGTATGTTTGTAACATGTATTTGTTTTTGTATCAGTTTGCCTGAGAGCCTTTACATAAGAAAAAGACTGCACATTTCTTTTATATCGTCATGATTATAAGGTTGATTTTTAAATAAGTTCACAAACTAAAATCTCCTATTTACTCTGTACACATAAGGAGAATCACGTTTGGCAATGAGATTTACTTTGTGGGACGTATAAGCCCCCGTTCTGCTTCAGGCAGGTCTCGCCCAACAGGAAAATGTTCGTGTGAAATATTTCCAACAAAGGAATTGACTCAACAAGCTGTGATAAAGCCTCGTTTTTGTGAAATCTCTCATTGACAGCTCTTTACATCGTACCGTATGCCTGTTTTTTTTGTATAGTCCATTTTCATCGACTCACATTAAAAGAACTCACTCTATAACTTTGTATAATAGGCCCTCTTTGATAGCTGTCGTTTGTTAAACAATTATACACTTAACGCCATTTTGAACCCAACTCGGATGGGCAGAGATCGAGAAGCTTCGAGACATCTTTACGTCCAAAATTCCTCAGTCTTAAAACAAAAGTTTTCGACCAATATGTTGCCAGCATCGAAATAATAATCTTGTTGCCAGTGATGACATATAGCGCTGAAACATGGTCCCTTAATAATTGTGGGTTTCACAAGAAGGTTCATCGTCGCTTAACAAGCTATGGAGAGGGCTATGCATGTTTTTAGTTTGATTTCTTAACCTACATTACGATTTTTTTGGAATTTTTCCTGAAACATTTGTTGCGTTATTCAGGCCTGACAGAAGTCAGACAGTGACTTTCATTCTTTTTTTCGTAGATTATCAGGAGGCTTCAAAACGGCAGTAAGTCGTATTGGCAATGATTAATGTTGTATTGTTGTCCATAAATTGTTAGTAAGAAATACTATCTCGAAATTATATCTCGAATATATTAATTTTTACTAGGTCTTATTCGGTTATTTTGGCGAGTATGCACTTATTTATTAGATAGGTACTCAAGGCAAGTCCATGATTTATAGTAAATTTTGTATACTTTACTGAAAATTATTCTATTTCAAGAAAATTCTGAAAGGTTTAGCAAAAGATAAAACAAATTTATAGATCTAGGAGTATTTATAGATCATCCATTTATTTTTCCATTTTGACGACACGTTTGGTCTAGTGGCTAGTAACCCTAGCTGTTAACCAAACGGTCGCGGGTTCGAATCCTGCTAGGGGCAAATGTTTATGTGTTAACATTTATCTTTGTACCTGAGTCATGGATGTTTGTATTTATAATATGTATGTATTTACAAAAAAAAAAGAAGTAATTTATGTATTATATCAACTGTCTGGTATCCATAATACAAGCATTAAGTTGCTTAGTGTGGAACTAGATGGTGCTGTGTGGAATGTGTGAAGATAATTATATATTTATATATTTATTTATATAAATTTTATATATTGGAAAATTATGGCGAGGCTTATGGGGAACTGATATGAAAGATATATTCATCAAGGTTAACGAGACACAAAAATATTCCTCCTTTATTGAATAAACATTTAACTTGGATTATTTTCATCTGTAATATTATACTTTCATTTCTAAGGAAGCGTTCAAAAATAATTAAAATTGATTTGTTGCCACCGAATTCCTCAAAAGTTCGGACTTTTGAGTTTCATATTGAAAGTTTGATTAAATCGATAAGCGTAATTGCTTTTGATTAATTGATATCTAAAGTAATTTTATTGCCTTCAAATTCTAAACTGAGTAAGCGTTTGTTTATAGGTCTTCCGTTTAGAATACATCCCACCTTTCTATTGAGCCCAACACACTAAATCTGCTGTAAGTTGCTGAGGAGTTGATTGTCCCGCAGCTACTTGGAGCTGCAGCATCAGATCAAGGTTGCCGTTTCATGGAAATACCACCGTAACTAACAATAACAATAAGTTAATGAAATCCCTTAGGCTGAAAATAAGTTAGGAAATAGGCTGATAGTCTTCAAACACCTGAACAGATTTTCATCTATACTATTATATAAAGCTGAGCGGTTTGTTTGTTTTGTTGAACGCGCTAAGTACTGGTTCGAATTGAAAAATTCTTTTTGTATTGGATAGTCCATTTATCGAGGAAGGCTCTAGGCTATATAACATTTTGAATGCGGACGAAGTCGCTGGCGGCACCAGCCTGTTAATTATATAGACAATCACGTCAGCTTTCGAACAAAAAAAAACGGATGAAAATCGGTTCATCCGCTTGGCAGTTACGATTCCACAGACAGATACACAGATACACATGGCAAACTGTCATTTTTGGTAGGCAGTCTGGAGGCAGTAACCACCCCCTTAGAGATGACTACCGTGAAATAACAGTACATGTGTTAGGGATGCCAGAGCCCAGAAATAATAATAAAATAATTCAATCACGCACAATCCTCATATAGACGTTAAAGCCTTCTTACATTTCAGCTTTCTCTTAAGAGAGACCCCACAGCCTTTTTCTCTCGAGGATCACTTGTCGTGAAATTTAAAGAGAAGATGAAGTCCGACGACTTTTCCTAAATCTTGGATTTTTCCTACAAAATTTTGTGGTAATTTTTAATATGCAAAACATTCACATTTTTAATATGCAATATGTGATAACTAAAATACGTATATAACTGGTTCAAAAAACACTGTTTTTTGTGCGAATAAACACTATCCGAATATTATTAAGAACATAACAATTACTGTCAGCCATACTGTGGTGAGTCAATTAATAAAACAAACGTTGAAACGGACCATTAATTTATAACAATATTCACTAGGTCTTCACGGTACCTGAAGTGCTTAAAATCTGGCAGTACGAGTAAAGTTATAACTCTAATGGTTAGGTACTCATGGCTTTCCAATTATTCCAACTTCAAAACGTACAAATTGCTTCGTCAACTTTCTATACAGGCTGATTGAAACCCAATTTAAGTATTAACTTAATATTAAATTTACACTAAATCTATACATACCTATAATATAATCGTAAACGTGCCGTGGTGAACTTGTTTTTTTTTTTTTTTAATGTTAAGATCCACGAAACACAACAGCACACATGTTGTTAATTCAATGTGGTCTTCCTTTTATAAGGGGTGATTACTGCCGCCAGACGTGCTGCCCAAATGACTGCAAAACATAGAGTACTGTATAAGTAACTCTTATTTTATCTGTGGTACTGTGCAGATCCAGACCAAAATCAACTTTGAAAAGTTCATTTACAAAGTTGACAATGCCGGGAATCGAACCCACCCTAACCACTCATCCAACGGGCTCGTCGTCGTTGATAGTCGTGTGTATACTCGTGTCTGCGTTCCAGACCACAAAAAGAGCGTGCCAATTTCACACAACACTGCGCGTCTAAATTCAACTCATTTGAAGTGACACTCGATCCACAATACTCGTTTGTAAACAGTAAATAAACTATTATTTAACTCGTTTGTATAGCCTTCTTATTGGAGAACTAACTGTTTCACGCGACTTCGCCCGCTTAACTTTATAAAATATAGACTAATGTTACTCGCTGATAACATATACATATATCCGACATTGTTGTGATAGACATGTTGGTGGTAGTTTTTAGTTTTTAGGCACTTACTTATTATTATTATTATTTTTCTTTTCTTTCATCTTGTATTATATCTTATTACTGTTAGTATTATAAACAATTTGCTTTTATTTTATATATATATATATATATATATATATATATATACAATAACTTAAAAATGTATAATATGGGTCCAGTTGCCTGCAAATAAATGAATTTGAATAACGTAGCTATGATGCTATAGGTGAAAGAATTTTTAAAATCGGTCAAGTAGTTTTTGAGTTTATTCATTATAACCATAAAAATCTTCTCTCTTTATAATATTAGTATAGATATAGATTAGTTAAGGGGAGGCCTATGTCCAGCAGTGGAAGTCCTGCGCCTGAGATGACGATGATACGGCTGACCTTCAAAAGTATGCATGGATATTTTTTTCTTATATTAAGGTAAATAGGTCACCGATGGTAAATGACCTAAGGGCATAAGCAATGCCAGGTTGACACACAGGTAATTACTTACCAAGAATTTAAAAATGTAAGGAGCAAATATGTGAGAAAAATGGTTATTGTGAGACAAATGTCCATTAGTAACTGCGGTATACTTACACCCTGGCGCCGCCTAATTATTACAAAGTTAGTACAATACTTAGTTCTTATTAACTAATCTAGGAAGAAATACATTTTATTGGCCTACATTAACATTGCTACTCCTATCCACCACTCCCAAGTGATGGAATTTAAGAAACTTTTAAATTTCAAAATTTCGTGTCGGTGGTACTTAAATATCTAATATCTTCACACATTCCATACAACACCATCTAGTTCCACACTAAGCAATTATAGGCTTGCATTATGGATACCAGACAGTTGATATAATACATAGATTACTTTTTTTTTGTAAACACATACATATTATAAATACATACATCCATGACTCAGGTACAAAGGTAAAAGTTAACACATAAACATTTGCCCCTAGCGGGATTCGAACCCGCGACCGTTTAGTTAACAGTTAGGCTTACTAGCCACTAGACCAAACGTATCGTCAACGGTACTTGGTACACATCTTGTAATTATACAACTATATGAAATTCCTTTAATCTCTAAATATTTACGATTTCTCAAGTCTCAAGTGGATAAAAATAAACTAAATGATAAGATATATAAGTTAAAAGATAAAGGTTTTTCACATGTTATATGTAAATTGAACGAAAGATGAAGATACACATTTTTCAATACACTCAAGAAATAGTCTTCTGGAAGCTCAAGGGAACTACTGAAGACAGAATCGACGAATGCACTTTGAACTTGTCAACAATATGCACAGAAAACAATTTGACTGACTGACTTATTAACTTTATGTATATTAGTAATTATTAGGAAGTATATCTCATAATCATCTTAGCCGTAGGACGTCCACTTTTGGACATAGGCGTCCCCCCTAATTTAGTCTTGATCCACTGACGTTTCGCAGCCCTAATGTAAAGACTAACATCTATATATTAGATTACTAATGAAATGTTTACATGAATACATATTTTAAAATATATATTTACAGTCAGAAAAATCGTTTTTACAAAAAATACATGATTGAAAACTCCTTTTAAGCCTGTGCCAGGAGCCTTCGCTCTTCCATAAAAGCTAGTAACATACTTTTTTTAATAACTTTTGATCGAGCAAGCAAACAACTATGTCTCAAACGGTTTCATACAATTTATGGCTTCAATTTAATATTTTAGAGTCCCTAGAAATAGAACCGAAAGATAAATGCTAAATAAATGCCAAAAAACATAGCACGATACTATCAAATTATATTATTTTGTATGTAATTCGAAATAGAAGTTTATAAACGTAAAATTTATCAAATAGTTGATGTTAGTCTAACACATTGTGTAAATAATATACGTGTACAACTCCTTAATAATCCAATACATAAGCGTAGGTGGTTCAGACGGGTGCAGTGACGCGCAAATTTCAACATGAAACTGCGGCACTGTAACAAGATAGCTTCCTGTACAGACAGAAAAAAAATTTCAAAGTTAAAATTTATATGTTGTTATTCGATCTTATTATAACGGGTGATTCATTTAGAGGTACTTTTTTGTCTATGGATTTTTTGACAGATGAAGCGTGAGTCGTGATAACCTTTTATGGTATTTTTGTTCTGTATAGTTTGACATTTCATCATGGAAAGACTTAGCCCCGCACAGCGTCTACAAATAATACAGCTGTATTACGAAAATCAGCGTTCAGCGAGGAATGTGTTTCGTGCACTTAGAGAAACTTATGGTCCACATAATCGGCCTACCGAACGCACGATTCGCCATACCATCCAAAAATTTGAGAGCCAATTTACTTTAATAGATAATACACGACCAAAAAGACCACATCCAGCACGTAGCGAAGAAAATATTGCGGCGGTAGCTGAGAGTGTACGCGATGACCGCAAAGAATCGATCCGGCGCCGTTCGCAACAACTTGGCTTGTCATATGCAACGACTTGGCGTATTTTACGTAAGGATCTTGGTTTCAAAGCTTACAAAATTCAACTAGTGCAAGAATTGAAGCCGACTGACCTACCAAATCGTCACCAATTCAGTCTTTGGGCTCTTGAAAAGCTTAAAGAAAATCCACTGTTTTCGTCAAAAATTTTGTTTAGTGATGAGGCACATTTCTGGCTTAACGGATATGTCAACAAACAAAATTGCCGTATTTGGTCCGAAGAGCAACCTGAAGAGATTCAAGCGCTGCCATTACATCCAGACAAAACAACGGTTTGGTGTGGTTTATGGGCCGGTGGAATCATCGGTCCATATTTCTTCAAAAACGAGGCCGGCCAGAACGTAACTGTCAATGGTGACCGTTATCGTGCCATGATAACAGACTATTTGTTTCCTGAAATTGAAGCCCGTGATCTTCAGGACATTTGGTACCAACAAGACGGCGCCACTTGCCACACAGCACGTGAAACCATGGCTTTATTGCGTGAACAATTTGGTGAACAGTTAATTTCGCGCTTCGGACCGGTGAGTTGGCCGCCTAGATCCTGTGATATCACACCCCTAGACTTTTTCCTTTGGGGCTATGTAAAGTCCAAAGTCTATATTGATAAGCCAGGTACGATTGAGCAACTGGAAGCCAACATTACTCGCGTTATTCGCCAAATACCAATCGAAATGCTTAGACGCGTCATCGAAAATTGGAACTGCAGAATGGACTATGTTAACCGGAGTAACGGCCAACATTTGAAAGAAATAATCTTTAAATAATAAATGTAAAGAATAGTTCTTTTGTATAATAATAAAAATTACCCGATAAATTTGTTTTTATTAATATATATTTTTGTTTTGAAAAAGTACCTCCAAATGAATCACCCATTATATTGTAGGGGGAAGTCCCCTAAGCCCGGACGGCTCCTAAAGCCGGACAGGAATTGAATCAGTGCGAAGAAGCGCGCCTATTTATTGCTTGTGCCACGGTTAGGAAGCTTTTCCCAAGTGAATTGCGAGGGGGACGTACCAATAGCCAGTACTGACTCGTTCGTCAGTGGAGCGTGGTGCGAATTTTAAGGTGGATAAAAATGTTGTTCGAATTAATTTTTTCGGGTCTGTAAATAGTATTTAAAATATGGAATGATATTCATTGTTATTAATTATTATTGCTATTGTACTAATCTGATATAACTCATGCGTTTTTTTGTGATTCATAACACACAATTTGAATGAGATTTTTTTTTGTATGTACCTAAGGGTCCCTAAGTTTGGACACTCTTAAAGTCCCCTAATACCGGACAGTTTTAGAGCAAGTTTGTTTTTGTTTCTTGTTTTTTAGATTCTATATAGGTAAAAACCGAGATGTGAGAATACCGCCAAACATGAAATATTGAAAAAAGCCATCGCTAAAGTGATGTAAAAAATTTTTTTGCAGGTTGTATGTACCTACAATTAAGGTTTTCGGATTCTATAGAAAACGTTCCTGATTATAACCAAAGTTGATTAGAATTAAGATTAGTTTTCTTTATTAACTCATGATTTGTTCTGTTGTGATAGATATTGTTATGAATTGTTTGTTTAAATAAAGTTTAAGTGTAAAAATGAACCAAAAGTTGGCTGTCCGTCATTAGGGGACCTTTTTGAAAACGTCCCTTTTTCTATGTTAACTGTTCCTTATTATCTAGTACATTTAAAGTAACATTTGAGACTGCTGATATATCTGTGTTGATTAGGTATATAGTTGAGAGCTTATTAAACAGAAATAAAGAAATAAGTCTATTACACGATTTTTTTTTATTTTTGTTATTCCTTAAGTGTCCGGTTCTCGGGGACCTCCCCCTAAACTATAATGTTACTAACCTTAATTTTATTGCCCTTACTTTTATTAGCGATTTTGTATGTGATTGCTTATAGGAATTTGACTCTCTTATGTTCTGCATATTATAATATATTTCTGTAATTAGGTACGTGAAGCAAAAACTATATGGATCCCTTTTTCAAAGTTTATAAACCATTTTTTTAATTTTGGGAAATAATGGGAAAAGTTAGATTTCTCTTTATATAGGCTTCACTATAGTTTAATTTAATTTATGGTTATTATTACTTCTCTAAAATTTATTTTGCAATTTTTTTTTATATTTCATACTCAAAATAATTTATCTATTTAATTTTGGGCGATATTTGTATGAACTTGTAAAGTAAGAGTCTGTTATTAAAATGAAAGAATAAATGTTAGTCCTAATTATAACTATTTGTAAGCTGTTGATCAAGTAATAATAAATAAAATAAAGAAGTGCCATTTGATAAAACATTTAATCTGCTGACGCTACTCCTCATTATAAATGTTCAAAGATGTTTTCTTTGTAATTAATTCACAGAGGAATGTTGAAGTTCTGTGAGCGTTACAAACCTTTTTGTTTTAAACAAATTTAACTTTTATACTCTTATAAAAGAGGCTTTATTTCTTTTAAATAAATGAAATCGGTGCGTGTACAGTTTTTTTAGTGTTTCTCTAACTACAACTAAATTACTCAACAGATTTTAATTCGGTTTTCACTTATGTAAAGAATGATACACGAGAAAGATTTCTGTATTATAAAAAAAACGCATCCCAGGTGAAAGCCAGGATCGGATGGTTAGTAATACAAAAGTTAATTTTCCAAAACGAACATCTTACTTGAGATACAATCCAGGCTATATTTACGAATAATGAAGACGACGAAGTGACTGTCGAATTTTATTCAGAACTAACTTTGCCCGAAACTTTTGTTAAAGTCGCTTAAAAGGTACATTATTTCAGATCGACATAGGGTTTATACTATGTATACTAATTCCCAAAATTGTCAGTCTAGTATTAGACATACCAAATATACTAATTTAGAAAATAGGTACGTCAATTTACAACAGTTAAAATAAATGGTATTAAAGGTTATTAAGTGCTAAATTGCGAAGCAAACTAACAATTTGCGCCCATTTTCCTACCTTTGTAAAGCTCCCGGAGCTATTAGGCCGCCCATACACGAGCGAAGCTATTAAAAATATTTATTTATATATATTTTTATTTAATATTTTTGGTGTGAAAAAAGGATTATGTAGGCTTCTTATGATACTTTTTATGAGAATATAAATTTCTTCATAAAAAGCTGTATAAAAGATTAGCCGCGACTTATCCGTACTAATATTATAAATGCGAAAGTTTGTTTAGATGTATAGATGTATGGATGTTTGTTACTCTTTCACGCAAAAACTACTAAACCGATCACCATGAAATTTTGCATACACGTTTTCTGGGACACCAGAAAAGACATAGGGGTACCTTTAATCCAGAAAAAAGGACTATTCCCGAGGGATCATCTAAAATTAAGGAAACTAACTCCTGGCTAAGTGCAACAGCAATAACGATGTCAGGCGATATATATTGCTTTTTCAACGCGGACGAAGTCGCGGGCACCATCTAGTAGGAGTAATATAACGCTCGACATTTTTATTTTTAAATTATCCCTCGGGAACCTAACATTTTTCCAGCATAAAAAGTATCCTATATGTTAATCTGTGTATCAAATTTCATCAAAATCAGTTTAGCCGTTTTTGCGTGAAAGAGTAACAAACATCCATATCACAAACTTTCGCATTTATAATACTATATATATAGTAGGATGATATTTTTTATGAGAAGGAAACATTTCTTGATTTTAAAAAATAAGTTTTATTACAGAAGAGTTTATCAAATCAAAATATGTATATAGCCCTAAGTTCATCCTGAAATTTGGTGATAGTTTTTTTTTCTTAAATCGGGTGAGTAGTTTCGAAGATTACCTACATATAAACAAACAAACATACTAACTTTAACTCTTACTAGCTAGCTAGCTTAAATAGCTTTACTGGCTTTTCCAAGTAAAATTTTAAAATATAGCCTATTATGCTTTATATAGGTGAAAGAATTTTCAAAATCGGTCCAGTAGTTTTTTAGTGTATTCATTACAAACATAAAAAATACGACTCTCTTATCTCTCTTATCTCTTATCTCTCTCTTCTCTCTTTATAAGTATATAGACAAAACATGAATTTAAATCTTCTACAAAAGTTGACTCCCATGTATAGTTATTACATAACTGAATCAAAAATTGTACTAAAGAAAATAAATAAACCTTATACGGGAAAAAACCAGAGTTTGTAGATGCCCTAATTTTGAGGACAGATTTAATAAAAACCAAGTGATATCTCATTTCTGCCTCCCTTTGTGTGGAGGTGTCAAGGGTAGCGCCAGTGACGGACACCTGACTTCTGTACTGTCGCTCATGCCGAGGTACGACATTTATAAAGAAAGAAAGAAAAGAAATTTTATTGAGTTCGTAACACAAATAGCACATACAATAAAAGTTTTATGAGGACAATCTTAATATCGTATTGGCAAAATATGACCAATAGTTTTTATTTATATTAATTTAGTTTAATCATATTTAATGTCTTAATATATTTACATATTACATTTTTTGATTTAACTAAACACTTAATTAGTCTAACTATTTGTAATCTACCAATTTACTAACTAACAATTAAACAAACAAAATAAGAAATAATAACAACACTTAAAAATAATTAAACCACGTGCTAATAATTGGAAATAAATGAATAATCAGAAAATTTAATTTTAAATAATATATATTATTTTATATATACGATATAACTAGTGCCCCGCTCCCGGCTTCGCCCGGGGTGCAATATCTTTTAAGTTGGACAAAATTAAACATAGTTACGAAATTTTATCAAAATAGGTTCAGTAGTTAAGGAGTTCATCGCGCACAAACACGTAACACGAAATTTATATATATTAGATTAATATATATGTGTAAATAACTATACATGTACGACTAACGATACGTGAAGTATAATAGAAAAAAATTAAATAAGTGATACTTATAATAATTGATAGAAAAATTAATAATTTATTAAAAATTTAGTTTGGTTTATCAACACATTCTGGTTTTGGACGTGAATTTTGGAAGTTTATTATAATAAAAATAATACCTAACCTATATTTATAATAAAAAAATGTAAATGTCAAGTAAAAATATTTTCCCCTTGTCTCCGCAAATAACGCACAGTTTATATTTAGAATAATAGAATTGCACCTCTGTTAGATATACATATGATAACATCAAACTAGATAACTTATAAATCATCAATTTTTTTGCTTATCATAAATGTAGTGGGCAATTGTTATAGTAAATATTTTTTAATACATTATAATAGTGACAGAAAGGCCGACGGTTCACTTGATGGTAGGTGGTTACCGTCGCCAAAGGACACAATAAGCAACACTAGGGGGAACACCTCAGAAGTTATAAATTAAAGTGGTTTATAATTTAATTATAATCTATTTAATTTTTTTATTACATATTTAATTTATATAATTTATTTAAGTGGTTTATAAACTCACAAATTATAATTTAGCACGATATAATTATATACATACATTTTTATGATAATAAAAAGAGTCTTTTTATGCATTGTAAAGTTTTTACCAGTACAGTATACTCAAATTTGTTTTTCGCTACTGAAAGAATCCTTGAAAAATGAAAATATCTTAAAAATGGAAATCTAAATCTAAATTAAATGCAATAGTTTATATGTTTGTTACGGCTGAAAAAAAAAACGGCTGAAAGGATTTGGACGAAATTTGTCAAATAGATAGTTTAATACCTGGATTAACATGTAGGATGCTTTTCCCCCCGGAAAATGTTAGGTTCTTGTGGAATTTTCTAATTAAGTTTATAAAAACTCATATTTTATAAAATCTGCAAAACATATAACGGACCTAGTTTTTCCACTCTCCCGTTTAGTTATTTCTTCATTACAGGGGAGACGGTTGTTCACAACAAATAAAAAGATGGTTAAATACTCGTTCACAAGGAGTGTAGACGTCGGATGCGATCGACCCACTTGATTTGTACAAGGATATAAAAATACTGAATAAGAAACGTATATATTTTATTTTACGAAGATACTTTGTTTTATTATGTTAAGGTGGACAGACAGGCTCATGGTAGGTGGCTTCCGTCGCCTATAATACAGAATATACAAGCAATATCCCAGGTGCTGCAAGGGTGCTGCCTACCATATTAGGATTAAGGATATTTTCATGACTATGGCATCGTAGCTCCCAAACGGATGGACCGATTTTGGATGGTTTTTTTTTTTAACTGAAGTAATCGACTTGGTTCCGAGATCGTCAGCTCATTTCCTGGCGGCTCACTTGATGGTAGGTGGTTACCGTCGCCTAAGGACACAAGCAACACCAAGGGGAGTGCTAGCTGACGAAGTGATCGTACTAATTATACACAGGTTCGATTGATATGAAGTTTTGTATACTATTTATAACTATAACAAGTATTTCCATGACATGGTATCCTTGACTTAATGTTGCTGTCTGCGGGATACCCAACTGCACATATATAGTATGCTTCGGTTTAATAGAAAGTCGGGGATTCATTTATAATTTTTAATTATAGCTTGGTTATCACGTATACGATCAAGGTAGGGAGTGCTTCGACATTAAGCACCGCTTCTGTCCTTTCTGTCAGAAAGTAGTCAGAAGTTTGAAGTAGACAAAAAAATTTTTTTGCACTTCAAGTTTCTTTATATCTCCATATATTAACTTCCCATTTTTATTGCTATCTTATAGCAGTCCGCAAAATAATTGCTTCTGGAAACAAGTAAGTTAGTGTAGAGTTCTATTCTAAAGTGGGAGGGCAGAAACCATTAAAACTTTGAGACATAGTTGCAAGGTTCTTCACTATTCGGTATGACCAATAAAACGTTGGTTATTTGATGTGGATCTGTGCGCTGTGGCGTGAGAAATTCAGTATGAAGTTTTAGATTTAAAACAGTTTCCCTACGATAGTTTGAAGGTGAACTTATAATTCATTTAAGGGGAATTTTGGTAATTTCCCTCGCGCTCTATATAAATATAAGATTTAAATTTTGAAAATCAGCTAATCAAATACCGATGTATATCATTATACGTAATATCATTATACGTATTAATAAAAATAAATTGCCTTAATTTCGTCCACAAACTGAAAAAAATATTAGCTAATAAAAATTTTAATTTATTTTTCTTTATTAATTAATAATTGTTTAATTTATTATGAGTTATTGGATGTTTAAGTGGTAAAAATCACCTTTCGCAATTTAATGGCTGTTTTTATATTTTTTAAGTTTGTAAGCCAATCATCAAGGTAAGTACGGTAGGCGTAGTACTTTTCGTACTGGAGATAAATGGATGAAATAAAATACCTTTATACTTTCATAAATTATGAGCAAAATTTTAAATTTTGATTATGCGAGTGGTCTGGTTTGCGTCACATTGAGTTTGGAGCAATATAAGACTCAATAGACATACTCATTGCATTGTTACAATTGAAATTAAAAATAATATTTAAGATATTTTACTATCACAGTAAAGGGACATACGATATTAAAGTAATTTGATAATTGATAAGACCTATTACGGCCTCGGGGTCGTATTTCTTAATCGCGGCTCGATGAGGACCAAAAATGTTGTTATGGGTCAAAGGGACCAACCACTAATTATTGTTAAAATAAAATAATTTTTTTTTTTTTGCTTTTTATACATTTTATAACCCGGCCACGCTTCGCTGCCTAGGCATACTACTATCTGCCTAGGCACATGCCTAGGCAATTTAAAGATGATCTATTGAGTAGTTAAGTCGTGAAAGCGTCACAAACAAACAAACAACTCACTTTTACATTTATAATATTGTTTAGGATTAAGATTATTGATGAGTTAGTTATACAACAAATCCTAGCTAGAGGATATCCATTAATTCCGTAGCGACTTGTTTTTGGGACAGACAGTCGCAATCTAAATAATTGGCAGCGTTAAACAAAGTAGGCGTCATTTGTTTTAAATTGTTTATTTAACACAGCCTCTTTATTGAGTGATATTTCACTAATTAATTCTATTGAGTGTTTAATGTTCTTGAATAGAATTAATGTTAGTACTTCTGTTCTAGGATATTAGTGCATAATAGATTGCTAAACAAATCTATTATGTACTTAAGATTAGGGGTCTTTATTCATTCTTATTTAAGACACCACCACATACCTAAAAAAATAATAATCTATTACTATTATTATAATAAAACAAAAATAAGTTCGAAATCATTGTATAATTTACGATTTTCTAAACATTTGGCAATTTACAACAATATTGCAATAGCAGAGCACACTGCGGTTAGCATTCTTACATTCGGCAGCTCTTCTGGCGGCAGTAACCATTTTCTTAAAGAAAACCACAGTGAAATAACAGCATGTATGCAGTCGTATTTCAGTGATGAAATGCCTTTCCCTGTCCCCTTTTAAACCATTATTTTTTATGGTATTAAAGTCGGCAGTAGACTTACAGAACCACCAATCAATGGTGTTGATAGGTTAAATAGGCGACGGTAGCTATTTACCATTAAGGGGACCTTTTTTTTTAATCGAGGAGAAATCCTTTTATTGATCCCCTGCTGTGGGCTGTGGGAGGTCAGCCAGAGAACCGCGCTATGCTAGTCATAGCGGGCCTGGCCACTACCCACTAAAACTCCCCGGTGCCTCCTTACTCTTTAAGCGGGGTGGACCGGGCTCTGCCGAGGCAACAACTCCGATCCACCACAGGACAGCCTAGCCAGCGGGGGGTAGCCTATGCAGGCACACACAGCTAGCCAGCTGTGTGCGCAGGTCCCCTAGGGCATTTGAAGACGGGCTTGATACGCCCGCCTTCTCCTGCGCGGCCGTCTGCGTCTGAGGGAAGCGAGACCCGCCTCTTCCTCTCGCTCCCTCTCAGCTGCCTCCTTCTGTGACATTACAGATTCACAGAAGGAGGCGACCGCTTTCCAGGTCTTTCGACGTCTCCACCTCCCAGCGCCGCCGTCAACTCCCGACGCTGGGAACTCCAGGCCGAGCATACCTGGAGCGTATGCTCGGCCGTGTCATCAGGGTCGCCGCAGTGATGGCACTGCGGCGACTCCTCCCTTTTTCTATGGTGCAGATAATGGCCGAAGCACCCGTGTCCGGTCACTATCTGCACCATACGGAAGGTGAGACCACCTCGTCGGCGCCTCACCCACTCCTCCAACACCGGACGAACCGCTATGATCGTCCGGTGGCCGGCGGTAGGCTCACGGAGTGCCTCACTCCAGTCCCGAATGGCCCTCTCCTGCGCCTCTGCGCGGACCCGTCGCACGCCCTCGGCGACGGGTTTTCCTCCTTGGGCCCTTGCGGCGACCCGATGCCGATGCACCTGGGACAAAACCAGGGCATCGACATCCCACGGAGGCGTGCCTGCGAGCACGCAGGCGGCCCCGTGGCTGACCGTGCAATAGGCACGCACGGCCCGGGTCGCCATGACCCTTTGAGGCTTCCACAGGAGGGCCCGGGTGCGAGGAGTGAGACACTCCGCACCATTAAGGGGACCTACCATCATTACCATTACATACCAATAAGGGGTCATACGTTAGCGTGCTTACAGACCATTACATAAAAAAGTTGAAAAACAATTTTTTCTTTAAGTTCAGTTTCCAAATACTACAATTAACAATTGTTAAAAGCATATATATGGCACTAGTTAACCTTTAATCTTCACTAACGTCACAAAGGCGACAGTTACCTTGTAATACAAGTTATGAAAGTCGACGAATTTCACCCTATTCAGTTAACTTATGATTAAATTGGATAAGTTTTGTCTCGCACAAACTGTCAAGTTGAAGAGGGACAGGGTAGATGATCACACGTTTCCTGTGTCGGATGAGAAGGGGATAGAGTGGGGGGGGGGGCAGGGGGTAGTCTTTCTTGTCCTTCCAAACGCGTTCAAGGTAACAGGAAAGGCAATATCTGCTCTCTAAGCGTCTGTTTAGAGTGCCTAGGTACGACCTATCGCGATAGCGCATACAATTTAATCATAGCTGTCCTTTTTGTCAGTTTTTTTAAAACAACTACATATGTCAACTGTGTAGTTGCAAAGTAGGTATTTATTTGAGTATGGAAATAATCCAAACGAATAATATCATGAATGCGAAAGTGAGTTTGTTCGTTTGTAGGTTTTGCCGATCAACCGATCATCATAAAATTTTGCATACCGTATCATCATCATTATTTTATATATCACATCATATAAGTATCAGAGATTTAGAAAATAGTATAGAGTACCGTTCATTGGGAAAAAAGAACAGTTGTCAAGGGATCAGCAAAAAAAAAATATATAACGCCTGGCTAAAATTATTGAGCAAAAAAATTAAAAAATTCAAAACCTGAAAAATTAATGAATAAGTTGAATAAATCAATCTTTTTTACTCATTATAAATAACTTGCTGTTTCACGCGGCTTCGCCCGCGAAATTTTATAAAATATAGCCTATGTTACTCGCTGATAATATAGCTTCCTAACAGTGAAACAATTTTTCAAATCGGTCCTGTAGTTTCGGAGCCTAAACAATGCAAACAAACAAATAAACAAATCATTCCTCTTTATAATATTAGCATAGACAGAGCAAAAGCTAGCTTACGATAAAAATAAGATTTCTATTCTGCTTTTTTCGTAGGATACTGTAAAATGGCTTTTTTATTATTATGTTCGTACAAGTCGACTTTTTAAAAATATTTACAGAAATTTTCTTATTGAAGAGCAATTTAAATAAAATTTTACATGTTAAATTGAATCCTGAATAATAAATTTTACATTTTAACTATAGTAGATATATACTAGTTTGAAATGTATAATGTAATAACATTAATAATGTATTCGTATCCTTAATCTGATAAATATACCTACACGCGCGACTTAGTGATTTTGCAACAAACATGAATTTACATTTGAAATTATTTATGTGTATTCGTGATACATTTCGTACGCACACAGTCATTGGGGTATGGTGTCAGTTGTAGCGTTTTATATTCAAGATAAAATAACCTAAAATCACAGTCCAAGTGACACCCTATTGAAGATAATAATAATAATATAATAATTATTATAGGCTCAATTTTATTTTTCATTAATAAAATAATTTTTTTTAACGTATTCTTAAAAAATGTGATGGAACGCCCTGTACTAGGGCAATTTCAAAGAAGCGGTTGCGAACACAGCGTGCCAATAATACGTATATAATATACCGATTATATATTGTCCCACACCTTACCAACAGCCTATCTTCAGATATATGTAACAGTATAAACATTCAGAATATCAAAATAAAATTAAAGCAATATTTTTTAAATTGTATTTATTTGTATGTATATAGTTAGATATTAAATTCATTTTAATAATAATTTAAAATGATAGCACAAGATTAAACCTCAGTGGTTTTTAGTGATATCATTACATGTATTGTATTATTAGCTTTTAAAATTGTTACAATTATAAATAAATAAATAAGAAATATGTAAATATATTGGGACAAAAAAGTGATTACCTAGATCGATTTGAAGGGCGAAATAATGTGTGATGGGTGGAACGGATGGCCCGATTATGATCCGTTTTTTTTTAATTATTTGAAAGCTAAGGTGATGAAGATGGTCCCTAACTATAATTTATGAATATCTGTTCAGATGTTTGAAGTTTATCAGCTCATTTTCAAGTTGACGAAGGGATCTTAATAACTTTCACGAGTTCAGTTGATGTCAAATTTGGTATAATGTTAATTGCATGACTTGATAACCTTGACCTGATGCTGCAGCATCAAGTAGCCTGCGGGATACCCAATTCCTCAGCAACTAGCAGGAGACTAGAACTAACTAAAAAGGGGTTAGTTCATAATTTTGGTTATAGTTCGTTTATAGGTAGAAAATAGGTTGTTTATTTTTAATTCTCGCTTGCACCGTGAATGTACCTCAAAGCAAATACGGTCTCGTCCGCGTAAGGCTATAAATTTATCTCGTGTAATCGTTGGTTTAAAATTTTGCAATCAAAATTGGGTGCAAACAAACTCGAAGGTAATTAATGATGAGAAGGTATAACATCCGTCTACTCCTCATTAACCTAATTCTGTTTTGTGTTAATATTTAGTCAGGACTCTGTGGTTTAAAATCGAAAGTGTGAGAGACTTTAAAATCTACTGATAAATATTCGAATTTGAAGAAAATCCCAACGATTATTTTGAATGTTTTGATTATATTCTATTCATATTATATCTCAATTTATATGCTCTATTTATTTAGGTAGTTTAATATTATATATTTATAATATATATTGTGGAATGTTGTGTATTGATTTTCTAAAAATTACATATTTACTTTCTTCCAAAAAATAAATAGCTTTTTCAAAAAGGAACTGCAAATGTTCTTAAAAAAACTGTCAGTCGTAGAACTGCATGAATATTTCAGATTTTGTGAATGGGGATAATATTTGGAAATTAAAAGGCTTTTTATACTTTCAAATTAAAAATTTATAAAACCTCATTACCAAATTACACGATATTTTCCCAGTAATATATACTATATAATTTCTTTTTACCTAATGGATTACCTATTACCTTATTAGGATTATTAATTATTTCTACCTTATTAGGATTATTAATTATTTTTTACATTATTTATTTATTTATTTATTATCTAATAAATATTGTTATATACCAGCTTGTTAAAAATGTATGTAAACCTTTATTAGGTTTGTCTAGACATTGTAGTATGTATTAAAATATTTAATCAATAACAATAATTTAAAGATAATACGGGCTAGTAAATATTTATATTGAAACTGTATACTAAATCATTTTGCATGGGTCAACAGGTTTGGATTAATTTGGTTTGGGATACAAGTGTCCTAATAACTTGTTGTACCCTAGAGACTCGGGTGTTAGAATTAAATTAGCCTTCGATGTCGCAAGTTTTGACAGAAAAGCGACTTTTTAAAAATTATTTTTAAAAATTAAAAACACTGTGTGGTTTTATGAAACCACGACGCAAGTGAAACTTTTTTTCTAGTCGGTCAGCTGATGCGTGCTATGGGTGCCGCCATATTGGCCTTGATTGCTCTGCCGAGCGCCTTTCACTTTACCCCCCACTCCGCTGCCGGCTGTAATGTGACATGCGATAGATGGATGAAAAAATTTGAAGCGATGGAATAAGTTTTTTTTTAATTTTTTTTTTTTTATAATATAAAGGTGGCAGATATCACTTTAAAAACAACAGCACATACGCTGTTATTTCACAATGGTCTGCTGTAAGAAGGTGGTTACCGCCGCCAAACGGGTTGCCCAAATGACTGTTTTAATGTAAGTAAATCACTAAAAATAATTCGTATACAACGCCATCTCTGATACATAACAGATAACAGATTGTTTTTGTTCAATATAATTTTATCAATATAATTTTGATTTTTATACAATGAACTTAATTAATTTTGAATATTTATTTATATTCAGTACTAGGGAACCATCCCTGCTATTTTTTCTGGAAATTTTATGTCATGGATAAATGTATTTATTTTATTAATTGTTAATTTTTTGTAGTGCGTGAAAACTTATAGAAAGCTTATCATTTGTACTACACAAGTTGAGGTCAACGAGTCAACGTTTGACAAAACCCAAATGTGCCATGACGGTTTATAAATTTAATATAAATTTAATTATATTATACTGATACAGATGATGACTTTTCACTGTCACCTTAAAGTCTTTTTACTCTATATCTTATCAAAATTTGCATCGAAAAAGTATAAGAGGTTGTAATAACATAGTTTTAAGTTAATTGTTACTAACCAAAATGATTTTTTGTAATACAAAATAAAGTAAATTATTATTATTATACTATTATTTACTGTGTTATGACTAAGAATTATGCTATAAGTATTATGCTTAAACTACTAGGTATCATAATACTGAAATAATCTGAACTAATCTAAGAATAATCTGAAATAATCTGAACATACTCAATCTACCAAAAAATACATGAATAAATTAATTTTCATAAAGGACATTATTTTCGTTTGGACCATCACCAAAAAAAAAGTACAAATCACAATTCTATGTCGTTGAGGAAAAAACTAAATTGGAAATATGTGAGACCATCTGGAAATAGATACGTTGTCATTTGGATTGATGTAACAATTACCTGAAAATAAAAATAAAAATATGTCTTTTATAAAAAAAAAATTAAAACCAGCATAAGCTGCTTCCTCTCTCCTTCCCTCCCCTCGCAATAATTTAATTTCATTAACACAGTCAGTGAAAAAAAATTAAATTTTATTATTAATAATTTAATTTCATTAAATGATTAATAATAAAATTAATAAATCTAAATACTTATTGAATTTATTAAATATCTAAGTTGCGTAGCTATGAATTAAGTCATAAAGTCCCTATAAGTTATCGTTAAGTTTTTTGTAAATAATTTGCCAAAGTATATTTTGAGATGACTATGTGCCTGACGCTGGCTTAGACATAATAATTGCTAAGATTGTTAGTGTAAATTAAAAATATATTATATTCAATTGAACTCACTCGTATTGTTAGTTATAAAATATAAATAATTTTAATGGAAAATTAAATACTTTTGTTCAATCTGTGAGATACTAAGTAACTAAGTTTTAGACTAATAGCTCTAGTAAGCATTTAAGACACAACATAACTCACAAACTTAATTGTCTTAGATCGTGATAAAATCTTACGTAATATGAATTTATAGCCAGGCCTCTATGCAGTATGTTGTTTAATTAAAATATATATTACTACTGGTGAAGTTCGTTTTTTGAAAATTCCACAGGACCCTAACATTTTTCCAGTATGAAAGTATCCTATAGCTTAATCCAGGTACATAAGTGAAAACCGCAAAATCGGTTTGGTCCCATCTCGTCAGAGTTTCAACGTCAGAGTTTCAACTCGTCAGAGTACAATCAAACACATTATAATTCAAATTTTATTGAATTAATTGCAATAAATCAATTTTAAAATAAAAATATAACCCAAACGGATAGACCAAATTTGATAGTTTTTTTTTTGTTTGAAATCTAATTAGTTCGAAGTAGTTTTCATATAATTTATGAAGATTTGTTCAGCTGTTTGAAGATCATCAGCTCATTTGCTAGTTGAAAAGGGGATCTCAGTAACTTCCACAAATTCGATTGATTTCTAATTTGGTGTACTGTTACTTGGTGGTATGTCCATGACATGGTAACGTTGACTTGATTCTACAGCATCAAGTAGTCTGCGAAATACCCAATTCTTCAGCAACTTACAGCAGATGTAGCTTGTTGGGCTCATTGGAATGGTCTCTACAGAATGTCGGGAATTAGTTTATAATTTTTAATAACAGCATTTAAGCCCTGTTTATCTTTCATTAAGCTCTGGTGTAGTTTATTTATAAGAACAACCTGTTATTTATTTAATTAATTTACAAAGAACAAAAAATGTATAACAAGTAAAAATTTTCTTTTTATCGCCATGAGAAGGTGTTTTTGTAGTTATTAGTTTTATTTTAATTTTAAAATTGATTTATTGTACTTAATAAAATTAATAAAAGTTGAATATAATTTATGTTTGATTGTACTCTGACTAAATGAAACTCTGACGATTTGAAACTCTGACGAGATGGGACCAAACCTTCAAATCGATTAAGCTGCTTCTATCTTTAGTGTGCACAAACAGACAAACAGATAAAACTCTAAAAAAGGTACAAGGATGCATGGGCTACGGGCCAACTTGGGCCTAACTATGGGCCTCGTAAGGAAGCTCAATGTCGCTCAACGAGCTATGGAAAGGGCTATGCTCGAGGTTACACTGAGAGATCGAATCAGAAATGAGAGACGTACGAAAGTTACCGACATAAGCTGGCGGATCAGTAAGTTGAAGTGGCAATGGGTAGGGCAAATAGTACGGAGAGCTGACGGCTGCTGGAGCCGGAAGGTTCTCGAGTGGAGCCGCAGCGTAGGACGTTCACCCACAAGGTGGACAGACGATCTAATAAAGGCCGCGGGTCAACGGTGGATCCGGGCTGCTTCTGACTGGTCCTATTGGAGAGCTATGGGGGGGCCTATGTCCAGCAGTGGATGATGACAAGGATGCAAGATTTGTGAGATAGCTACCGTCGCCTATAACACAGGTAACACTAAAGGTGCTGCCAATTCGTTGTCGACCATAGCAGGATTTTAAACATATAGAAGTATGAAAAATATAGGGCATTTTAAATAAAAAGATTTTTATCCAAAAGCTTTCATTGTCGGGGATGAAAACTACTGTATTATGGTGGAAATAAACGAAACTATGTTAAACAGGCCCATGCCAGCTGCAACACTACCTACGACCGCTTCATTAATTAAATTAACATAAGCGAAAGTGTTTGCGATAGGGTTGCGTCTTGCAAACTGAATTAGCGATAAGCTTTGACTTTCAGGGATACCACAGGAATTCAAATTAAATAATATATAATTTCGAAAAGGACTATGCGGACTTTTTTATTTGTCCCCGTATACAAAGACGGAGGATGGAGATTGAGTTCGCTTGCTCGTTAATAGCTTATTCACTCTGTTCTTGAACAGTACCAAGTTGTTAATTTTAGTGAACACTGAAGAAGGGAAAATATTCCAGTAAAAGCGAATACCTTCACCACGTCTATTGGTCCGATGACAAAAAGAAGATGTAGGAACTGTCATCAAGTTCCTGTGCACACTTTCCAAAATATATCCGATAGAAAACCGGCAGAATGATAATTCTAGAGTCTATCATTCCAGATAACCAGAGGACGTTCATTATTAAAGTTATTATATACTTAAAAATGAACGTTATAACCCAATCTATATGCTACGAAATATTTTTGCCACGCTACGAGTGCTACGATGTTGCTACGGGTCCGGCGCTATTTGGGGGTAAGACAGACCAACTCTTTCGACGATAGAAGATCTGTCATACTGGCTGACAGGCTGTCAGACACTTGATGGTAAATGGCTGCAAGTACTTTCTAGACAATAGTAGGATTAAGTTGTGGCTCATAGCACAAAACACACTGTTATCTTTTCTAAAGAGGTGCTTTACGTTGAACAGTTATATAAGAAAGTCCATAACGAATTCAGACTCTTGCTTCTACCATAAATTGTTTCCTAGCAATATTTTATAGACACCGAAAGGAACATTTCATACAGTCGCTGCATATAACGAAATTCCTCCAATACCCAAGAAAGCAATAAACCGGTAAACAAGAAAATTCAATAAGTATACGCAACCAATCAGGTTTAGTACACGATACTGACAAATGTCAGTAGGTGAACTACTGACAACTTCCTTTTGATAGATTTCAGTTTTTGATGACTACTTCGACATCCCCATGTATTCTATGCTTGAACATAAGTGTTTAGGGTGTTTAGGGCAGTAGTCATATCCCCGCCTGTCGTGAGGGCTCCCGAGATGGCCGGCGTATTTCCACTTTCGGGTAGCTCTCCCCGCGCTAGGTTTTAATCGGTAGGAGTCCTGTATAATCCCTCAGCATTCCCTATAACTGCCGGGTATCCATGAGGATTTCCTAACATTAAAAAAGGGGCACACTGCGTTCGGGTCGTGGATGTCGTGTTCGACTCTGCCTATCTACGATCGTGCTAAAAATCTTTCAGTTAGCCAATAAGAGCCGGCATAGCTCTGGCACACTTCTTTCTGCAGTCATAAACTGCAAACAACATTTCAGAAGAAATTGAATATTATATGTTGACAATATTAATATTGACATTTTTTTAATCATCTTTCTTTAGTTTTAAGTTATTTTCTTTAGATTTACAATACAATTAGAAGTAGATAATCAGTAAACGAGTATAAAGCAGAAATTAGTGATATAAAAATTTAGACGAGGTAAATATAATGATTCTAGGTGCATATTCAAATAATTCATCATCGTTCGTTAGAATAATGAGAGCGGATGAAAAGGCTCAACTACGGCTGATACATTATACGGTGTCGCTGTTACAGGATCTATTTCTGCCTCAGTTTCATACTCTTACATACTTAATATAGGATTCTGACGTGGAACCGTTCCCTCAGGGTCACCTGCGAGCAATATAACGCTATTAAAGAGGGCTAAACGAAAAGCGAGGGAGGACTAACACATTAAAACTAAAAATCAAATTAATTTCTTCTTTGATTCTTGACACACGCCCCAGGCTTCGCATGGATGTAATTTTTTTCTGCTAATTATATAAGTACACAAACCTCGAAAACCGTGCCAAAATTCTTTGGGTTGAACAGACATAAGCGGACAGAATATATTATTTACTTTTATAATATTTATATATATACTCGTATACATATACAGTTACCCGAAACAAAATATAAATTACACAGTTGATACCATAGCAATAAGGATTTTATTTTAGTTATTTAAATTTTATATTAAAGCTATAGTTTTTAATCTTAGGCCCCATATGGAATACTGCTCTCATCTCTGGGCTGGCGCGCCAAAATACCAGGTAGATCCATTTGACGCCTTGCAACGTCGAATTATTCGAATTGTCAATGATCCAATGCTCACACAAAAACGGTTAGAACCCCTTAGTTTAAGAAGGGATGTAGCCTCTCTTTGTGTGTTCTACCGGCTGTACAATGGTGAGTGCTCTGATGAGTTGTTCCAACTAATGCCTACCCCAAGTTTTTACCACCGTACTGCGCGTCATAGATGTGGAGTTCATCCGCATTACTTGGATAAGGTGCCACTATGCACAGTCCGGTTGGGTAGAAACTTTATCCCGCGGACGCGCGAACTTTGGAACAATCTCCCTTCTGAGGTGTTTCCACCTAGCTACAATATGGGCTACTTCAAGCGAGGGGTAAACAAATATCTACAGGGTAGGCAGCGCACTAGCACTCCCCTTGGTGTTGCTTGTGTCCTTAGGCGACGGTAACCACCTACCATCAAGTGGGCCGCCTGCCTGTCTGCCACCTTTATATTATAAAAAAAAATCTTAAGTCTATATTACTTAAGTCTGTTATTATTATATAATAATATATAGTATTATTATTTATTAATAATCTCGTATTGCTTGTAAATTATTCCACACATTATATTACATGTAGGTCTCAAGTTCATTAGATTGCAGTGCATGATGTCATATTGGAATTTGCAAAAATTTTAAAGTTTTAGGGATCGCTAACATTGGTTGGAAGGTTTTATGGGACTTCAAAGGATACTCTTTCAACACAAGTTTTATTACGATGTTTTCCATAGTTAAAATCGTAAAAATTGTGGCTTTAATGTTTATACTACCTCTTCAAAATTCCTCAGGCTTCTTCGGATTTCCAGTCGAGAGAACTTTCCATAGCATAAAAGAAAGTGTATTTTAGCCTATAAAACATATACTAAAATATAGTACTTATTTAAAAAAAAATATCCTAACTAATATTGTAAATGCGAAAGTTAGTTTGTTACGCTTTCACGCCTTAAATTTTACATACACGTTTTCAGGAATACAGAAAAAAGTACTGGTTTATTAGAGAAAAATGATTTTAAGTCTAAATTTTAAAAAAAAGAAATAAATTGCCAAATAAAAAACTTTCTTTAATATGATCAAAGCAGGTGAAGGGGCTTTCTTTTCGTAACGCCTCCATTGTTATTCACTATAAGCTTCGGGAATTTTATAACAATGAAATTGAAGAACCCTTCAAGTGCCTTTCTAGTCCACTTGAACTTTGCCCTTAACATCTTGTTACATTCGCGATAATTTTTCTTTTAAAAAACAATCTCCAAGAAAACTTCGCCAATTTATTGGAATTGTTTTGTTTGTGTCTGTTTAAAATGAAATTATTTTCAATTGGCTTCGAGTTTAAACAATTTAACTATTTTAAATGAAAATTCCTTTACACAGTTTTTAGCATTTCCCAAATAAAATATTGTTTCAATTAAAGATTTAAGGATTCCAATGTTATCAAAATATACGTTTTGGTCTGAGAGACATTGTTACACAAAATGCAATATGCAAATGGAACTCGTTGGCGGAATATTTGCGGAAACGACTGGGGGTGAAATAACAGCATGGTTGCTGTTGTGTTTCGGTGAGTGAGAGGGGATGCCAAAGCCCATTTTCCTATCCCTCCCTAATGCCTAATGCCGGCAGCCAATCTTTAGCACCTATGCACGGTCAACGCATGGCCGTGTGTGTGTGTGGTGTGTGTGTGTGTGTGTGTGTGTGTGTGTGTGTGTGTGTGTGTGTGTGTGTGTGTGTGTGTGTGTGTGTGTGTGTGTGTGTGTGTGTGTGTGTGTGTGTGTGTGTGTGTGTGTGTGTGTGTGTGTGTGTGTGTGTGTGTGTGTGTGTGTGTGTGTGTGTGTGTGTGTGTGTGTGTGTGTGTGTGTGTGTGTGTGTGTGTGTGTGTGCGTGCGTGCGTGTGTGTGTGAGTGTGTCTGAGTGTGTAAAATAATACAAATCAATCTACCACGGGTCTGAAAATCTGTTTCTTCGGGGAAAAAACCAAGTATACTCTGTAACCAAGTATAACTCGATATTTGAATAGGTTTAATTCGACTTTCGAACTTCCTAATAACTTAAAATTAAATTGAAATATATTACAATTAAAGTTCTTTAATGATACTTTTTATACTTTTCATACTTGAGGACCGATAGTAGGTTCATGTTTTTACTATACGGCATGCATTTATTGCAGTTTTAGTCAACTTTTCTCGAAGCACGATCGCTTCTTCACGAATCGTCTACATTTTATGAGCAAATGTCTCCCCAAGGCACAGTTGCATGGGGCGAATAAACCAATATTTCATGCAGAAACTTTAGATAATTTATCATGCCTGTAAAAGGCGTTGCGCTAATGTCCACTCATCTTATGGGAATTCAATGATATTTTGGGGTAAAATTTCAATTTTCTTAGCACAACCACTTTTTTGTGTATGTAATTATATAAATCTTAACTATTCCTAATTATCGTAATGAGCGCGGACGAAGTTTTGGGCAAAATCTAGTAAGTAGAGGTATATGCTAGTCGTTAACACAATAATCGTTAACGACTAGCAACGTGTTACATCGAAAGGATTAAACATATATTCTTTTCGCAGATACTAACACACGGACTAAGTGATTCTAAATAGCTTAACCTGCAGAACCTCAAGTAAGTCAACAAAATATTCTCAGCTATTAAATATGTAATATGTCGGTGATAAATGCAGGGTTCAGTTCGTGTTGTAAATGGCCCCTACTTCCGTTGAGTCCACACGAAACTTCATTCCTATTGTAACAGGTCACAGTTTGAAAGTCACCTACATATGTTGCGTTTCCTGTTGCCACGGGCCTACCGTAGTTCCGCTGCTGAGTTCGCCTAACCTTATTTTATATATCATGTTCTAAATTTTCTAGAGTTTAGGTAATTTTATAAAGTATTTGAGAACATTTATCATTGATTAAAAAATTTATTTCCTAGTTTATTGCTAAGTTGGTTTAATTAGAAAGACAGGTCGTCGTTGGATCCAGGATGCTTCTGAGTGGTTCAACTGGAAAATTATAGGGGAGGCCTATTTTTTTTTATGTTAAGATCGACAAACAATCTGACGGTCCACTTGATGGTAGGTGTCTACAATACATAACATAACCTATAAGTAATACAAACAACGCCATAGGTGCTTCAACTACGCTACCGAATATAGAAAGATTAAAGATGAGATAAAAGGAAGGGGGTCTACCTTATTCACTCACCGTAACACAACGGCACAATATATGCTGTTATTTAACGGTGTATGCCCTGCCACTACAGAGCCAACTTTGAAAAGTTCATTTTCCAAAGTTGAAACCGGCCGGGAATCGAACACGGGGCCATTGAGACATTAACCACTCATCCAACGGCCTCGTTAATTCCCGTCTAGCGGCAGTAACCACCCCCTTATAACAAAATATGTTTTGGTGATAGCCCATTTCCCTATCACTTCTTAAAGTTTTCTGACGACTTTAAAACAAAAAATATTTTATTAAAAACACACTTACCTAACGTATTTCATTTTTACTGTAACCTTTCCATATTCTAAAACCCCTTTGTCATTTGAACGTTGTTATAAATCAAAAAGAAACAGCCGGTGATCCGAATTCCGAATTCAAATAAGTTCGATTAAAAACGCCAATATGTCCAGTGTTGTTTTTGTTATTCCAATATTTTGTTTTTCTATCGTTTCTGTTGCTATTGTTTTCTTTATTTGAATGGAACATATCGATTGTGTGCTCAATGTGGACAGTGTTTTATGTATGTCTGAAAATTATTTAGGTGCCTAAGTATATACTTATTATAGTTCATTCGTATATTTTTTGCTAGCTAGCAATGGTACGTGATTGTGTTGAAAACTCGGCTGCAGCCACATGAACGTAAGTTCGAATCCTGGTTAGGTCTGTAGTTTAGGCAATTTTAAATTTAATTTGCAAAAATTATCAATCTATAATCAGCCTTTTGTACATAATTTAGCTTTTAATATATTTACTAACTTTTGTGTAATTGGGACTTAGATTGGGACTTTATTATATCTAGATATGTGTCAAAGTTGTAATATATAGGTACTAATATTAAAAAAGAGATAACATTTGTATGTTTCTCAAAAACTACTAGACCGATTTTGAAAATTCTTTCATCTGTAGAAAGCTACATTATCAGCGAGTAACATAGGTTATATTTTATGAAGTTACTCGGGCGAAGTCGCGTGCAACAGCTTGTATAATATACATATATTAGCGACCCGCTCCCGGCGTCGTTCGGAATACAATTTTTATAATCTATATAAATAAAATCAGAGTGTCTGTCTGTGATTTGCGAAAAACTGCCTCAAACTAAGCTTAGAGAGTCATTCGCATGCTGTTAAAACGTAAATAACTTTTTTTAGAATTTTTGTCTGTCTGTCTGTCTGTCTGTCTGTCTGTCTGTCTGTCTGTCTGTCTGTCCGGGGTAATCTCAGAAATGGCTGAAGCGATTTCGATGAAACTTTGCAGACATGAAGAGGGGGTTGTCAGGAGTAACATAGGCTACTTTTTGTTTTTGTAAATTGCGGTACATACACCAAAATTACATTTTTTACAATTTTTGTCTGTCTGTCTGTTTGTTCCGACTAATCTCTGAAATAGCTAGACCGATTTTGACGGGACTTTTATTGGCAGGTAGCTGATGTAATAAGGAGTAACTTAGGCTACGTTTATTTTAGAAAAAATACACCCCGGACGAAGCCGGGAGCGGGCCGCTAAATGTATTGCTAAGCGCAAAACTCGAGAACGGGTGGACCGATTTTAATTCTGTCTTCACTCATGGACAGAGGGATAATCAGGGAAGGTTTTTACGTTAAAAAAAATGCACCTCGGGCGAAGCCGGGAGCGGACCGCTAGTAACCAATAAAAATCTTTCCCGTTTATCCCTTTTTCCATATGTACCGAAACAGCGTATTCTGCTAATTTCTTTAAATTTATTTTCCGAATAATGCCTATATGGCTTTATTTACAAATAACTGAAAACCGTTAGTATAAGAATTTAGTTGTTAATAACTTTTAAATTCATCAACAATTATTACATAAAAGTTTCAATATTCATTTTAGACATTGAAAAATATAATACAAATGAAAAAATAGGGATCAAGAATTCCTCATTATGTATAAATTGAATTAAATTAGCTTTGACAAATTAATAATATGAATATGACAATGAAAACTTTTACACAAAAGCTGTATTTAGGTAGAATTCCTAACTCGCAGTGAAATCGCCTGTTCCAATTTCATAAAGGTATTTATTATTAATTGGGTACGAATCCCTGTCCCTGCGACACGGCGAGGGCGTTATCCTTGGGTAAACATAATATCTGCATACCTAACTGTTTATTTATGTATATGAGTGCGGGCTAGTTACGAAATTACATTACTGGAACCCGCTAACGAGTTGGGAGATCGAGTGTCGGTCAATGTTTGCCGTTACTTTAATATGTTACAAGCAAAATCCTCTTAAGTTGGCTGTTTCTAACTTTATTGAACCAAACCTGATGCGTTCATTTGTTTTTTTTTTATTTTAAATTGGGCAAATCCAAAATCTAGCAATGTAAATATTTTTAAACAGAAAAATTGTATTTTAGTTTCGTTAAAATTTGCATAACAAATAACTTGTCATTGCTAGACGTGAGTGCCGAATGTGAAAAAGTAATATAGAACTCACGTTAGACTAGTCAACAGAAAAAAAAAATTTTGAATGCTTATAGACTATAGCTAGGCAATTACAAATAAACATTCTAGATGGCGTTCTTTGAAAATAACTTATGCGAATGCAGTGGCTAGTGGCCAATTTTTGTCAGTGGCTAGTTATACCGTGTTTTACCCCTATTTGCATCCTACGTTGATATATAGGTAAAACAATAATCCTGGTCTACAAGTGCCAATAAAACAATGCTATATTAAAATTCTTTTATAATTAAAATTCACACTTCCTTACTCCTTGGAGCCCGTTATTTTAATGGGCTTTCCATCAAGCGCTCCGTAGCAAAGGGGAAAGTTCCACTTATTCTGAAATTCTTTCTCGATTTGTCCCCATTCGTGTGGAGTACTTGGTACCTGTAATAAAATAATTATTTTATTTTCAGGCAAATACAGAATCTCAATCTAGAGAGCGGGCTGATTACAACCCCTCTGCTTCTGCACCAGAACCTCCTAAACCAAAAACTCTAACACCGGAAACTTCTACACTGGAACCACGAAAGAAGAAGTCTAGATTAACAGAGTTATCTTCAATTGTCAAAAACATTAAGGAGATCCAAAATGACTTTTCCAAATCAGAAAGAGAGGGAGATGAATTTGATATCTTTGAAAAATACATTGCAACGCAATTACGAAAACTTTCCGCAGAACAAGCTATCCTAGGCTAAGAAGAAATGCAAAAAGTGGTGACAAAATGTAGACTAAACGATTTGAGATATAGAAATACGAATTATTCTCACATACTACTAGCGCCTGATCCAAGTTCTAATACATATCTATTGTACTGGATTAACTCGCTGGATTACTGGACTGCAATAATGTGAACCGGGCAGCTATTATATTGTTCCAGTAAATGAATCCAGCGGCACTGGAATCCAGCAATCTGGCATGTTAAATGCGTTTCATTCCAGTGAAGCATCCAGTATCCCGCACTGGACTGGAATAGTTCCAGTGAGCGTCGTCAGCATCTCGTGCATGGCGTTCCAATGCCTCTTTTTTTATTCAAAATATAATGTAACTTTATATCATCATCATCATCGTCATCATCATCATCATCATCATCATGATCATCATCTCAGTTGCAGGACGTCCACTCTGAACATAGGCTTCCCCCATAAATTTCCAATAAAACAGGCCAGAAGTAGCATCGATCCACCATCGATCCGCGGCCCTTATGGAAAGAATTTTTAAAATAAGTAGTTTTGAGTTACTCTGTACAAACAAATATATGGGAAAATGAAATCTTATCTTTGTTATAAAGTTAGTGTAGATATTATAAGCTTCGTGTTAGTTTTGGCATAGCAACTTAATGTATCCATACATTTAGGTGTAAGAACGGTCACGCTGTAATCTTATGCGTAACTATGTTTCTCAGAAGGATACATATCGTGGCCATAAAGGATGATGTTGTGTAGTCCCGAGTCCCAACTGATGCGGTCGAGTATTAAATGTAACTTACCAAGGGTATGTTGTAAACACTTCCGGAAAACAGTATACTTTTCAATCACCTGAATTGTGTGAAAGTAGTATGATATTCCAGATAAAAGAACACTCGTATCCGTCAGCGCCTCAACTTTAAAGTCGTTTTGATTTAATATGTAAATTAAAATTAAAGATGCTGAAATATTCTATTAACAGTTTAAGAATCATAAAAAAAAATAACACATCGCATGAGTATACTAAATATTTTCAGAGATATTAAAGACCTTTTATTCCGAGAGATGTTTTGGGGCAAGCTGAAAACTTGTTCTTATACTCTTCTATAATACAATAACGAAGAACTACAAACCTGGCTGGGGAGTAGTGAGGCTAACTAAATCAACTCTATATCAATCTATATTTTCTTTCGCCTGGCAGGTAGAAAGTCCTACCAAAATTATCTGTCCTTTTTAAAATATTTATTTTTAATAAAAAATAATATCGTGTAAAAATTTCAACTTGCCTCAAATACATTTTTCGAATTTTTTTGAAATCAGCTTTACAAGCGCCTGGCAAAGTTAAAGACCCTACTAAATAATCTGGCTTATTTTTTTTTTACTCTTTAAATATTCAATTTCAAAGTGTAAAAATTTCAGATTGCCTCATGAACATTTTTTTGCAAAGGTTGTTAGGGGTTGTCCCGATTTAGCCCCACTCCCCAGCCAGGTCTGTAGTTCTGTGTTTAGGTATTATAGAAGAGTTATAGGACAAGTTTTCAGCTTGCCTCAAATACCTACCTGGAAATATCTACCATCGGGCCATTTCAAAGGTAATCAGACACATTGATAGTTCATTTGATGAAAGGTTGCTACCGTCGTCTTTAACACAAGCAGCACTAAAGATGCTAAAAGTGTAATGCCGACCATAATAGAATTAGGTATAAGGGAAAAAGAGAAATGGCAGATCGACTGGGAAATGTTCATTTTCCTACTTTATTAGTAACATGTCAACTGAATGGATGTTGTGTACGACTTTATCGTTCGTCCGGTGTCTCGAGCTTTTATTACTAATGTAAAAATTTATTCGGTGAATTATTACATATTTATATAGGTATATATTATTATTTTTATTTACTACACACCTTTTTAGTAGTGTTGAAATTACGCTTCAATAAATATTCAATGCTAAATTCGCTGTTTCGCTTCGGTATCAATAAATCCAGCGATTTATCTTCTTTAGCTTGGGATTTTCTATTCGACTCGTTATTTATCCGCCATGATGTGATTCAGTAACAAATAGACGTCGCAACTAGGTTTTATATGAAAAGTGAAAATTCATTTCAATGTGAAAATGATATTTACATTACAATAAGTATACTTAATAATATAATGTACAGAAAAAATACTGATAGAGAATATGTCATAATATAAAAAAAAAATAGTGATAGTGAATATATGTATATAAATAAATAAATAGCCAAGTCACACTAAATTTATGTTACCTAAAGAAAGGGTTTTGATTGTGATATATAACCGAAATTATGTCATTATATTTCTATACTAATATTATAAAAAGAGAAGATTTTTATTTTTGTATGTTTGTAATGATTAAACTCAAAAACTACTGGACCGATTTTGAAAATTCTTTCACCTATAGAAAGCTACATTATTAGCGAGTAACATAGGCTATATTTTATAAAGTTACGCGGGCGAAGTCGCGTGCAACAGCTAGTAATTAAATAAAGAGAACGACTGCACTCCTTCATAACACTTTATTTAAATAAACTTTTTACAATAATTAAAAATAATTATTTTTATATTATTAAAACGTATTTAACGGTACACTTTATTTGCTTGTTACATTTAAATTATACTCTATAATTATTTACAACACATACATTAAACCATATATTAAACTTTACATACTTTACAAACGCATACTGTGGTGTTTATTTACATTGTGTTGTAGAAATTACTTAAATACGTTATTTAACAAATAAGAGGTGGAAAATGCATGACTTAAATGTAACTTTAACAAAGTTATACAACAGCTGTATTATTTTGTACTGTGTTCTTAGATTAACAGATGAGGCATCCCATAGGGAATTCGCTTTACAATATATCATACATGGAATTCGTTACGTTATATTTCGATTACACTGAATTTTCAAAGCAAAATATCTAACATATTTCAGGTAGATGTTTGGTGGAACTGGAAATAACAAAGCAAGACTCTTAGAAGGCACTGAAATGGAAATAACTTTCTTGTGTGACTTGTTGTTTGTCTTTTATTATAAGAAATATTAACTTTCTTTTTCATTCTTCCATGATAATATTTTCTAAAGCAAAGCCATGGAGACAACGCAAAGAATGCATACATACTTTCAGGGGTTCATAACATTTTTTTATTAAAACATATTTTTACGTAGTTGTACGTATTTTATCTATGTATTATCTTTTTATGAGTATAAAAAGCGATCATAAAAAATCATAAAAAAATGTGACCAAGTGTTGTCGAGATCGCTTTCCTTGTACCATGAAACAGACAGTTTGGGGTGGGTATGTTTACGTTGTTTGCATTGTTTTATATTTCATTTCATTCCTTGAATTTAATATTTTTCATTTCTATATATATAAAAAAAACAATTTTTTTAATTTTTTTTTAAATTTTTGATTGAGGGCAGCGTTCAAGTATTACCTAACGCAATTTTGAAGTATTTTGATAAAACGAGCCGTAGCGTTTTTCTGTAGCCCTCCGTCTCCCTCCCTAAATGTTACGTAACAAACAAGTGACCATTTTTACCAACGAACGACATTTTTATTTTGCTCTCCCAAGTTGGCAATAACTTGGGAGAGCAAAATAAAAATGTCGTACAATACACTCGAGGGATTCCCTGTAAAACATAAATGAAAGGGGATACTGATTTGGGAGATTTTAATTCACTAGTTTTTTATTTAAATAAAAAAAATACAAGTTTGAAACTGTAACGCATCGTAACGTTTTACCTCCCTTCCCCCAAATTGCGTTACGTTATACTTGAACGTCCCCTAAACAACTTTCAGATCAATTAGGAATTATAAGTTTTTTTTTTTCCATATTTTTAACATCAAAAACGCAAAAAATGCATGAATACTTAGTTCAAAATAAAAGTAAAATTATTTTATTTATAGGTTTATGAACATGTAGTTATGCATTAAACTATTCTAGAGAAATAAGCGTCTTTTGCTTACAAATTGTATATTAATATTTACAAACTAAATTTTATTTAAGTATCATCAATTTATTTTTTTATAAAATTAAAAATTAACAAAGTGATAATTAATTAAAAAATAAATAACATTTAAACAAAATATACTTACTGAAAAGTATTTACATCTAACAATTATAAACATTAATAATGTCTTTTATAAATCTATGAAGTTCGATGAAAAGCTTACATCAATTTTTATTACTAAATGAATTTAGATACATTTCTTATCTCCATTTAAAAATAAATGTACTTACTTATAGACATTTGTAACTAATTATTTACATTATAGAAAAATCTTAACACACTGTACAAATTTCACAAAATAGGGAAATTTTTCTAAGGTATATTTACAAAGGTGTTTTATTTAATTATTTTTTTTTTACATTTTCTAATATTTTTGGCACATTAACGCCACTATTTCAAAAAGATATGTTAATTTCCATAAACATTTTTATTTTTTACTAAAATATTCTATAATTAATACTAATAATTAATATAATTTCAATTAAGAGCATTCACACATTAATTTGTTACAACGCACAGTGAAGTTGATTTTCGTTAATTTTGAATTTTTTGTACATCTACTAGTTGGTACCCGCGACTTTGTCCGCGTTGAAAAGTAAAAATAAATAACCCCTGACAAAATATACAAGCAATATAACGTTTGACATCTTTTAAAAGTTCATTTCCAAAATTGGCCCAGCCGAGAATCGAACACGGGCCCATTAAGATCGAGTTGCGTTAAGTCACTCGACCATTGAGCACATCAATAAACGAGTACCTAACATAAATTTATCTCTTTTTTAATATGAACAATCATAATATTTATATGTAAAATATTTTTTAATGTTACATTTTTATGATATTTACGGAGGGCAGTCTTTTATTTCATTATTGTTGTATTTTATGCTTTTTACCATTGTAACAGGACTTTAACGAAATGTGTTTCAATAATAAAGTATTTTTGAATACTTTTGTTGCGATGAAATTGCTATATATAAACTACTCTTTACTGCTTATAGCTCTGTTTTACATTTTACTGTTATCGCTCAGCAATTTGAGTGCTTTCATTAAAAAATTCATGTACATTTAAACATAACTTTTTACGTAAAAATACAGAGTGCCTAGTACGAGTTTTGCCTACTCGATCAAACACATCGAAAGCGTAAACGTGAATTTGTACGGTAATGCAGCAGCGCCACCTAGTGGCTAACGTGTAGCGCTGCTTTATTCCCATACAAATTGACGTTCACGCGTTCGACGCGTTTGATCGAGTAAAACAAAATGTTATAACGCGATAGTAATAACTGTCGCATTTCATACAAAATGTTAGTTTGCAAGTTCTTATCCTAATATTACAAACACGAAATTGATTACGCGTTCACGCCTTAACTACTCAACCAATCGTCATGAAATTTTGTACATACGTGGTTAGGGATACAAAAAGGACATAGGTTACACTTTATCTAGAAAAAATACTGTTTCCGAGGGATCATCTAAAAATAGAAATAAAAAGTTCATAACCTGACTAGTTGGTATATGAGCAACCAGTTTGTGCCTGCAACTTTTATACGCGCTGTAGTTCGTTTTTAAAATTTCAATAGGAATTTCACATTTTTTAAAGCATCAGTGCATTCAAAATAGGTTAAGCCATTTCTGAGATTAGCGTGCACAAATTTATTTTTTGACCTCGGTGACAAGTACAACGTACAAAATGTTTTTTGAAAAAATATTTAAGTTACAGACACGGCTTGCTTACGATTTTATTACATCTATACTATACTATACTTTCACAAAGTTAAGCGGACGAAGTCTCGTGCAACAGCTAGTGTATAGATAGATAAAAATTGAATAAATGTTTTAACAACTAAGGAAAAAAGGCGCGGACGAAGCGCAAACGGGCAAAAGCTAGTATAATATAAGTCGAGGTAAATTCTTCGCCAAAAAAGGAATTCTATTTTTCAATTTTATTCCCAGCTAGATTATCCCCTCTGTTCGTTTTTCGATTACGGCCGCAGACAAATAGCTTTCTTCCCGGATATGTGTAAAACAAAATGGTTAAACCGGATCACCTCGAGTGGAAAACCGGGCATGCCGAGGGCAGTCGTGTGATGTAATACTTAATAGTGATGTGATAACAACATAAATAAACAAGAAATGAGGTACGAGTCAAATTACTCTTACAATCCCTAAAACATGCCAGGGAGCTATACAATATTTACTACTCTAGATTTATTGTTTAGTATAGTTTAGTCATGTATATACGACCTTGCCCAATGAGGCGACATGTCCTTTAGGGAAAAGCATCGAAATAACGATTTGAAATTTTAAGAAAATTGGTATTAATAATAATTATTATTAATATTAATAATAATAATAAATGTTAAATATGTTAATGAATTATGCATTACATTCTAATTAAAATTATATAATACTAGCGACACGCTCCCGGCTTGGCACAGATAATTTTTTTTCCAAATTACTCGTATATACATAAACCTTCCTCGCATATCTATATCTCTCTTTACATTTTTAGAATTTTTAGAATGCTTAGTAAATATTAGTAACGCAACAAATCTTTAGAATTGGCTTAGAAAGATTCAGTATGCAAAGATTCTAAGGTACTTAAGGTGTACCTATGATGAAATAAAATAAAAAACCAAATCGGCTAAAAACAGTAGTGAGTTGCCTCGTCTTAGCGCAACACTGAAGCAATAGATTTCACGTTAAAGTCAAAGCTTAGCAATCATATCACAAAGTGATTGAAGCAATCTAATTTGTTGGAAATAAAAACTAAGTTACAGGAAAATCTTATTAGCTAATGGAGTCATTAGTATATGATAGGGACGGTGAATGCTTGACACCCCGAACTTTTGACGAAAACCTTTTTGTTTTGACTTTTGTTGAGAGATTGGTATTATTAAGGGAAAATTCGATCTGGATATATGATAAATCAATGATAAATCGATCTTCAAACGCATAAACAGATCTTCATAAACTATAGCTGGATTACGTCAGTTTTCAAAAAAAAAAGATTAGAATCGATCCAGCTACGATGACACAGACAAACATACAGATACACAGACACACAGGTCAACGCCCCCCTTTTTCGTTGGGCGTCGGGGGTTTAAAAGAAAAAAAAAATGTTAATAAAAATTTTTAGACCCGTGTCGAAAATTATGACTTGTCACCTTAAAAAAATATCAGATGGACGTCAATTAAGGCGGAAGCTTTTGGGTTTTGGCCAAATTCGTAATAACGATATTACGACATTCATGTTTCATGTCGGATCAAAACTTCGCGTGGCCTCGAAACGTAGATATAATTGCCTTTGACCTTTTGACCATTATGTTTTAAAATTTATTACAGAAAAATTAATTTTCTCTATATATCTATGGATATCATATAACTAGCTGTTGCACGCGACTTCGCCATATTTAATTGTACCTCTAGTGCCACAGATGTTTATGTATTGAGAATAGGAGGTATCTGAAACCGCGGCAAAAGGTACGGAGTCATTGAATTCCTAACTGAAAGCGGTAAATTATTCCAGCACTTCATAGCAGCATACTGTTACCACGAAATACAGACATTCTAACGTATGCCACGGAGAGAGGATAAGTTTGGCACAACACATCACGAGTGTCACAGTTACTTAGTATTAGTAGACATGCGATACGTAATCATAAAAGTCAAATATTTTAAGAGCCATAAACAAAAAAAATTGGAACATGACACTCGTTTATTGTGTATGAAAATTTACACTTATTTACACACCGATTAAAAACTGATATAAAAAATAAAATAAAATAAAAATATTAAAAAAAAAATTTAAAAAAAATTCAGTCGAAAAAACTGTTGATTTCAGGTGAGAAGCGAAGCTTAAAAGTTCAAGTTTTAAGTTGAAAAATTAAAGTTCAAAAATTAAAAAGAGTAGTAGAATGTGTTGTTTTGAAGTCTTGATTAAATGGGCCATTTTATAAATAAGTTTTCAAGGGGAGTAAGTGTCAGTTAGCAAAAAAAAGATTTAACAATGACTCAATTAAATTTTTTTTTTTTATAATAAAAACATACCGTATCTGTTATTGAATTTATGACTGCAATCAAGTGCATAGTTATTTAGGATTACATAAAAAATAAATAACTGCAATATTTGAAAATGTGTGACCACATTACCCAAAAATGTAGTCCAGGTGTCGATTTTCCCCATTTATCTCTATTATATTTTAACCAAGTGATCCGGATCATGCTTTAAATAAACGTAAAAATTTGTATTTATTGGCAATTATAGCCAACTACAATCAATTTAACGTATCGGTCTGTCTGTCTCAAGAATAAAACTTTAACTTTAGGAGAATAAAACAACCTTAAGAGACTGCTAGACTGGAAAAAATATACCCGGCACCTTTTTAGAAGACGTTCGCATTCAAGGCTTGAAATCTTAGAGCCATTAACGCAACACCACTTCATCAAACGCATTCTAATCAGAAGAGGCGGCGAGGAATTCTCAATTATGTGCCAAGGAGAGTTTGGTTAATAATTCATTGCCTTGACTCGACGGCTTCAGCCACGATCGTTTGAAAGTATTAAGTCAGGAGCCTTCCGTAATTGTGGGCCTATCTTTACCTATTATATATTTATACTAGCTGACCCGGCAAACGTTGTTTTGCCAAAAAAATATCTATTTTCCATCCCCCTAAATGTAAAGGGTGGTCCCCGTGTCTGTACATTACATGTTTTTTCAAAAAACAATGTTCAGTCATTGTACATATATTAACAAAAAAAAAAGTTTTTAAAATTTAAGAATTTTTAAATTTTTAAAATTTAAGAAAATTAAAAAATAGTGCAATCTCAGAAACGGCTAAGCTCAGGACTATCCGTTTGGGAGGTACGATTCCACTGACAAATACACAGATACACAGCTGCATTGACACACACGTCAAATTTATAACACTCCTTTTTTGCTTCGGGCGTCCGGGGTAAAAAATAGCCGGAATGGGAAGCAAGTTTTAAAATAAGATGAAACTGAATAAAAATAGAGGCAATTCTCCGGAAAGAAACGTCTTTATAAAAAGCTCTTTGTAGAAGTTTTATCTTTAACAATCGTGAACATTCGATTCAGTTGTTGAACAATCTGTAAATTAGATCAGAAAGAATCCATTAAATTATTTCTCTACGGTTCTTACCGGAATTAACTGTGTTCGCCTGATAAAACACTGAAACCGACTTCACTGCCAACGAATTGAACATTGCCGAATCGAACTAAGAACAATCGATTCGGTAATGTTGGGAGTATTTATCATACTAAAGTACTATCGTATTTATCTAAAACAAAAAAAAAATGTTTACATTTTTTAAAAAAACAAAAACAAAAAATACTAGTTTTTATGGAAGAGCGAAGGCTCCTGGCTCAGGCTTCCGCTTAAAAGGAGTCTGTCAGTAAATAAACATTTTTATTTTTTATTATTTTTATAATTTGAAATTACTTGAAACTGAAAATTATCCTATGTATTTTTTTTATAATACGAAATCGGCAAGACTACTCACACCAAATGTTTTAGCCCTCAAAGTAACCACCCAGACTAGTCAACTTTGAAAAGTTAATCTATATAAATAAAATCAGAGTGTCTGTCTGTGATTTGCGAAAAACTGCCTCAAACTAAGCTTAGAGAGTCATTCGCATGCTGTTAAAACGTAAATAACTTTTTTTAGAATTTTTGTCTGTCTGTCTGTCTGTCTGTCTGTCTGTCTGTCTGTCTGTCTGTCTGTCTGTCTGTCTGTCCGGGGTAATCTCAGAAACGGCTGAAGCGATTTCGATGAAACTTTGCAGACATGAAGAGGGGGTCGTCAGGAGTAACATAGTCTACTTTTTGTTTATGTAAATTGTTTATAACAATTGCAAGCGCAAAACTCGAGAACGGCTGGGCCGATTTTAATTCTGTTTTCACTCATGGATAGAGGGATAATCAGGGAAGGCTTTTACGTAAAAAAAATGCACCCGGGCGAAGCCGGGAACGAGTCGCTAGTTTTCAAAATAAAATTGTCTCTGCCAAGAATCGAGTCCGGTATACCTGAGACAGAGCGCTAAGGAAATTACTTTAACCACTGGACAGTCATATGTATAATTACAAGTGACTTGGATTTGAAAAAAATATTTAGTATTTTTTTTAAAAGATCTTTTGTCTTCTTTATGATAAAGGCGGAAATTAGGGTGACATTACACTTGATCTTTTAAATTCGCTTATTTTTCTGTTAATAAAAACAATGCACTAGTGTGATTTACTAACTAAATTTATTTTTAAAATACTTATCCCGTATATTTTATCATAGAACATAATATTAATTAGTCATTATTTAAGTTAAGTTCACTGTATATTTCCAAATAAAATTCATCCATGGATTTTAAATCCATCCATATTTCCAAAATTCACACTTATAATTTTATAAGTGTGAAAGTAACTGTGTGTTCCTTTTCAAGTCTTCTTTTCTGCCTTTCATCCAGAAAAAGAGAAATTTTCCCAAGGGATCATCTAAAATAAAATAAAAACGAACTCCTAGCCAAAGTGTTATAGCTGCAAGAGGTCAGGTGTTATTTTTTATTTTTCAATGCGGACGAAGTCGCGGGCACTAGCTAGTAATATACAAAAAAAATATCTTAACGTTATTCATAGTGTAATTTCCTGTGTGCTTAAATTGTTCTTTTTTAAATATGTTTCTAGATATTTTTATCAATATTTTTTAAAACAGGTATCATCTGAATCTGAAAATTCCCACTTTCCAGGTGCGATTTCAATTATTAAAAAAAAATGTAAAATATTTTTTTCTCTTTTCCACGTGCCTTGAAATATGAATTTTGTGTCAAGCCCAATAAATAACTCGGTTATTCACAACCATGACTTCACACCCTCTTCTGTTATTCCTTCACAACCTATTACAAAAACTACCCCCGAAATAGTAACAATATCACTATTCCCTTACAAAATTCGTTAGAATTAACATTTTAAAAAATACATTAGAATTTACGTCATTTAAAAGCGCCAATCACACTATCGCTCGTAACCATAGATATTAATATAATCAAGATATATCCCTAAACTTAGAAGCTACATTCGTTTCAATGTTAATCGGCAATAGGTGGCGGTAAAGATTATTTTCATTTAGGGTATTTAAAGAAAATTTATCCATATATCTAAAATAAATATATAGCATTATAATAGATGATATTTTGGTGCATGCATAACCACAACAGCAAACATGCTGTTATGTATTTCACGGTAGTCTTCTGTAAGTAAGGAAGTGGTTGCGGCCGCCAGACGGGCTACCCAAATGACTGCAAAACGCTGTATGCCCTACCACTACTTTATATTTAGTCATAAACCAAAGCCTTATAAGCCAAAGACTTTCATAATCTATCTTGCAAAATAAAAACCAGAAAAGTTCATTTCTAAAGTTGACAGCCGGAAATTGAACTCGGGACCCCTGAAACCGAACATTTTGGCACCTTAACCCATGATTACTATATTCAGTTTATGATATATGATCAATGACCAAGGTTTTGCTTCTTGCCATATATAGTTTGTTCAGCACCATCAATTGCCGATTTTCAGGCAAACCATTGTAGCTTCTGAGTTGAAATCTTTGATTTGTTGTAATAGCTGGTAACTGGTTTGAAGAATTGACGTTTTTTTTTTCAATCGTTAACAAATAATAAATCCAACAAAGTCTGTACGAGAATTGTACTTGGGTATAGCCTTAAGTGCCAAAGCAAATGTCTTCGGGTCTTGAGCAGGAGGGGAGTTGCGCTTTCAAGATGTCCGCTGATGTAGACCTTATGCAGTTGTTCATGTGAATGTCTGATGATGCGTTGGAATGGTGATGTTCTCTTCGATTGCGCTGACAGCAATACCGTCGGATATAGTCACCGCACAGGGATCTGGTAACAAAAATAAAAAGAACATGTCAGCCAAAGGACTGCACGTCAGAAGTGAGAACTTCTTGGCTGCACAAACTTGTAACATTATTATTTTGGGTCATCGAAGTACTACAATTATGGAATTTGCGTCGCAAATGCCAAAGCGGCACATAAAAAGTACGCCTACAACGGAATCATTGCGGAGTCTTGCCATCGTACGGCGATGGTAAAAGGTAGTAACGACCAAGTTCTACTATTCATTTTAAGCTCCAATGTGTTGACGTAAAGTCACGTTTTCTTTAAATGACAAATGACAAGAGTTTATGCTCTACGCATAATTATGTCACTTTTAATTTTTCCATAGAGTTCGTAGTGTTTTGTATGGCGTGCGAAATACATAGTTGTAGTACATTGATGTTTTGGGTCTAAAGAGTTGTTTCCATTCTAAAATATAATTCGAAATTTAAAAATAACTTTTTTTCCTGCATATTTCAAGAGATAGTCATTACATGAGGTGATCTTTTTTATAACACTAATTTCCAACTGCGCTTCAAAACCGCGTTATGTAAAAGCTACATTCACGAGAGCGTTCATTTGAAAATTCGCAATTTATTTTTTGATAATGTAACATTTTATTTAAAAAGTACAGTATTTATTATTTCCATCGGTATGCGGTACTACTCAAATATGTTGGCGTTGGGCCAACGAACATTTACATGGCATTGCGGTTTTTCACTGGTTTTTACTTATTTTGTAGATTTTAAAAGTCAGGTTTACTGTGTAGTGAACACAGAAGTGATGACAATATTACAGTGTGTCCCGAAAAGAAAGAATTTCTTTAAGCAATAAGTGCTTTTATCAAATAATTATCTTTTGCCCGCGACTACGCCTGCATCCCTCTTCTTATTCAATTTTTATTGCTCATACATAAATTTTCGTCAGGAGTTAATAAAAAATATTATTATTAATCATCAACAATAACGTCTATTTGTTGATCATAATTATGTATAGCTGTGTTTGTATTAACATTTGATCCATATGATTAAATGATAAGTTCATCATTTCAATAGTTGTAATTGGATGATAAATACGTTACTACAGCATCAAACTGTATCAATCGATTTTTTTTTTGTATAACTATCAGTTTTCTGAATTGTCTTCCACTGTGGAAGCAATTTAAAGAAGTATCACGTCAAAAGAAAAAAAAAATGCTAAGACACCGCTTTAAAGTGTCTTAATAATTTAACTAATTTCAAATAATGCTGTGTTTTCCTATAATTTAAATTCATACATGAAATGTTCCTTTTTGTGAGTTTTGTATATTGTTATTAAATATATATATATATATATATATATATATATATATAGTGGCACACTCTTGTCAGAGTTTCCTATTTGTGGCGTCACGAGCACATTAGTTAGTAAGCCTTTGAAAATAAATAAATAAATAAAAAAAAAAAACATTACAATGACAGATAGATAGCATTAATTTAACCTGCAGCAAGAATCCAATGTTTTCCTAAAAGCCGCCCTGAAATCCCTGTTAAAATAAGCGTAGATGAGTGGATTCAGCGCCGAGTTGAAGTAGCCCACCCAGAAAACCGTTGCCACCACCGGCGGGGGTGACGGGCAGGAGGGCCCGCACAGCGCAGTTATTATGTACCTGAAAACGAATAACTAATGAGCATTCCCTTTCATCGAGCTAATATCGATTCGAGAAAGGCACCGTTTCAATATGGACGCAATTTCGCCGATCCTGGAATTCGTTATTTTACGAAGTTACACCCGAAGTGCACAGTCATGTTAGAAATTGTATCAATAAACCGAATAAGTGAAATATTTTTTTTGTGCATTTTAATATTGAGAATATTTGTATTTTTGTATGTTTGTAATGAATAAACTCAAAAACTGCTGGACCGATTTCAAATTTTTTTTTCACTTATAGAAAGCTACATTATCAACGAGTAACATAGGCTATATTTTATAAAAAGTTACTTGTCCGAAATCGCGTGCAACAGTTAGTACATTAAAAGTATATCAATGACATTATATGTATATCAAGAATTTTTAAAATTGGTGTAGTATTTTTTGAGTTTCATTACAAACATACAAAAATACAAATCTTCTCTCTTTATAATATTAGTATAGATTGACAAGTGGATGAGTGATTGGATCTGTCTGATTAAAGTACTCGTATATCCGCTAACTCGTTCTAAACCACGCAACAGATTTTGACGCGGTTTCCACCACCAATTAGATAATTTTTCCATCGAAGTACTACAACTATGGAATTTGCGTCACAAAAGCCAAAGCGGCACATAAAAAGTACGCCTAAAACGGAATCATGGCGGAGTCTTGCCTTCGCGCGTCAATGGTAAAAGGTAGTAACGACCAAGCTCTACTATTGATTTTCAACTCCAATTTGTTAACGTAAGTCACATATTCTTTAAATGACAGATGTTTGGTTGGTTTTAAATGACAAATGACAAGAGTTCATGCTCTACGCATATTTAAATGTTCCATAAAGTTCGTAGTGTTTCGTATAGCGTGCGAAATCCATAGTTGTAGTACATTGATGAATTTTTCACAGAAGGTTTAACCTCATCAATTTTTCATGCATGCAAGGCGCCGAAACTATCCACGTCTGTCTGATTTTGATATCAAAATGGCCTGATCTCCATACAAAACTGATCTATATCATTTGCAGAGTTTTTTTTTTTCTAAACCTTCAATTATATAGCACGTAAAATTGAAAATGAAATGTCCATCAAATAACCCGCAAATCAATTTCAAATCACAGCACGTGCAATTAAATGTTCACAGTTCTAATTGGATTTCTTGAACAACCACCACACAAACGGACCTTGACATATTTGTAAATCTTTCAAGTGTTTGCTACAGAATGTATGTCGAGTTATAGTTACTGCCGTTATAACTAAAAAAGCGGCGATAACCCAGTTTGAAGGCACGTTCACTGATACTGTCAATTCGACAGAGTTCAAGAGTGAAATAAACATTATTTGCTCAAACGTCTAAGGACATCGGTCAAGTTGAACTAAAATTAACTGAATAAATTATAAAAATAGACGTTATAAACAATGTGAATATAAAATAATAATATCTAAAGTGTTCTAATAATATTAATGTTGTAAAATGAATAGATGCTGACCAAGGTCCCTTGCTTATGCAAGGGGTAAATGTTTAATTTCCCCCAAACAAGTCATTTTATGTTATGTTGTGTGATTATTGTATGAGTGTACTATAAAAAAAAAAGTATACGAAAAGTTAACATTTCTTCGAAGATGCACGAAAAGTGCTAACTAAAAAAAAAACTATTTTTTTAAGTTAAATTCGATAGACAAGCTGATGGTCCACTTGATTGTAGGTGGCTACCATCACCTATAACACAAGCAACACCACAGGTGCTGCAAGTATTCTGTGGACCATAATAGGATGTATAAATCAAATTAATTTATTTGCATTATTAACTATTACACTGGATATTAAGCTAGCAGAATTCTTTCCAAAATTGACCTTTGAACCAGACTATGTACTACATTTAAGAAAGAGAAAAACAATTTGTAAACTTCGATCAACTTAAGTAAAGTAAGACAGATTTATTGCAATAACGAGCTGCAATAGTATTATAATATGTAACGAATACATATGTAGTTAACTATTTGTACTAAAGAGCTTCACAGGAAGCGGCTGGATGCGGAGAACAGAAGACCATGAGTGGTGGCGAGCCTTGGGAGAGGCCTAAATCTAGCAGTGGTGAGACACAGGCTGATAATGATATTGATAAATAGTATTTTGATATATAAATACTTGATAAAAACTAACCATAAAAAGAAGGGTAGCCAGCACGCCAAGAATGCTGACATAATGATGCCGAGGGTCCTGGCCGCTTTCCTCTCTCTCTTCATCTTGTTGCTAGCCATCGGCTGCATTTGCATGCTGTGTCGTTCTCTCATGACCTCCCCCATGGAGATTCCGTTGATTTGCAGGTGCTTATCGAGCAAGAGGGCTGCCACTTTACTTCTGCAAACAAGCAACATTATCAACTGACTGGCTGATGTTTTGTTTGTGTGTTTTTAAAGCGTGAAAAGCCGGGGGCGGGTCGCTAGTTTAAAATATAAATCCAATAAAGCAAAATTTTGTATTTGGAATGAATAAATATATTGTGTGAGATAGGTGTGAGAACATTTATAAGTCAAAGATCTTTGGTTTTACTTTTCTTCAATGCACTTTACTACACTGAATTTTGGGTAACCCGTCTGGCGGCAGTAACCACCCCCTTGCAGAAGACCACCGTGAAATTGTACATTACTTGCTATTGAACTGCTAAGCCAATACCCTTATCCCTTAGCACCTATGGCGTTACCTGTGTTATAGGCGACGGTGGCCACCTACTATCAAGTGGACCGTCAGCCTGTCTGTTTACCTAAACATAAAAAAAATTAAATTCTTCGACTCAATATTCTTCGAAGCCATTTTATATTACCTTCTAATCTCCTTATCTAAATTCACTTAAGGATTTTAATGCGAGATTTATGATCACTTTATACAAAACGGATACTTTATATACTTATACACTTTATACAGAAGCAAATTTTGATTTTTATGTTCATGTGTTAAAGTAAAATTTCCCTTTGTGTTATCTATGCAGTAATCTCGAAAATCTCATTGCGTATAATGTACGAGTATCATTAGTTTGCAAAGATTTTTCCTTGATTTTTGTTTTCGTTAGGTTTCGTTTTCCTTTGAAACGCTACGACTAGTTTTTGACGTGATATGTCACCATAAAGCCATAGTCTTCTATTTTTTTATTCTTAAAAAAATTGTTTTTGAAGTGAAAACTTCTTTAGGCGCGTTGGGCATTTTTGAGATGGAAAAAAACCATTGAACTCGCGACATTGTTACCGTAACCGACACCTCTGTATATAAGTAAAAGTATGTATGTACTTTCCTGACGATTCAAAAATACACACGTAATTTTGAATCGTCAGGAAGTGTTTTTTTTTTAATTTCTATAAACAAAATACGTACAAATTTTATATACATATAAACAAAAATATAAATATATCATTAACTGTATCAATCAAAGAAAGTTAGATCCATAAAGATTCATAAAGGTTATTGTTGTATGATATTTCACAATCTATACAACATACTTTTTTTATAATAATACTTACATAAATAACCATTATAAAAAAGTCTTTATTCGCCTGTCTGTTACTCCTCTAACTTCGTCTAAACCACCCAACCGATTTTGATACGGTTTTCACTAATAGAAAGAGCGGTAAATAAGGAACGTTTTTGTATATAACTTGCAGAAAATATCGCATCAGTGCGAAGCCATAGGCGGGTCGCTATAATGTTAAGTCGTAAAAAATACTGCGGTCTCTATTCTCTATTTGAAACTTTTTAGGGTTCATGAATATTCTATGAGAAAATTAATGATTTCCAAGAAGAGAGTAGCTTAATAAATTAAAATTTATGATTGGGATAGAGACAGGAATAACGAAGGGTTTCGGATTTTCAATATCTATAATTATATTTTAATGTTTATAAAATTGAGGGAAGAATTTGAATAATACAGTATAAAATTTGTAATAAGTTAAGTTTAAAACTTCCCTTAAGAAATTTTGTTTGAATTGTTAATAATATTTTGTTTTACAGACGCCAAAAGCGAATGCACTTAAATTATATAATAATAGTCTTTCTAATATACTATATTCTATATTATAAATGTGAGTTTATGAAGATGTTTTGTTAATCTTTCACGTAAAAACTACTGAACGGATTTCGGTAAAATTCGGCACACCGATAGTTTATTGCCTGGATTAACATATAGGATATATTTTATCCTGGAAAAAAGTTAGGTTCCCGAGGGATTGTATAAAAATATAAAAAACTCGTTGAACCTGGCCACGCTTCGTTGTGGCTCAGTCAACAACGTTCACTGTTGCCATAACAACGGTCAACGTATGAAAATTATGTTTTTTTTTATTAATTTTTTTTTTGTATACGTTGGAATTATTGAGAAAAAAAGTATATAAGATCATTCCTCTGTTTAAATGCAATGTTGTGTAAAAATTTCAAGTCAATCCGTCGGCTAATTTTCGAGTTTTTGAGTACCTAATACACAATCACGGCGATATATGGCGCCACTATCGTCACAGCAATAAAGATGTCAGGCGTTATTTATGTATTATATTTTTCTATTAATAATAATAATTATTGATCATTTAATGTTAGTAAGATAAAATAGGTTTCTATGTAAATATTTTGAAATTAAGTTCCGCGAAGTTATAATGTTGTAAATATTACACGCACAATAGTTTAAAATTTAACTTGAGCGCTAATAAAACGTTTATACGTATTAAAGTTAAAATAGAGCTTAAACCCTTCTGATTCTATTAGTTGTAACAATCCAGGCCATTAGCATATCCAAGTTAAATATCGTCCCTCTATAAAATCACCTTTTGCGCAGTGTGTTGAAGAACAGTAGGTAGTATAGATTTTGCTTAAATCATTAAACGTTTTAGTTTTATAATATACTAGCTGGTGCCCACGACTTCGTCCGCGTTGAAAAATATTAAGTAGCCTATCCTGTGTCCCGTACGTCCAAATGTTTATTTACCAAGTTTCATGAAAATCAGTTAATTCGTTTCAGAGTTATGGAGGAACATACATACATATATACATACATACATATATACATACATACATATAGGTCTTTTATTGAGCGAGTGCTTGATGGTCTGCACCCTACTCCGAAATGACCTGGTCCTCTCCACTGAGCAGTACCATACACACGCAAACACACACACACACGCACACACACACACATAATGTATAAAATGTTTATTTAATTTTATATATATATATATATATATATATATATATATATATATATATATATATATATTGATACCTTTTTATAATTAGTTGAATTTTTTTGTGTACTTATAAATTTTAATATGTCTAACCTTGTAATAGGCTATATAAATATATTTTTTTTAAATGTACTTGTGAAACGTTACATGCTGTAAGGTTGGCTACTAAATAAATAAATAAATAAAATATACATACATGCATACATACAGAAAAAAATTCTAAAAATCGTCAATTTAGTTTCAGTATCATGTATAGAGCCTATAAACACGATATCTCTGAAAACAAATTAACTTACTCCATTACCGACCCTTACAGACTTATTATTAGTATTGATGTGGGATTAAAAAAAAGAGAGGTGTGATATTATTTTAATAATGAGATTGATTTTTTGTTAAACGGAACGTACCATATAGAAAATGAATGGAGTGCATGAGGTAGAGGGAGTTAAAAAAAAGATGCAGAATGATGTAGTCGTGTGTAAAGAAGTGTTACGTGTATAATTTAATTTAAAATAAAGGCCCAGTTTAATCTGATGTTGTTATTGACGTGATATAAACACAGTTATGTAGCAGAGTGTATATTTATTTACAGATTACAATGAACTACATTAAAACAAACTTTCCTATTTATATTCTAACAACATTCTGTTACTATGGTAACGCATGTATGTAATATATGATTACCTGGCCAGTACTATTTCCAATATAATCGAGCCAAATAAGTAATTATTATCAAGAAGAAGCCCCCACATAATACTATATATAAAAGAAAGAAAGTCGTGTTAGTTACATCATTTATAACTTGAGAACGACTGACAGCCTGTCTGATGATCCTAAGTGGGTCAAAACAATATTTTATTAAGATTATTTATTGATATTTATAAAATGTACAGTCAGACTAGGTACCATAGTAGAATTAATCATAAAATGATTATTAAAGGGATAGGGCAATAGGCCTATCCTTGATGATATACCTTGCTCAATTACCGAGACAACAGCACACGTGCTGTTATTTCACCATAGCTACAATATGGGCTACTTCAATCGAGGGGTAAACAAATTCCTACAGGGTAGGCAGCGCACTAGCACTCCTCTTGGTGTTGCTTGTGTCCTTAGGCGACGGTAACCACCTACCATCAAGTAAGCCGCCAGCCTGTCTGCCACCTTTATATTATTAAAAAAAAAGTCTGCCTATCTGGTTCAGTCTGTCTGTCGACGTTAACATAAAAATATACCTACTTTTCGTCATTAGAGTTCGCCTACTAGTTTACAAAGGTACTGTGTTTTAGTTGTCCATTGATATTCCAAAACAACAGCAAAGTTTCTAACTGAATTTCTAAATTATATGCTAATTAGAGAAATTTGAATTGTCCCATATTGAATAAACTTTATGGGGTTTTGTTACATTGAAATTGATAAGTAAACATAAATTTCAAAATTACAAAACAAGGATCACTTCGGTTTCTTTACATAGGTATGCTTTTTTTTTTCATAGGAGACTAGCGACCCTCCCTTAGATTCACAAGAATACAATTATTATGCAATTTATATATACACGAACCTTCCTCGTTTATAGCTCTTTCAATCAGTGAAAACCGCATTAAAATCTGTTGGCTGGTTTAGAAGTAAGTAACGGAGAAACAGACAGACGCGGACAATTTCGGCGACTTGGTTGCAAAATATTGTACTTTTTATACTTAAATGAAAACTTAATTAGGTTTTATTATTATATAAACTTTCCGTGGAATATTATCTAACTGATGATATATAAACTGGTTTATTATTATATAAACTTTCCGTGGAATATTATCTAACTGATGATATATAAACTGGTTTATTATTATATAAACTTTCCGTGGAATATTATCTAACTGATGATATAAAAATCTCATCAAAATCCGTTGCGCGGTTTAGGAGCGGATATAATATGAAATTGTTGCAGATTATGAAGTCAACTTCATTTTTGGTGTTTTCGTCAGGTGATAGCCAAGTCCATTTACGATTAGGCTTTTTCTTAAAATAGGTATTCATTATCGATAGTTTGTATTCATTAGCATATTGCAACAGTCTGTCGCCTCTTTCGTTTCGAGTGCCATATCCGTATTTTCCCATGATTAAATGTTCATGTTCTTGTGGATGTCCGACCTTCGCATTGAAGTCTCCCATGACTAAGATATTGCCAATTGCTACGTCGTGAGCTTTATTTAAATCTTCGTAGAATTTCATAATTTCTTCGTTGCTTGATTTTGCAGTAGGAGCATAGACTTGTATTAAAGATAAGGTCTCATTATCAACTTTTAATTTGAGTAGGGCTACTCTTTCAGATATTCCAGAGAAATTTAATATATTATGTTTGAGGTCTTTCTTTATTAAGAAGCCCACTCCGTACAATCCTTTCGTTTCGCCCTTAAAGCATAGAATGTATTTTTCATGTTCTTCAATTTCGCAGCCGTTTCTTCTTACCTCTGCAAGCCCCACAATATCATGATCTATTTTTTCTAAGGCTAGTGTCAACTCCAGTAAGCGTGTAGTTGATGCCAGTGATCTCACGTTGTAAGTGCATATTTTTAGGGTTTTAAGTTTCTTGTTTGTTTTTTGAGATGGAGGGTTGTGGTCATATGAAATCCCACGGGGACCAGCCGGATTGGGACTTAATTTTATGATTAATTTTCTTTTATTTAAGTTACATAAGTTAGTGGTCCGGCTTTTGTAGTTTAATCGTTTTTTGTCTGTTTATCTCCTGCTTGAAAACCTTTGTTTTTCATTTCTTTAACACGTTCCACTTTGGAGAGTTTATTTGGCTGAGATTTTACGATTTGTGTTTGGTCTCTGTTGTGCGTGAAACTATTCTGCGGCGTAGACGGAGGTGTTGAAGGTACTCTTTTTCTTTTTTCTTTGATCCTCTCAGTTCCTGATTTATTTTCAATTATAAGTTTATCGTATTTCAGAATTGCATAATTTCCAGATTCTCTGGCCTTTTTTAATTCCGGGATTAACATCTTCCTAGTTTCTAAAACTTCTTTCGGAAAATCTTCAGATAAGTATATGTTTCCCGGAAATTTGTCCTTGTTCCTTAAGATTTCAATCTTTCTCCATCCTAGTGTAAGTGATATTTTAATAGGTCTAGTCTTCCCCTCCAATTTTTTCCCAATTCTGTAGGCATTACTAATTTCCCATTTATCCCATTCATTAAGATTTAGACTTTTGTATGTGGTATTCAAAGTTTCTAAGACTACGTCCATCAATCCAGCACTATTGCCTTCCTTTTCTTCCACCCCATGTATAATCAGGTTGTTTTTCCTTGTTTCTACTTCAAGATACTTCACTTTGGTTTTTAGTTTATCTATTTCACACTTTAATGCCTCATTTTCTTGTTTGATCTCTTTGAATTTATCTTCTATTAATGTAGATATGGTTTTAGTTACATTTTCAGTAATTATTTCAGTTTGTTTCCGAAACTCATCTCTTATTTTGGTATATTCAAAGAGCACAAGCAGAATTAGTTTAGAAAAGAAAGGAGAAGAGATTAAAATAGAAAGGGGTGTGAGACAGGGTGACCCTCTCTCGCCCAAGTTATTCATAGCAGTATTGGACAACGTTTTTCGTGGAATAGACTGGCAAAAGAATGGCATTTGGATTCACCAGAAATATTTAAGTCATTTACGATTTGCTGATGATATAGTCCTTTTTGCAAAATCAGCTTCAGAATTACAACAAATGATGCAGGATTTAAGTGACAAAAGCAAAACAGTAGGCTTAAATATGAACGCCAACAAAACAAAAGTAATGACGAACTATCAACACAAGTTAATACAAATAGATGGTAACCAAATCGAATATGTGGAAAAATATATTTACCTAGGGAAACAAGTGTCCTTTAACCTAGATAGTAATGAAGAAGAAGTCAACAGAAGGATAAATATTTCATGGAAGAAGTTTTGGGCACAAAAAGAAATTTTAAAGGGAGATTACAGCATAGAGATGAAAAGAACAGTAATGGAAACCTGTATTCTGCCAAGCCTGACCTACGCAAGCCAAACATGGATTTACACAAATAAGATCAGAAATAGGCTACTGACTACACAACACGCAATGGAGAGAAGTATCTTAAGTCTAAAAAAGGTACAAAAAATCAAGAACAAAGTTATAAGACAACGGACAAAACTGACAGATGCACTCGAATATGCATTAAAGATGAAGTGGAAATGGGCAGGCCATATATCTCGCTACACAGATAAAAGATGGACACTACAAACCACAAAGTGGACCGGACCTGTAGGAAAAAGGAACACAGGCAGACCAAGGATGCGCTGGGGGGACGATATAGTGGCGGTAGCTGGTAAAAATTGGTTACAGGTTGCTAAAAACAGGGAAAACTGGATGAAGATGGAGGAGGCTTATACCCAGACGGGTTCCAAACTATAAAATTGAAATATTTATAAAAAAAAAAAAAAAAAATGAAATTTTCTTTTGTATTATGTTATAGTTATTGGAATTAAAAAGCTTTATTATTATTATTATTATTTATAATATGAAATTCTACTTGCAACTTGCATCACTGCATCTCGATTCGTATTATTCTATCACATTGGGCTGGGAACTTGTATCTAATAGCATTGCTAGTTGGTTATAGGTAGCGATAGCTACATACCACCAAATGGACCGTGGAATATGTGAAAAACACATCACTTTAAAAGAAGAAAATAGCATATAGTTCTAAAGTTCGAAAATTCTATTTCTATTTCTAAAATACCTAAGTTTAGTGTAGCGTATGATTTCCACTAAAGTATTTCCATATTTTAAACATTTGCACATAGTATATCCTTCTGTTTGAACTTTCACTTCACAAACTCTATATAACTGTCTAACTTAAATAAATTTAAAAGCCTCTCCCCCCATTTCCTTTTTTTTTCTTACCTAAATTGACAGTTATGCAAACAAAAAAAGGTTTAATGTATTCTCTAGAAGATACTTTTACTTGATCTTTTTCTTATATACACTTTTGTCTTTAAAGTATGATGATCTATATAAGAAAAGGTTACTTAAGTTGTAATTAAACATCAAAAAACAGTTTCAGCAAGAACGCAGAATATTAAAAATCTACAAAAATCTACTTTTCATGTGTCACGTGACAAGCAAATCGGAAGGAATGTTGTTCATTAAAACTTCAAAGTGTCACTGCAGTGTTGCATAAATCACTTATCATAATGGGCTAACAAGTAAATACGATATATTTATGAAAATAATTAGTGCTTATTTTTTATTTATTTATTTTATTAGAGATGGGTTTGCTCTTGGCCTTTGATGGAGCGAGTTCACCCAGAAGATGCCTATTTCAGAACAAAAAAAAAGAAAAAACTGGACTCATCCTTAAAAAATTAACAGAAATATAAATTGTTTAACTTTTTTTTCCGCCCCAAGAGTAACAACAAAATAATAAAATGTAGAAAAAAAAATAGTGCGTGGAGTCCCTCCGCGCGGAAGAAGTGAAACTTTCTTTCTCTCTCTCCCTCTTGCGTTGGAATATTGGACGCTACTGGACGCTACTCATTGCTAACGCTCGCGCTGGCCTATAACAGGTATACGCGCATGCGTTCGAGTGCCACGCATTCACTCTCGCTCTGTCTCTTTCTATTCCCCCTCCTAGCGTTAAACGTTTAACGCAACCTTGGTGGAAGTCGCATTAGAAGTTTCACTTCAAAAGGAAATGACGCGTAGGATACCGATATTGCGATTCACCATACAAATGTATAGGAAAAACTCCGCGGAAACTCAACTTCGAGATTTGCGAGACTAGTCGTCTTTGAGTAAGGCCTAAGGGTGTGTGTGGATCCTGTTAAAATCAGGTGCATTAAGCCTCACTCGACTACCTATAATTTATTGGGCGTGTGTCCTCTGACTGAACCGTGTTAAGAGTTCTAATATTTGGGTCATTGGATCACTGAGGATTTCAATTATAATAAAGACAACAGAGAACGTAGGTCGCTGGTTATCCGTTGCATTTTATAAGTTGGATATCAATACTAATAATAAAACTGTAAGGGTCGGTCATGGAGTAAGTTACTTTGTTTTCAGAGATATCGTGTTTATAGGCTCTATACATGATACTGAATCTAAATTGACGATTTTTAGAATTTTTTTCTGTATGTATGTATGTATGTAACTCCATAACTCTGAAACGAATTAACTGATTTTCATGAAACTTGGTAGATAAACATTTGGACGTACGGGACACAGGATAGGCTACTTAATATTTTTCAACGCGGACGAAGTCGTGGGCACTAGCTAGTACTTAAATAATAGCGACGCGCTCCCGGATTCGCCCGGAATGCAATTTTCTTTATACACACAAACCTTCCTCTTTCCATTTGTGAAATCTGTATTAATACTATGTAAGGATAATGTCCGTTTTCGAAGTTTTTTTCGATGTACGAAATCATTAAAAATATGCACTTTTTTAAATTTAGAATGACAAGAAGTTGGCGCTTGTCTCATTTTAAAATAAAAATTGCCAAGAAAATAATAACACACTTTACCGAAAATTATTCTTTTATTAACCAAGTGTCGGTCTATAAATATCTTTAACAAATTGTTTATCGACTTCAGGTCTTAAAATAATATTTGATCAACATTAATACCATTTTCTTAAATAAAACAACAATTTAAAGTTTAATTTGCTAACTTTGCGAGAGTTAATTACCGTTACAATTAAACAATAAACAAGCCCGAAATCCTTGACTATAAAATCAGCGCTTTCTATTTTGCCTCCTGGCAAATTACTCCTTGGAATTAAAAAACGCAATTTACTTTCTGATCTAACTCCTATACTCTATTCGTTTGAGAAAGAGATTTTATGTGAACAAAGATAAGTCAAACTATCTGTAGAAGAGAAATGTGTAAGTGTATGTGTGTATGAAAGTGTATGAGTGTGTTATTCTCTTTTTAAGTTAAGTGTTAGCTTTTACATTAGTCTTATTTCATATTCAGATAAGTGTTTAAATAGTAATGCTTCAAAAACCTTTTAAAACTAAAATATCTCGTATTCCATGTCCTTTATAAGATAAGCTTTCCTTTACTTGACTTGTCACGTGATTGAATTTGCCAAATATTGAGGAGAAGCTATTCAGGAAAATCTGTCTCGAGAATTCACCGACAATTTAGCGTGATTGTCTATTGAAAGTCAAAATTGAACAGCTTAAAAGCATTAAAGCAAGTTAATTAAAGTAATAAACTGTTTATTACGAGTTAAATGCTTTTACGATATTAGCAATTACATACCTATAGAGCATTCTCTCCTGACGGTCAGCTTCCACATATATCCTATAGTACATAAACAACATAATAACACCGGGAATCCAAAAACTGATACTACTCGATATCACTGCGTACACTTTGTTCACCGTGAAACTGCACACTTTCGGATGTCTTTTTCTAAAGTCCAAATGGTCGTTTGTCGTATACCACCCCATGAAGATGGGAAGAAACGACACAGCCGCGGGACTGCACCAGACAACGGCCAACATTATCCCAAGTTTCGCTGTCGTCATTATTAACGGATAGTCCAGTGGTTGGACTATCGCATAGTATCTGTCGACGCTGATGCAGCAGAGATGAAGGATGGAAGCGGTAGAGAAATAGACGTCCAAGGAGTTCCAAACGTCACACATAAAATAACCGAAGAGCCATTTTCCATTGGTAATCTCAACGCTGAAGTTAAAACACATTGCCCAAATAGCGACTAACATGTCAGCGAATGCCAATGAAACTACAAAGTAATTTGTGATAACCCTGAGTTTCCTGTGCCTCATGACAGATACGATGACAAGTAAATTGCCAAAAATGGCAGCGAGAATGATGAGGAACATGATGAGGCATTTGAGCACGACCAGAAAGATGACCAGGGGATCATCTTCGAATTGATTTGTGTAGACTAGGTCGTTTGTTGTTTCATTGAATTCCAATGTTCTATTGACGTAATTGTCTGTGAGATACATCGATGTGGATAAGTCTCTGAAGTCCAAAGTGAAGTTTTCTGGGTCGTAACTAAGCACGACTTCAACTTTCATGGTTCACATTTTGTTCAAGTAATCTTTCCTTAAGTTTGATTTTTCTCTTTTGTCAGTGTAAAATGGTTCAAGAAGAATACTCGTTTGGGGATAACACAACCCATTTTCAAATTATCTGCTTTCTCGATACCTGTAAAAAGAGAAAAATAAATTTTAGTTCCTCACTGACATCCATATCTTTATTAGATTTATGTATTGCATACGGTTTTGAAGCGTAAGCTTTGAACTCCTAGTGGAAATTGAAGAGTCAATTTCAACTGCAAATACTGTTTGCAACGTAGAATTTTATAGGAGGAACAAATCTCTCTTCGATCCCATTACATGTTGCATTTCAGACTGATTTTATGGAAATACATTTCACAGCTAGGAAATATTGAATAAGTAGAACTTTAAGCATAGTTTTTGTACTGCATTCGTTAAGAACTTGTTGTCACGAAATATGTTTCCCTCTATATTGTTAGTTAGTCAATTAAAATATCAACCAGACAATTATTCTATTCTTTGTATCACACATTGTATTAGTATTGTATTGTACACATTCAAGTATTATTTTGAAGATTTTTAATACCCCCCTCCCCCCCATCCAACCAACGAAAACGGTTGCCAACTTGGGAGAACAAAATAAAAATTAAGTACAATACACTCGAGGGATTCCCTGTAAAACATAAATGAAAAGGGATGCTGATTTGGGAAATTTTAATTTCCTAGTTTTTTATTTAAATAAAAAAATCGTGTTATTCGCACCCCCGCTTCCTCCCCTGTAACGCATCGTAACGTTTTACAAGAACCCGCCCCTCTCCCCCAAATTGAGTTACGTAATACTTGAACGTCCCCTAAACAGACTGTTGGTGTGTTAATAAATAAATAAAAGACAGTGAAAAGTCTCCGCCACTGGAATGAGTAATCAAGATCAAACCGTCTTAAAGTTATCTCCGACCCTGAACAAACATCTGTAAGTTGGAAGATAGGGAACTTAAACTATTAGCAGGTGTTCAAGCAAAGTCAACAAAGTTTCAGAGAAGTAATTACTCAGATCAATACGTATCAATAGCAAAGTGTAAGAGCGATGATCGAGTTTTCGTAGCAACTGCTGCTAATACTTTTATGTAATTACTAAAATATACTTTTAAGTAAGTTTTACTATTTTAATAATTATTTTAAGTAATATTTTCTGTAACATTTTTCCTTTACAGTGCTATTAAAATAGGAAAACGAAGAATTGAAATAAGCCTTACGGAATACTTAAGCATAAGAAAATAACCATGGTTTAACCACAAAGTTTCACTTTTTCAATTTCCAAAATGAACTATGAATAAAATTGTAGTAAATTATTTGCACTATAGGCATTTTTCGCAGTTCATTATCCCCCCCCCCCCCCTCCTCCCCTCTCCCTTCCCCCCACTTTAGCATTTTTTCTGTGCCATCATACTCTGCTTTATAGAGTGGTATAGCTTATTATAATTTTGAAAATACACTCTAAGATGATTACTCAAGAAAAGAAAGATAAGTTGTGCGCAATATGTCGCTAGGCAGATCGTTACATATTAAAACCGCCCTAACGTAATTATAAATTAGAAGGGTTAAATGTTTGTCTTTTAATAATTGCCATAAATTTGAAAATAAAATTTTATTTGAACTATTTTCATTGCCAACATTTCCTTCTAGACAATATAATGAAACTATAAAAAAATAAATGGGAACAAACTCTACACTCAGCTCTCAGACTACAAAAGTTAGACAGACACAGAGTAAGTACAAGATATGGATGTTGATTAATTATTACAACCCATTAGTAGACTGTGACGAGAACCGTATTGACAAAGTAAAGCTTAGTACATATTAGCGATAATATAATATAGGTAATTTTTTTTTCGTTATGAGACTTTGTTGACTATTTTTTTTTGTAAAAAAATCGCGGACAGGCTCACGATCCACTTAATGGTAGATGGCTACCTTTAGTTACCTATCGTGCTATCGACCCTAGTAAGGGGTATGGTAAGACGACAGTTAATATGGGCTCTGGCAATTCACCGAAAGATACCGACTTCTAATATTTTCTCTTTTATTATACTTTTGCAAATTATACAGGGAAACCTTCCTCATTTATCGCTTTGCATTAGTGAAAAACTTTAAAAAATCCAAAATAAGAGAAACAGAAGCGGAAAATGACCTTATTTTATTATATGTATAAGTATATATAGATATTATATAAGTATGTATATTTATATATAGATATGCATTTATTTTAATATATTTATGTAAACACACAAATTAATATATTATATTCGCCCATTTGTTTGTTTTGTCGAGAATGACCTAAATTTTACGTTTAAGACTAAATTAAGACGTTTCGGAGGAGTTTGATTACAAACACGAGAATTTTATATATATATATCGCCCGGGGCGCTTTTTTGCAATCCAGCCGATAAATTATTTTAAACCGCCATCTGTGAGAACCTTATGGAACTCACAGATAAATAATTGCTGTATTGAATAAGTATCAACAGATGGCGCTATGTTAATAATATTATATAATTTGCAAAAAAATAATAAACAAAATGAGATATAAACTGTCCTATCTTTTCAGTTGGACCAAATAACAGATACTTATGAAGTTTGATCAAAGTCGGTTCAGTAGTTTCAGAGTTTATCGCGAACATACATCGTGACACGAGATTTTTATATATATATATATAGATAGATAGAAGAAGAAGATGCTCTATTTGTTGGAACTTGTACTAATTTCGAAATATCGAATTATGTTCAGTTCCCAAGGGAAATTATGGTGAAAGTATATTTTCGTTTCCAAATCTTTTCTTAAGATAAAGTTTTGTGCGTGTCAAGTACACACTTGGACGATAATTTTGCACTCGAGCCTTCAGTCGAGAAGGTGACCACTCTAAAAGTCCTCCATATATATACCTACGACAACTTCGAAATGATACTTCGCTCTATCCTACATATCAAACATAATATTTCCTTTCTTCAATCTGCCGGATGCATTTCCGATTGATTGGAAAATAAATAGAGAAGGCTTTGTTTCGTCAAAGTTGTGACTTTTAGCCTTATCAGCATCAGCAGGCGAATGATCTAGTCGAGCGCAGACATGGAACTTAAATAGATAACGGGCGCTGAGGGGTAAAAAGAAAGCTTTTTCTATACTAGCAATTAAGAAACTCAATTAAACACTTTAATACCAAATAAACATTAATTACTTACTTAATTTTGAAATGTCTGAAGAGTGTAAGTGCTTAGCTTAGTTTACCTTTAAAAGCCTTTTATACCTTTGAGTCTTAAGTACATCTGCTGCTCAACAAACTTTTTAGAACTTAAAAGCGTCCACGTAATACACATGGATAATGTATAATGATAGTATACTAGCGACCAGCTCCCGGCTTCGCCCAGGAAAATACTTAATACTTAATTAGGTTTAGGAGGAGTTAGCGGCCATACATATATATTTGAAGTTTATCCTAGAAATATTTAGGTATGTACCTGTAAAAATTTCAACAAACTTAGTACAACGCGTAAGACTTCGCAGGCACAGCTGTTGCACGCGACTTCGCTCGCGTAATTTTATAAAATATAGCTTATGTTAGCTTTCTACAGGTGAAAGAATTTTCAAAATCGATCCAGTAGTTTTTGAGTTTATTCATTACAAACATACAAATATTCTCTCTTTATAATATTAGTAATAGAGTAATATAGAGAAAAAACTATTTAAATTGATTTAAAAACGAAATACCTACCACATATTTCGATAGCCTCAATTTATATTCTAAATTTATTGTGTCTTTTACTTTTATATGTAATGTAATATATTTTTTGATATTTATTTTAAACATAATAAATAATAATAATAATAAATATCTTGACACATTCCACACAGCACCATCTAGTTCCAAAGTAAGCAACTAATGCTTGTATTATGGATACCAGACAGTTGATATACTACATAGATTACTTTTTTTTTTTTTTTTGTAAATACATACATATTATAAATACAAAACATCCATGACTCAGGTACAAAGGTAAAATGTTAACACATAAACATCAAAAAATATATTACATTTCATGAAGCACGCGATACAGGCTTGCATGCCTTGTGTGTGTTTTCATAGCTAACTATCTGAATTATGTTTCTGTAAATAAATAAATAAAATAAATATAGAGTATAGAATGTTTGCAAACCCTGCTGAGTACCGAGTACCTACATATTATAATATCCTGTTATTTCTCGGTAATCTTCTGTCAGGTGGTGGTTGGTTACTGTAACCAGACGGTCTATAAAAAACACAACATAGTTGCTTGGTTTCTCATGATGAATAGAATCCATAAAGATTAACTAAAATATCCTTCAATGAATTATTCACACATAAATCCTCATTGTAATATGTAACTGATATTATTATCAGTCTCGTGAATTTGTCAGTTCAAATTATATCTTAACGTCATACTCGTTAGATTGAAAGTCGTTTGATGAAAATTAATCTGTGGCATAGCAATGATAAACGTATTTGTGGTAATAGCTCTCGTCGTATTTATTTCGTCTCCATGGCAACAGTTCCTTGTACGTTTCAAACAGAAAGTAATTAAGGGTGAGGTCTTATTGTAGAAGCTAGTTTTTTTTTTTCAAGGTGACAGGCTGACGGTTCACTACCGTCGCCCAAGGATACAAGCAACACCAGAGGTGTACAAGTGCGCTGCCAAGCCTGCAGGAATTTATTTACTGTGTGAAATCTGTACAAAAATAAATTTCAAAAATAATTTTTTTAAGCGAAAAAATATGTTAAAATAAAATCTGTGTTAAACTTGTAATTATTTCGCATTTGAACTATAAAATAACAATAATAAAAATATTATTTAAAATTATCCAAAATGAAATTTTCGTCTCTTTTTTTACTATATAATACTGTATTCAAAAAACTTAAAAAATAACTAGTTATATTTTTATTAATTCGTCATCTGTTTCTCCCCTAAATCTGAGCCACCCAATGAAAGTAATAAAAGAGGAAGGTTTATATACCTAAAATGTATAAAATTGCATATCGGACGGAGCCGGGAGCGAGTCGCTAGTTAAGGTAGGTGAACGAAAGACTGAAAAATTTACTGGGTTGCGTACTGAACATGTTTTAGTATAATTAACTTTCCAAAATGTTTTGTATGGTTAAGTAATTATACTTGGTAATTACAACATCTTTTAAAGTATCACATTTCGGTGTAAAATCATGAAACATAATCTGTGATCAAAACTTTTGGGGTACAAAGTTACTGACGCTGTAAGCTTTTGTTACTCCCTGTTCGCTTTTAGTAGAAGCCGTAAATAAGTTGAAAGGAATAGCCCTGCTTTCATCTACCTACACTAAATTAGTTCATTTAAAAAAATCTCCGAAATGGCGGAACCTATTTTGTCGGTTCGTTCACTGGCAGATAGCTGATGTTATAAGGAGTAACTTTTCTGTAAAAGTAGCTACTGTAAAGAAGCTGATGTTAAAGTAGCGTATACTTTTATTTTAGAAAAAAAAATTAAAATACTAGCTGGCGCCCGCGACTTCGTCCGCGTTGAAAAAGAAAAAAGTAGCCTATCCTGTGTCCTGTACGTCTAAATATTTATCTACCAAGTTTCATGAAAATCAGTTTAGTCGGTAGAAATCTGGTATAACTCCGCAGTGTCCCCTACGCTGCCGGGTATCCATAAGGTTTTTCCAACGTTAAAAAAGTCCAACTACTCAAAAATAAGTAAGTTAATTCTGGTAATTACAGTAAGATTACAAAAAAAGATTATTATTATGTAAACACAAGATTACAAAAGGTAATATATACAGCGACCGAGGTCCCTAACACAAACATCTATCGCTGACGCTTAGCCTGACTGAAACAATTATTTTTTATTTCATTACTCAATACGAGAGACCATCTGAGACCAACACAGTATAAAGGAAACAGTACGCATACTATCAAATCGATATAATAATATAATTAGGTAATTAGGTAAATTACAGAACATTACTTTGTTTTACTTTATTTAAAAGCTAATTGACGAGTTTAAAAATAGAATAAAAATAATTCACTACCTTTAAAATAATTGTTATAAAATTTCGACCATTGGGCGAATAATTAGTAGGTACATATTGAATGAATGTATTTAAAATTTAATAGTTTTTGCCCGCGATTTCATCTGCGTCACTTGATTACAATTTTCTTTTTTTTTTTCAGGACGAAAAAAGATTTTTTCCTTTTCTGTACCTATGACATTCTGGTGTGGAAAATTTCATGGCTGAGTAGTTACATCATAAGACTTTTGTAATTTTAAAATTTTGTTTTCAATATTAATTTTGTTCGGGACAGCCAATAGTATAAAATTGTGAAATATAGTGAAATCATAGAACTAGTGTATAGTGAAAACAGTGTAAGTGTAAGAGACAGAAAATAGACAGAGACAGATAGTGTTCACTTTAGTTATTATTATTTCGGGCGGTCGTGTCACGCTTGCGCGCCATTGGCGCAAGCTAGTTCGGCACATGGCACGACCGCCACTAGTTCTATAGGGAAATATTGTTACATAGATAGGCATTTTTTTTTAAATAAATCAGTCTTCTCCTTGCTTCGGCATCGTAAAGACCTTTGTACCAGTACAACTTGTTTGGAAAATACAACCCTCTCCTCCTCGACTAACAATCTCAAGGCTAACCAGTGAGCCCTCCTTAGCCGGAGGCCCTGCCCACTTAAAGCCATAACAGCCAGGCTATACAAATGCGCGGGTGCTACAGGCCCGTACAAATTTAGTATAATATTTTAGTATATTTAACCTGTTGAACGTTGAACGTATTGGACACTTGTATTTATACTGTATATTAAGTAAAAAAAAAAGGTTTTTTCTTTTTCTTTAAAAGTTATGAAGAATGTAAGAAATAATTATTTTGTGTTAATTTAAAAAAAAATTGAGTTCTTCTTTGTTTATATACTGTACTATACTGTGTTCATCATTATTTTGAATGAAGGTCATTTCCTTATGAATGAGCTGTAATTCCCTCGGCTACGTAACTTGCAAAAAATATATATTCAAAATAAGGATAACGTTAAGGATTCTTTGTGATTTAATATTGCAAAAAAAAAATTATAATTATTATAGTAGCGAAAGTCCGATGGCAGCCAAGCCAACACCTCTGAGAAATAATGTGTTAACTTTCTCGCTAAGGACGATAGATAAAATTTGTTGGAAATTTTGGGTAACCGAAAAGACTAGAAAAAAGTCCTAACTATTAATATTATACATGCGAAAGTTAGTTTCTTTGTAAGCAAACAACACCACGAGCAACTACTCAACCGATCAACATGAAACAAACACTCTGTCCTTTAAAAAAATACTATCCCCGAGGGACTCTAAAATAAAAATAAAAATTTAACGCCATACAAAAATATGAATAATAGAGATTGAATGGAGCGCTTACAAAGTCGTGGTTGAAGCTAGTAATCTATCTATATAAATAAAATCAGAGTGTCTGTCTGTGATTTGCGAAAAACTGCCTCAAACTAAGCTTAGAGAGTCATTCGCATGCTGTTAAAACGTAAATAACTTTTTTTAGAATTTTTGTCTGTCTGTCGGTCTGTCTGTCTGTCTGTTCGGGGTAATCTCAGAAACGGCTGAAGCGATTTCGATGAAACTTTGCAGACATGAAGAGGGGGTCGTCAGGAGTAACATAGGCTACTTTTTGTTTATGTAAATTGCGGTACATACACCAAAATAACATTTTTTACAATTTTTGTCTGTCTGTCTGTTTGTTCCGGCTAATCTCTGAAATAGCTAGACCGATTTTGACGGGAATTTTATTGGCAGGTAGCTGATGTAATAAGGAGTAACTTAGGCTACGTTTATTTTAGAAAAAATACACCCCGGACGAAGCCGGGAGCGGGCCGCCAAATGTATTGCTAAGCGCAAAACTCGAGAACGGGTGGACCGATTTTAATTCTGTCTTCACTCATGGACAGAGGGATAATCAGGGAAGGTTTTTACGTTAAAAAAAATGCACCTCGGGCGAAGCCGGGAGCGGACCGCTAGTATTATAATAAACGCGAAAGTGAGTATAGTTTTGTTTGTTACATTTACACGTTTTAAATATTCAACCGATACTTATGAAACTTTGATATACACTTTTTCAGGAATAGAGAAAAGGACATGATACCTTTCATACAAATAAAGTTTCCAAGTGAAGCTGACGAAGAGGAGGGCAAGTTAATATGACGTACTTTGATAGCTCCAAAAATAATTCCCATTGTGCATAGCTTATTGTGTAATCACGTGGGAGAAAATCGTTCAATTACAATTGTAATTCGGTCGTTCAACTTTGTCTTTCATTCAATCTCAGAATCAAATGTAGGTTATTTGGATATTTTTCTGTCAGTGATGAAAAATATTAGAAAATATGATAAAAAAAATCATATCATCTACCTACAGTCAGCAAGATGAAATTGGCTGTGTATCTTTATCCATATGAATTTAGAAGAATATCCACCAAGGAATATATCCTATGCTCGAAAAATAGAAATATATCTATAGAATCTAATCCATAAAAAAAGTCGTTTCCAGGAGTGACAATGTTTGAAGTTTATTAAAAAATATCTCGATATTTCTTCAAACGCGGTACAGAGCGGGTTCTGGTAACATTTGGTTGTGACATTGTGATTTTTATATATCCCCTTGACACCCTTTAGGGAGGCCATAATGTGGAAGAAAATCAAAAACACTTCGTCAAACTTTCGAAGCACAATGAAGGTTAATACAATATTCTCGGGAGTATTTCGCGACGAAAATTCGGAGTATTCACTAGGTTATGACAAAATATTAAATTGTGGGTAGCCTGCGTTAGATTGACGAATCCAATGTGTAACATGTAAAATTTGCACAGACCACTCGATATAGTATGTGCAATGGATTTGTTTTATATAACGTTGCATTGACAGCTTTGGCAGCTCGCCGCCCAATTGAGCATATTCGACGGACACTTTCTCATGTATAGAGTCTCCATAGACGAGGAGTAGGAATTGGTAGTGGTGGGAGAACCGAGGTTATAAAAAGAGGGAGCATACGCTCGCTCGGGACGGACAGACGGTCATACGGTCAGAGAGTCATACTTACAATAATTCTTATAAAACGTACTGATTATAGACAGTAATATACCGTCAGCCACGCACAGGCGCTGATACGATCATAAATACCATCAATACGTTAAGAGAGACTTGGCAATTATTTAAATCTGTAACAGAGTTACCCTCAGTTATCATATCAAAGTATAGAGTTATCATTATCACGAATTATACCGTTATCACTACGCCACGATTCCGAAGTTCGCTTGTGCGAGGAAGGAAGTCGCCGAGGTCCGTGAAAGGCTCTTGCGTGGGCGTTTCTACCTGACGTCGGGAGGTTCAAGTTGGTTCTATCCATTAAGCACTACCTGTCTCCGGTTGCTAGAACCCTCGCCACACCAACGCGTGTCTGCACGCTCTACGCGCATATCCACAGTCTGCGTCACGTCCCCGCGGGCTGGCTGGTGACACACTCAACTAATCCCGTGGATCATCAGCTGAGTAGTTTTATTTTATACTTACCTTACTAGCTACCTGTAGTGTATGCGTTTATTCATCCTCTAAATTACACAGACAACCACTGTCTCGTTCGCACCACGTGAGTTATACGAGAGCCATCGGCGAGAGTAGACGTGTCGGAAGTCTGTCCGTTAAGTGTGTGTACGAGCCTGTGAATTATCCCACTGTTGGACAGATCTTACACTACCCTCGGGGCACTGTCGACGTCTACGTCTGAATCGTCAACGTTGACGTCTTCCACGTGCAACATTATTATTGGAACCATATAGACGACAAACTGTTCTGTTCGTCCATTACTTAATTTTGGTGTGCGCCTTCGGCATTACAATCCATTAGCACAAGTGCTTATTGTGTTTTATTTAAACTAATTTAGTAGATTTGCTTATCATACAGTTGCTTATCTTATGTCTGTATATCCGCTAACTCCTCCTAAACCACGCAAGGGATTTTGATGCAGTTTTCACCATCAGATAGATATTTTTCACGGAAAAATCTATGATTAAAACCTAATTAAGTTTTTTTATGTAAGTAGAAAAAGAAAAAACAATATTTTGGCCGCTAGTTATAAGTGAAGTCGCTGTCCGACTCTGTCTGTTTCTCGGCCAACTTCTTCTAAGCTAACTACCTGATTTTTATACGGTTTTCACTAATAAAAAGAGCGATAAAAGACTAAATAATTTTCAGATTTAAATTGCATCAAGTCGAAACAGGAGGCGGGTTGCTAGTTTCTTATATTACTCATTAATACATTTGATGTCACTTTACGAACGTCAACTTTTTAATACAAACACATGCTTAGTTCAATCTACAACAAGAGTTATTTCTATCTCCTATTAATCTTAAACAAATCCGTGTTCAGGATATGCCTTCAAGGTATAACCTTTAGAAGAGAGATGAGTATTTATAGGTACCTACCTACAAGGTATTTAAAGAACTCTACCCCCGCATCGAGGCCGCAAATATGCCTTTATCAACACGAGCTCGATATACCCCAAAAATAAACATAACAGAAAGAAAACTTGTGAGTTAAAATAAGACATTACTACTAGCATTTGCCTCCGACTTCGTTCGCACTCATTTTTCCTAGATGTTAAAGCACTGCAGCCAGGTAGACAGACGACCTGAAAAGCTTCGCGGGAAGCGGTGAGATTACTTAAACCTACTTATGACTAAAAAAGCTACTTTTAGAGTATCTTCTTCTTCTTTAAGCGCCCTATCAGATTCTCCCAGACGTTGGCGATCATCCTCGAAAAGGCCTGTCTATCACACGCCACTCAAAACAACTCTCCCACTCCCGTAATTCCGGCCCATTGACGGATGTTCCTCAACCAAGACATCTGTCTTCTGCCGACTCCTTTTCGCCCCTCAATCTTGCCCTCATGATAAGATGGAGCATATGGTACTTTTCGCCCCTCAGGATATGACCCAGATTTGAATATTCGCCAGTAGCTCTCTGAGAAAAAACCTTGTACTCTTATATACTCTTTAGAGTATACATTTAAGTGATGAAAATAAATACTTATAGATATAAACGCATATAGGCGAGAAAATCCTCCGAGCGAAGCCAATATTACCACAGTTAAACCTTATCTATTTTCAGGAAAATTGAAGGTACAAGACGAAGCTTAGACATCGTGAACAACAAGAGAATAAATTGAAGAGGAAAATTTAATTTCATCTCTTAATAATTCAAAGGGCCCGTAGGATTCAAAATTCGCTTCGTCGGCGATGAAATTCGATCTTTTATTACTATCGCAATTCACGACGTTCATTTTCATTTGCACCCATTTTAAAATGATATTCTTATTAAAATGTTCAGCGACATCTATTAAATCTTGTTGAATATATATTTAAAAATTCGGTTTCTTCTCTAAATTTCTAATGTTCTTTTTACAACTTTTTCCACAGGACCCATTAGATAATTAAATACACTTTCTTATATATTTGCATATCAAATTTATTTACTTTATTATACATAGCTATGTATAATTTTATCTCAAAACATTTATAAAATACACTTCTCAATGTCTTAAAATCAACTTATTACATTTTATAATAAAAACCCCTTCGTTTGTTTTTCAAACTACATTCTAAATTATGTTTCTTAATTTTGTTAGAAATTAGTTAATTTAAAATTTAACCAGTAACCAGTATTTAACCAGTATTTAAAATTCAAACCTCTAACATTAAAAAGTATTTACATAATGACCTATAATATGTTTACACTTCAGTGAAGCTTTTAAGCATTGACATATATGATGTTATTACTTAGCTCGGGGGATGATGAGCTGACATGCCTGTGTAAAGAAAAAAGTTCTAAAAATTAAAAAGATATTAAAAAAATGTGTGTGTGTGTCGGTTCCGACGCACAACTGGAGTTTACACCTTACGAACGATTATAAAAAATAAAATAAAATAAATGTAATTTAAATAATTAATAAATTTAATAAATTAATAAATATCAGCGCCATCTGTTCGAATTATGATACATGGTTACGTTTTCAATGATGTATTATTACGTAACATATTCTAGTTTCAGAGTTGGAACAATATCTGTGAAACTTCCGATATTCTAAAATATCCGAAAGTAGCATGTAACGCATTTTCTGTGGACAATTTTGATTTTACTCCCATAAATTTTCATACAGTGGGCTTATACAGGTCTAGACATGCTAGACAGTAGGTAATTTACAGCCGTCTAAGTTACCTATACAAAATTCACTTTAAGAATATCATTTTGCACTCGGCTAAATTGAGTCTGTCCTGTTTTTCCAAGGTGGGAGTAATGATCCGTACATTTGAAAGCTTTTTAAAAAAAAGTACTTTTATAATTAAAACACGGGTCCCACCAGAACGTGGATGGACCCAACTTAATTAAAATAATAAGGACCGCGATGGCACGTAAATTTTAACCTTTGTTATTTAAGTTTAGTCCAAGTTGTTAGCTTAATTCTAAAATGAATTTATTTTTGTTATGCATCAAGTGGAACGACTTTTTGGACCCTGGATTACCCTGGATTCTTTTCACGACTAGGTCTTTCAAGTCTTTCAATTTCATCATGAAATTTTGCATACATGTTGTCAGGAATACAGAATATAGGCTACCTTTCATCCAGAAAAAAAAACACTGTTCCCGGTGGACACTGACGATGTTCCGGGAAAAACCTTATAGAGTTAATAAAAATATCGGCTTTGGGCTTAAATAAACGTCATTTCTACGAAATAACTTTATAATATAACGTAATGGCTCATTTACACTATCAGCGATTGCAGACGATTACAGGCGAGCACGATAGTGTAGCTACACTATCAGCGATTACAGGCGAGCACGATAGTGTAGCTACACTATCAGCGATTACAGACGATTACAGGCGAGCACGATAGTGTAGCTACACTATCAGCGATTACAGACGTTTACAAGCGAGCACGATAGTGTAGCTACACTATCAGCGATTACAGACGTTTACAAGCGAGCACGATAGTGTAGCTACACTATCAGCGATTACAGACGATTACAGGCGAGCACAATAGTGTAGCTACACTATCAGCGATTACAGACTATTACAGGCGAGCACGATAGTGTAGCTACACTATCAGCGATTACAGACTTATACAGGCGAGTACGATAGTGTAGCTACACTATCAGCGATTACAGACTTATACAGGCGAGTACGATAGTGTAGCTACACTATCAGCGATTACAGACGATTACAGGCGAGCACGATAGTGAAGCTACACTATCAGCGATTACAGACTATTACAGGCGAGCACGATAGTGTAGCGGGCATACTCGGCTGTACTCGCGATCATCGTCTATGATCGCCTGCGACCCGTAATTTGTAGGTTTTTCATAGTCATCAAAGGAAATCTTGTACGCTTACCGTAGGCGATATTGTGTGGATGCTTGCACGATGATCGTGCCGATTATAGACGATTTATAAATAACTATTGCTATTGAATAAAACGTTCGCTTCAGCGTAGGTCGGGATAGGGTTCACATGTTAAATATATTATGTATTTAATCGTTAATATTTACAAATTTAGTGCCGCAAGGACTAAAAAAAATCTACGTATAAAGGACACTTATGGCTATGTGTATTCAAAGTTTCGAAAGGATTGTAAGAAAACTGATTTGCTTGGCAACGTCCTTAAGCGTAAGATACAAATATCTACTTTTAGTACACATTATTTAAGGATATCAATATCAGAATGCATAGCGAAGCACAGATGAAAATATTTCAGTTTGTAGAACCACGTTTGAAGGTAGGTACCATTGAGATTTTTTTTGTAAAAACTTTTCTAGCTTTAATTACTGAGTTGACTATTGAACTATAGAATTATTGAGTGAAAACCTTAGTAAGCCTGGTTAGGTTTAGGTTTACGCCTTTTAAAGAGACAGATATTTAAGACAAACATGAAAAAAAAATGCAGGAACAAAGTGGCGGGCAAATACTAGTCTGAAAAGCTACGCAAATGTTATAATGATAAAAAAATACTAAAATAATGACTCGCATGTAGTCAATTTACGGAAGAATAGGCAAACGGAATTTTAACGCAGACTAAATGAGATTATTCCAGTTAAGGGAGTCCATAAAAAAAGAAGTTTATAAAAGTACCTATAGATAGATTGAAACGAGACCGGGGCGTAAAATGGTTATTCTTTTTTGCCGATGCGAACAATCACAGCATCTAAAATGTCAGTAGGTACTTACACGTTATGTTTGATTGAAATTTTCCTATTTTATTGTATTTGAAATCAAAATGAGGTCCCCAACGGAAGCACAGGTCTCACACGTGCTGTGTGTGGGGTATCCTAAGTTGGGTGCCCATTTAAGACGAGGTGAGGTACTATTGCATGCACTGGCAAGTATAAATATTTTTGGAATTGAAATGTATTTATTGAAACTTGTATTGTGTCAATGTATGTGTAGTCCGCTTTGAATAAAATGTCATTTCTTTCTTTCTATTTTTCATTAGCGACACGCCCTCGACATTGCGTGGATTCAATGTTTTATGCAAATTATGTAGGTATACAAACCTACCTCAATTTTCACTTTATCCTTTAGTGAAAACCGTATCAAAATCCCTTGGGTGGCGTAGAAGAAGTTAGTGTAGAAACAGACATAAATGGACAGCGACTTTGCATTTGATAAACTACAACAAAATGCAACTTGACAGACTTGACACTGTTAGTTCTCTTGATCATGGTAATTGGCTGTCGTTGTCTTTTAACTCCAGCAACACCAGACTGCAAGTGCGATGTTGACATTAGTAAAATTAAGCCTTTAGTACACGTTTGTAAAATTGAACCATTACCGTCTAACATAACCAACTACGAACATTAGGGAGGAATAGATAGAGAAATGAGGTCTGGCATTCTCTCACCCAAACACAACAGTAATGTTATTTTACGACTGATTTCTGACTGCGAAACGTAGTGAAACTCAGTGAAACGCAGTTTCCTAAAAGGACTAGACTTTTTACAAGAGTCCTTGTACTTGTCATTGTCGTTGTCATTGTCACTGTCGTTGTCATTGTCGTTGTCATTGTCAATGTCGTTGTCATTGTCATTGTCGCTGTCGTTGTCATTGTCACTGCCACTGTCAGAGAGAGAGAGGGGGGGGGGGGGGAATAGAGAGAGAGAGAGAGAGAGTGTGTGTCTTAGCATCTCCAACTACTTAGAACGCGTAAACTATTTTTATACACTCCAAACATAACCTAATCTATACATAATAAAATCGTAAAAGATAAGTGCTAGATTTAAAAAAAGGTACACACTAACCTGGTTACCGAGGTTTTCAATATTAAAATATAATATTCCTCCGGGATTACCAAAAAACGAACTACCCCGCGTACGAAGTTGCAGGCGCCAACTAGTTTCAAAATAAATATAAACCTTTAATACACAGTTATGTTAGAAGAAAAGTAAATAAAATAAATACGTTAATCTTCCCTGAGCGAGATTGAGCCACCGCTTTCAGGTACATGAAAGGAGAAAAACGCTTTATTGTTGTCAGCTCAATACTTTTCATGGGTCGAAAGGGCTCGGATAGGGTCAGTTCGCGTTGAAACGATAGTGGCCAGCAAAGTATTCATTTTATACAGTATTTTAGACTTTATCTCCATTGGAAAAGATAGCAGTTATGTTTGATAAGATCGCGACTCCCGGCGGACATTATCATTTGAAATATGCAATCGAGCGAATCAAATCAATGACTTAAAATGTTGATAAAAGATCAATGGAGCGTTCTTATGCAAAAATGTTGGCTTATTCTCAAGAAATATGAATCGACATACAACTGTCCGTTAATATAAAATGTGACACACAAAATGATCATTGATTTTGATTAGCCTCTTGGTCGAGTGGTTAAGCTGTTTGACTTAGCCTCAACGGTTTCGGCTTCGCTTTCTGGTATGACCTTTGTAAATGAACTTTTTATATGCTCTAGTATGAATCTGGCAAGTAGTGGCAGGGCACACTGCGTTTCTTAATCATTTGGGCCGCCCGACTGGCGGCAGTAACCACCCCCTTACAGAAGATCATCGGCAGTTGCTTTTGTTACAACTGTAGTCTATGTTAAGAAGATACTATATAATCTTATCAAAGATCCTTCAGTTCAAGAAGTCTATTAATTCAAAGAAAGTCTATGGGCGCATCTTCAACAAGTAAAAGTAGATATAAGTTATATTATGAAAATGTTGAATATATATTCAACTAGCGACCCTGACCCGGGTTCATACGGATGCAAATTTCTTCTTGCAAATTATACACACAAACCTTCTTCGTTTGTCGCTCTTTCAACTAGTGAAAACCTCATCAATATCTGTTACATGGTTTAGAAGAAGTTAGCAGAGAAATAGAGGCGGTCAACGATTTTGTTTTATAATATGTCTTTATATAGATAAGTTAACAAATGCTTTTTCCCCCTCTTATTGTAATTCGCTAATGCATCTGCTCGCTTTAAATTTATTCCAATACAATATAAATTCACCCTTTCACCAAATTCGTGTACCTATATACAAATACACATACACACAGTTGGTATAATGTAACATTTGGGTTTCGTAAATTTATTCATTCGCGAAAAAAAGTGTTAATTTTTTTAATTTTTTCTAAACCATGCAACGGATTTTGATGCGATCACGTTGCCAGGGACATGCTATGTCCTTTTTTTTTCAAGAAAAGTACTGTTCGATAAAATAAAAAAAATTAAAGCATTGTAAAAAATATACGAACAAAAACGATTGAATAAATTGTTTTAACTCATAGGGAAAAGCACCACGAACGAAGTCGCGGGCAAAAGCTAGTATACCAATATTTCTCAGAGTTGAGTGATTATCGTGTTGCCTAAATGACAAGTAAACAAATCCGGGATAATTTGACGACTGTAATCTTTATATATTATGACACTTTATATCATTGCAATGTTTGACAAGGTTTTAGATACCGCGGTTAATAGGGTTAAACGCCTAAAATGTTTAGATGTCTTCTATACTAATATTATAAACAGAGAAGATCTGTATTTTTGTATGTTTGTAAAGAATAAATTCAAAAACTACTTGACCGATTTTGATAATTCTTTCACCCATAGAAAGCTAATTCTGCGAGTAACATAGGCTATCTATCTATATACGAGTATATAAAATTCTCTTGTCACAGTCTTTGTAACCAAACTCCTCCGAAACGACTTGACTTTATGAAAAATTTTATAAAAATAGTTTACATTTTGCAAGAAACGTAGTGCAGTAACAGTATACAGTGCAGTGCAGTCGAATCTTTACAATTATTCTGAAAATACCTCGGATGATTGCAAATTCGTTGTTAATTGCCTATTATCCGGTACTAGGATACTTGCATGAATACGTTTTTTTCCGATTATACTGCGACATATAATATTATAATATATATTATTATATCTATCTATCTATATATATATAAATCTCGTGTCACGATGTATGTTCGCGATAAACTCTGAAACTACTGAACCGACTTTGATCAAACTTCATAAGTATCTGTTATTTGGTCCAACTTAAAAGATAGGATAGTTTATATCTCATTTTGTTTATTATTATTTGTTTAGTTATATAATATTATTAACATAGCGCCATCTGTTGATACTTATTCAATACAGCAATTATTTATCTGTGAGTTCCATAAGGTTCTCACAGATGGCGGTTTAAAGTAATTTATCGGCTGGATTGCAAAAAAGCACCCCGGGCGAAGCCGGCAGATTCGCAGATCTGATAAAACGAGATTAAACCTAAGTGGTTTTTAGTTTTATCATTTTACATGTTATTTTATATATTAGCCCTTAAAACTGTTAAAATTATAAATAAATAAAAATATATAATTTGCAAAAAAAAAATGCATCGTCACGAAGCCGGGTTCGGGTCGCTTAGTTAATTATGATCATATTATGTCAACTGTACCTGAAATTCGGTTTTACGCAATAAACAAACTTTAACATTGAATTTTAGTTAAATTTATATATCCTATTTTTTATACTCTTAAGCCCGGTGTACACGGGTAGAGTAAACGGTATAGTAGCATGGTACTGTACTAACTTTCTTACTAACTATACTAATGTAAACAGTATTCGTAGAGTAGAGTATGAGTAGAGTACTAAAATATGGAAGAGTAGAGTAGCTACCATCGTGGGCAAGCTACTCTACTACTTGCCTTCCCCCACCCCTGGTTTTTTACAATTTTTTTTCGATGAGTGTTCATAGTGTTCGATCAGTGTGACGTACCAGTTTCTATAAAAGACTGATGATTCTCGTGTAAACAGTTACTCTACTAAAACTGGTAGAGTACTTGGAACTGGTAGAATAGTACGCTAGTTGATTCTACCGTTTACTCTACCCGTGTACACTAGGCTTTAGTACAAGAATATTTTTTTTAGTGGATGAACCGTGTGATTTTTCCTGGCTACGGGGCTCCTTCCCAAAATAAATTGTGGGCACCGGGCGTGGCTAAAAGGGTTCCGTGACGATGTATTACCACCCCCCAACTTATTTATAACTTCACCCCCAAAAAATCACCTCAGTTTTTGTAGGTTTTAATGGTTGTTTGAAAAGAAATGTGTTATATATTCGTCTATTTTAAATCACTTATTCAATACCTTTTGTGTAGACTTCATAACGTCTAATAAGGCTTAATAATACTTTTGCGTCGTCTGATTTGTATTAATATTTTTTTATACTTACTTATATACTAATACTTACTAATCAATCATCATCAATACTAATAATAAATCTGTAAGTGTAGGTATTGTATGTATGTTCCTCCATAACTCTTAACCGATTTTCATGAAACTTGGTAGATAAACATTTAGACGTACAGGACACAGGATAGGCTACTTTTTTCTTATTCAACGCGGACGAAGTCGCGGGCGCCAGCTAGTCATGAAATGTATATACAAGTTGCCTCTATCTGTTTCTCCGCTAACTTCTTCTAAACCAACCAACTGATTATGATACAGTTTTCACTAATGGAAAGAGTAGCTTTGTGTGTATAATTTGTAGAAAAAAAAAATGAAACCGAGCGAACTCGGGGCGGATCGCTGGTACATAATAAACTCATTAAAAACTAACTTGATACTTAGTGTCTTGCATCGGCGCAGGCAATAAATAAAAATCTAAAAACACGCTCTAACTAAAAGCTTTCTACTCTAGCTCGCAAAAAGAAATCTTTATTGGAAAAAAAATGGAGTGTCTGTATTGTTAAAATTGCAGTAATTTTTACTAAATGTTTATCAAAGTATACTAATAACAAAAATAAATTAAAAATTGTTGTCCGTCTGTCTGTCTGAAACTGCTGGACCGACTTGACGGAACTTTCCTGGGTGATGGTTGATGTTATAAACAGTAACTTAAGACTTTTTAAAACCTGCATTATGCTGAGTAGGAGTCGGTTTGACTCCTACTCAGCATGAGTAGGAGTCGGTTTGTGTGTGTCTATGTGTCTATGTCCTTTGTTGCAAATACAATTTATTCTATTCTATTATCTAATATATAAAATCCTCGTGTCGCGGTTTTTGTTGCCAAACTCCTCCGAAACGGCTGGACCGATTTTGATGAAATTTTGTGTGCTTATCGGGTAGGTCTGAGAATCGGCCAACATCTATTTTCCATACCCCTAGGTGATATTTTCTTGTATGGCAAAACAACGTTTGCCGGGTCAGCTAGTATTTTATAGTATTATGTATAACATCTAAGCAGTGTCCAGTAATAGGCGCGTGTACTAAGCACAACGAAGCGTGGCCGGGTTCAGCTAATATAAAATAAATATTAAGTGTGTTCGTCAATATTATACGATAGATAACAATTTTGTAAGCCACAGAAACCTTACGTACATATACGATACGCTAGATACGATATAACAACATCAATATCCGATCCAATACGCACTTATATTTTGTCACCAAACAATAACAAAAAGGATATTTGTTACTGTCTAAAAAGTGAGCCAGCTCACACGAAAAGAGATGAATTCGTTTATTCGGAAAAAAACGTACAAAATGTCCTCGTTTGTATCCATTAATTAACTAGTGAGGAGATACGTGACGAAAATGTATTGACAGAATAAAAATACAACATATTTCCACAAAACATTGACATTGGTCAATGAAACCAACATATATATATATATACATCATAAAATATAAAATGTAAAATTAATTATTATGTTTAAGTAATAAAAAACGCAATTTGGTTTTTATTTCTACAGCCTATAACTATATAAACTGTTTATACATATTATATACTAATATAATAAAAAGATAAAATTTGTATGTTCGATTTCTACTAATTCGATTTAAAAAATTCTTAATTCTGAAAGAACGGTATAGTGAATTTCATTCGGGCTTTTTTTGTCAGGATCGTCATCATCTTGGCTTTTTATTTCCAAAAACCTGGTAAAATTTAAATTTATATTGACAATCGGATTTTTTTTTATTAAATATTGTATTCATCGGATTAAAGTTTTGTTTTGAACGGATGATGATTTAATATTCCAACTGTAACCTATTCTTTTTTTTCGGTTACCCTACAAAAAAGGATCATTAATATTCGTTCCCCGGTCGCGCCCTTCTATACTATTCGTCGGCATGGATTTGAAAAATGACTACCTATTGCCCTAACATTTGACGTAAATTGAAAAATATCATGAACTATCACAAAAACAACACGAAACAGACTTCACGCTGAGTCGAAATGCGCCTTGGCGATAAAACCCGAAGCCCAACGTAAAAGAGGTGTGTGTGTGGCTGTCTGTGGCATCATATCTCCTAAACGGATGGACCGATTTTGATACGGTTTTTTCATTTGAAAGCTGATATGACCGAGATGGTTCTCTGCTATAATTTATGGAGATCTGTTAAGATGTTTGAAGGCCATCAGCCCTTTTCCTAGTTGACGAAGGGATTTCACTAACTTCCACAGGTACGATTTATGTGAAATTTGGTATACTGTTACTTCGGTGGTGTTTCCTCGACCTGGTGCTGCAGCATCAAGTAATCTGCGGAATAACCAACTCCTCAGCAATATGGCGTGTTGGGACTCTATAAGAATTTCGGGCGTTAGTTGAAAACCGTATCAAAATTTGTTGAGTGGTTTAGGTAGAAGAAGTTAGGGAAGAAACAGACAGAGGCAAAGAGCACTTCAATTTATAATATGTAGAGATAATAAAATGTTTTATTATTATTAATAAAAAGGCTGGTGTATGAATGCTCTAATATAATGAAAACCAATGCCGCCACTTTTAAATAAACTAGTAGTAGAGCGAAATGAGGTCATGATAGTTGAAGTTCCAATCGAGTTGAAGATTAAAAAAATATTATAAAAAAGCTTTGCACTATTATTTTTCCTTGAGCCGTTACGAAATAATATCAAAATATTGGATGGAAATTATATAGTTTATAGACTAGCTGCATTTAATAACCTCTAATAATAATAATAACATATAATAAACCTCTACGCCTATTCATACACTATTGGGTACCTTCATAATTATCCTAATAATATACATGCGAGAGTAAGTTTGTTACGCTGAACAGCGATAACCATGAAAATTTGCATACATGTTTTAAGGGGTACAGAAAAGGATATAGGATACCTTTCACCCCTAAGAAAAGTAAACCACACCAAGTAAACCGTAGCCCTTGTTTTGACCCCTGTAGATTTCTACATAAAGAGAACAATTTAAAAACTAGTTTACGAAGTAAAAACTCAGAACCGAGATCATCTTACTACAACAATAATCAAAGCCGCGAAACGGATTCGTCATTTCAGTATTACGGAAGTTCGCAACAGAACATGTAAAAACCATTAGAAAAACCTTTGTATGGATATTGTAATGGATCGGTTCTCAATAACATTTCATCTATCTCCCTTTACAATTTTCTGCGCAACACCTAAACAGACTTGGGTTTAATTTAGAAATTTATTTTCAATCAAAAACAAATCAAGAAAAGCCACGTTGAAATGGACGAGTCTCCAAATCCCTCGATAGAGATTAGTTGGTAATGTTCAAATGGAGTATTTGCTCATAAAGGGGTTTTATTGTGTTGTTGGCATTATAAATATGCACTTGTACATTTATAGGGGGGATTATTAATAATAATGACGATACTTACCAGTCCCCACATACCGTGACGTCTTCACAGTACGAGTAAGTAGCGACTGTTTGGTATACAAAACCGCAACCACATATTATTCCCTATCCCTTCCGAATTCCTCATTAAAACTTAGGTTTCTTGTGTTAATAGGCGACGGTAGCCACTTAACAACAAGTGGACCTTTATGTCTGACCTTTAAATAATAAAATACAGTCACAAAGTCCGTGTGTATCGCTACAGTATCTATGTAATTGAGTCAGACTGCAGTGGACTGCGCAGATATTATTAATCTACGATCAAATTTCATAGGAAATGATGCAATTCTATCTCACCGGACGGTCAGATCTCCAAACGTATTATAATATATAGGTGACTTAGAAAATTTATTAGATTAGCAGTCTTGTCAGATAAGTAATAAGGACTACGTTTGATTGAAAACCTGTCTGACGTACAAAAACGAGTTTCTATAGTTAAACATTGAAACGTCTGGAATAAACGTTTAAAAAATTATTACCATTTGTAACGTTTTTTTCCTTTTTCCTAAGGCATTTTCAGCAATTACTAAATTTTTACATAACTATCATAATACTAATAATAATAGTATAATTTGAAGTCGCTTTCGACGTTTGTCTGTCTATACAGGGTGTGCTCTGTAATAAGAGTAATAAATTAAAATATAGACCCTTTAACGAATCAGTAATTAATTACAAATGGTTTCAATTAATTAAAATGAAAACAAATTTACTGTTATTTTCTAACAAAATTAATCGAGCCAGCAATGTAACACTACAGACATAATGTGTCCAGTCGGAGTACTTGACATTGTCATTTACGATCGTTCTCGCCTCAGTACCCTGTACCAAGACATCTAACGACTGATAACGGACAATTTAGCGATCATGAAATTCATTGATTATGTATAGTAACTTTGGATTGCTATATCTGAGTATAAGCACTTTGGAGCATTATGTAGGTTAAGGTATCTGCGTATACTCTACAGAATCGTCGTTTAAATTTATTGCTTTTATTACAGGCCACACCCTGTATAACCGCTAACTCATCCTAGTAGCGGAGGAGTTAACGGAAACCACGCAACGGATTTTGATGCGATTCTCACCATTGCACCAATAATTGCTGGATTGAATAGGTATCAACAGATGGCGCTATGTTAATAATATTATATAATTTGCAAAAAAAATAAAAAAATAAAATGAGATATAAACTATCCTATCTTTTAAGTTGGACCAAATAACAGATACTTATGAAGTTTGATCAAAGTCGGTTCAGTAGTTTCAGAGTTTATCGCGAACATACATCGTGACGCGAGATTTTTATATATATAGGATAGATAAGGATTATAAAGGGAGAAGATTTTTATGTTTACAATGAATAATAGTCCCCAGTACAAGGAACTAAAATTTTTTTGACAAGTTTACCATTAGTAATGATTTTTTTTTTCATTTTTTTGGTCGGACTGACTATTTAACTCAATATATTTGTCGGACAAGTCGATATTTGCATTTAGAATACTATTATCTATCATTGTATTTTTGTCCGATATGTATGTACGGGGAGACATAATGACGTCATATCGACATTTTCGGGATGGTGGACACTCCATACGCAGCATGATTTTTGTCCGACAAGTTGACCACAATTTTTAAATTAACTTTACTAAACAAATTTCAAAAAATGAAACTTGTATGTACGAGGAGTCATAGTGACGTTATATCGACATTTTTGGGGTGGTGGACACCCTATACGCAACATGATTTTTGTCGGACAAGTTAACCACAATTTTTAAACTAATTTTATTAAAAAAAATTCCAAAAATCAAAGTTGTACGGAGAGTCATAATGACGTCATATCGACAATTCCAGGAATCGATCATTCGAAAACGCAGCAGCGCCGAAACTTTTCGCATTAGAAAAGTTTGTCGGACTCATCGCAAAAAAGGCACTCACAAAGTTTTACATTTGTATGTGTCAAAAAAATTTAAGTTCCTTGTACTGGGGACTATAAACTCAAAAACTACTCGATCGATTTTGAAAATTCTTTCAACTATAGAAAGCTACATTATCGGGGAGTAACATGGGTTATATTTTATAAAGATACGCGGGCGAAGTCGCGTGCAACAGCTAGTATACGATAACTTAAACCTACATACTTAGGTATAATGTCTATGTAACGCGATAGGTTTTAATTGTTATTGTATAGGTTGTCGAAAGCCTAGATACAAACAGCATAAATCTGTGGCTTATAAAAGATATATATTATGTAAGCAACAGATTTAAACCGTATTTGTGATTTATACGTTGTAGCTATACGCTAATTGCCAACAGGATAAGTCCATTAGTGTGGAGCGGATGTTCAGCTGATTATTGCTGTGGGCACAATATACACTTCCCTATGGTTGGTCTTGTACCCATTAGATTAATGCGATTATCAATTTTCACGATACAAGTTCATGGACAGCTTTTCATCGAACCCTGAACTCTGTGCACTTTGTTATTTTTTTTTTGTAAAAACTTCTCTAGGCACGTTGGGCACTTTTAATATGGGGGAATCTTTACATAGTATAAAACAAAGTCGCTCTCCGTAATCTGTCTGTCTCTCTGTATATTTAAACTACGCAACGGATTTTAATGTGGTTTTCATCAATAATAGATAGTGTGATTCAATGGGAAGGTTTGTAATGGAAGTTTAATATTGTTTTGTGTTAATTTGTGGAAATATTGACGATTATTGTTAAAGATGTAGAAAAAAATCAAGCCGTCGGGATTTTTTTGTCTCTTTATTCAGGAAACAAACAGTCATTATACATATTTTTACCAATATACATATTTATTTAAAGACTTAGTTCCATATACAAAATAATTATTAAACAAAATGGATACATAGCTACTTACATATGAAATAAAATACAAAATACAAATAGATAATCAACATTTTAAAATTTAAATTAAGAAAAACACACAATAATGTATCCTGTAAAGTTTATCTAGTAACGATCATATATAGATTTTTTTTTTAATTTTTTTTTTTGTAATTTTGTGTCTGCAAATTAATACAAAATTAGATTTTAAATGTATTTAAAAAAAACTAATGTTGAATTTATTTATGTTGGATTATTTTTGGCCGATTGGAGTGGCTCATCGCCGCTTTATTGAATTCTAACATAGAAAATAATATAATAATACTAGCTACCCTTATCACTTAGGGGTATAAAAAATAGTTTACGACCTATTCTTAGACCTACTGAATATACACAAAAAAATTCATAAAAATCGGTCAAGCCGTTTCGGAGGAGTTTGGTTATAAACACTGTGACAAGAGAATTTTATAAGATAAGATATAGTATGAGTAGTTGCTCTAAAGTATCAAGTTGACTGCTACCTTTCTTTTTTCATATGAATTGTAAATTATCCGACATAAATATTATATTATTATTAATATAATATAATATAAAATTCAGGCTAATTAAAAATAATAAACATGTGATCATATCTTAGTTCTCTTTATAATCTGAATATATCTTCAAACATATTCTGTATACTGTACTAAAGTAAGTAACGGCGTAATAAAATACTTTGTAGCATAGAGTTCAGTATATTTTTCTCTTGTTTACCAATCATTATGTCCATGGACATTTACAATAGGCGTAGTAGGACGTACCGATCAAGAAGCCTATTAGCTTCTATTGAAATGTTCTAAAGAATAGATCACCGTTATACGCCGTTATTCGTAGTTATATGAAGTATAAAAGGGACAAACATTGCTCATATTATAAAAACATTAGATAATAAAACAGTGAAATAGTTATTTCAGTGAATAGGTTTCAAAGAAACACTTTTATATGTTAATCATCTATTTTTACAAGGTTTCGGGGAAAAAAAAATAGCCAAGATAATGATGATCCTGAGAAGAAACCCCGAAAGATATTAAAGATATCATTCTTTTTTTTTATTTTCAAAATGAAATATATACTTAGGTAACAATTGCAAAATTTATTACTTAACAATCATTATACACAAATCACAGTATCTAGCAAAAAAGATACTTTAAAGTAGAAAATATTATTAACTAGATTGAATTAAATTATTTAAAAAAAAATCTTTTGTGATTGTACTTATAATTTAAACTAGCTGGTTGCCCGCAACTTTCTTCTCGCTGTAGTTCGTTTTTTGTTTATATTTAAGTGTAATTGTTGTAATTTTTTATTTTAAAGGTGACAAAAAGAATGTATCTTGGGTTTCTTCTGAGATCGTCATCTTGGCTTTTTTTCCAAAACCCTGGTAAATTTAAATTTATAATGACGATCATAAGAGTTTCTTTTAGAAACCCAATTGATATATAAATATTTTGATTTGGTTTGGAAATCCCACAGAACATTTTTCCATGATATAAAATAATTATAGTTTAATCCAGGCGATATAATATACATACATCATCATATTATTAGCTTACATCAGTGAAAACCGTATTCAAATCGGTTAAGCACGAATGCACAGACAAAAATTCTAAAACTATTTTTTTAAAGTATATATATATATATGACATATTTTATGTAAGTAGGTATGCTGCTATCAAAGATTTATCAATTTTTTTACAGAGAACCAGAAAACTTGGAGAAGCTGGTTCGTAGTTGGAAGAGTGGATGGGAAGAGGTCTTGTGGACGGTCTCCTAGACGACGGACTGACTAAGTTGTGCATCTTAGAGGCTTTTACAGTTGGCAAGGCTATGAGGACAGGAGAGAATGGAAACAGCTGGTGATCGATGCCACCAAGGCATTTCAGAGCAGGCACGACCTTCAGCAATGAAGAAGACAAACTCTATCTAAGCCAATTATTGTTTCAAGTGAATACTAATTCCGCTATAAAATAGTTATCTATTTATAATTGTGTGATCTATCTTATCTGCGCGATAGTGAATGACAAGCTGTATTTTTGCATCACTCATAACAATAAGGTCATTAAAAGAGAAAAAAGAGGAAAAAAAAACTGGTCACAATTAACTCCTATCTGCTTTTGACTTCGTTCAAAATTACTAATAGATAAACTAGCAACCTGCTCGTGGCTTCGCCCGTAGTGCAATTTTTATGCATACAAACCTTCCCCGTTTATTCCTCTTTCCATATATATATGTAGTGAAAACCGAATTAAAAACGGTCTAGCCATTCTCGAGTTCTTGAAGCATACACAAACCAACTTAACATTTTTATATATAAAGATATAATTTAACTTAATTTTGACTGGCTCAGAGCAGCCTATCTTGGGTTCAGCTTTTGTCTGAATCCTTATACATTTGCTGTTTGCTCTTATGTAATACATCATTTCACGTGGCCATTTAGTAATATAAAGAGTTCTATGTATAAGTCTAAAATCTTCCTTATAAACTCCTTTTGTCAGTAAAAATAAAACAATCTTTCAGCGTAAACATAGAGGCCCATTATCCCAATGTGCTCAGACCTTCGAATCCGTTAAAGACAGCCCTAAGACATATTGCAGACATTATCAACAAATAAAAATGTATAAATCATGTTACAATAACATAGATCAAACCACTTTGAGTTCATGAGCTGATAAAATGTTTTTTATGTGATTTTTGGCAGTCAAACTGACGGTACTTGATATAGGCAATTTCCCTATCCTTTTTCTATAATCCTTATTCCTTACATAATATATAATAAACATATGGGCAATAAAAACATAATAAATATTTTAACATATAAGAAAGTCTAGGGAAGGCGCGGGAAAATGCTAGTATGAAATAAGTTAGCTTTTATAACTTTTTAAAGTTGGCTCTGGTCTAAATCTGAAAAGTAGTGGCAGGGCAAAAGTAGTGGTAGTGCGTTTCGCAGTCATTTGGGCAGCCTGTCTGGCGGCAGTAACCACCTCCTTGCAGAAGACCACCGTGGAATAGCAGCATATGTGCTGTTGCGTTTCAGTAAGGGATACTAGAGCCTATATTCCCTATGCCTTCCGAAGCCTATCTTTAATCCTATTGCGGTCAGAAGCACCCTTGCAGCACCCGTGACTTTGCTTGTGTTATAGGCGGCATAGCCACATACTATCAAGTGGACCGTCAGCCTGTCTGATGACCTTAACATTAAAAAAAGTCATCCAACACTTATATTTTTTGGTATCTATCTATGTACTTAATAGAAATTACAATTTAAGTTTCATAATTATCTAACATGAGTAGCAACATTTAATTATATTTATCCATACTAATATTATAAATGTGAAAGTAACTCTGTCTATTACATTTTCACGCCTTAACTATTAAACAAATCATCAAGAAATTTTGCGTACACGTTCTCAAGGATATAAGAAAGGATTTTTTCTAGATGAAGGTAACGTACCTTTCATCTAGAAAAAAAGTACTATAAAATAAAAATAAAAACTATAACGCCTGACCAAAATGATAAAGCAACAAGAGGTTTTAAGCGTTATATTGCTTATATATTTTTTAATTTTTTAACGCGGATAATGTTGCGGGCACCAGCTAGTAAGTATATAATAATTATTATTATTTAAAAAAATTAAGACTTACTGCATATGAAACGCCAGCAACCGATCAATTTAATCGAAAAATCATAATAATATTTCACTCACTGCACTCGCACTGGCGTTCGTTTTTTGAAATTAACAAGATGGCCGACGTACGTGTTAACTTCGCGCGCGCTAAACACAGACTGTTCTGGCTGAGTCAAATTGAGTCCACCCACGCTGCAGTAACTAGAAGTAGAATGGGATGTTTTAGCGCAGGTTTTTCTCTCGGCTACCTTTACCTAACATTATTTTATGGTGCAATATATTTTTTATTTACTCCCCTTATTAAGTCCGGAAAACTCATTTCATGAACAAGCAAAGCATCTCTACATTTCTTCTCGCAACATAATGATGAATGTTAGTAATTTTTCACTTTACATAGAACTTGATTTTTATTCAAAAGAAAAGCGCTGTGAAAAATATGCGCTCCGTCCACATGATTAAACAGATCTACCATTGAGGGGATTCAATAATAAACATAGTTTTATATGCCACTTCGATCCACAAACGAGGGGGTCCAAAAATAATATTATTTTTTTCTGTGCCACTTGAATCCACAATGGGGGACATTTCAGAACTATTCTTCTTTTTCTCTGAAAACCCCTTGGTGAAAAACTTTTTTTACTATTAACGAGTGCTACAAAAATGAATGATAAGTTGTAGATAAAAATGAAAATATTCTTTGGTCATAGCATTCGAGGAGATTCTTGAGCCAGGAAGTACGTCTGCCCGGGTTGCGTCTACCTTGTATTTACTAAAATTTACAAAATATTTGTTAAAAAATTCAAAATGTCAACAAATATTTTTTTCAAAATTCCCAAAATGTCCCAAATGGGACATTTCTTGTGTGACATTTTGAGAATAGACGTATCCATGAGGAGGAAACCGAGAAGAGACCTCATATATGCTCTTAATCTTAAGTAACTGTAATTGGTATATCGTTTACTATAATCGGTAAGTAGATCTCTTAGAGGTCAAATGACAGGCTTCTATAAGCCTATTTTAACCTCTATATTTGAAGCCCTATTTTAACCTAAAAATTATTTATGTAAAATATTTTACTAAGGTTATTATGATTTGACTAATAAGTATAACTGAATAATGATATTTTTCTAAAATAAAAATATTTTTCCAAAATTTACTTCAATATAATAAAATAATATTAATTAAATTTATTTAAACCATTTTAACAATATAATGAAACAATTATGATACAAGTAGTTCTGTAATATTATCACATGGTAATATGTATGTCGGTATAATTATTATTCTCTGGTTGAGGCGCAACACGCGAGAGGGCGCTATCGTCGCGTGTAACGGAACGTCGGGCGGTAGGGCTCGGTGCTCGCTCTCGGGCTGCGCAGGCGGCCCAGCAGTCTAGCGCACGCACCCGCCATAGCCGTGTCGTTTGCCCCGACGGATCGTCGTGTCTCGACTTTTAGTTCTCACCTACTGTTATTTCGATTGTAATAGTGATTAAGACTGTCGAATTCCTTCTGCTCAGCTGTTCTACGCTTTGTTCGCTACCCACGATGTCGTAACTGATAGATATAGACTCCCACGCCGGCCATCGGACGACATGTATATTATGACATATTTTATGTACATAAAGTTATTAATATGCAGAAGGTTTTGCTGCCCTATTAAGCCGCGGGGGGCACAGCTAGTAAATAAATAAAGAAAATTAACAAAAAAAAAAAATGAGTGATGTAAACTTAACCAATATAGGTTTTATGTGGCACAAAAAGGGAAAATTTAAAATCTGCAGCCTCCGCCGCAGTGGAAGCAACAGCTGTATGTTCGAGAATCTTCCGGAGTGGTTTTAACTTTACAAACTAGTTGGAGTTTTCAGTTTCGGAGCACCTCCTTTCTCGGTGAACCGTGAAACTGGAAATCGGAATTACAAGCCAAATATATGAGTAATATGTGCAGTATTGCCTGCTTTTTTAAAATAGGCTAGTGTTACATCGTAACAATCTATGTAGAAATAGCAATATAGACATAGGTAAAATATAAAACAATTGTAATAGTTAAAACGACCGTTAGTTTTGACGGGCCGGTTGAATGAGTGGTTATGCTGCTTGCCTTAACACTCCATCTCAGCGTTCCGGGTTCGATTCCCGGCAGGGTCAAGTTTGGAAATGAACTTTTCAAAGTTGGATTTGGTCTGGATCTGGAATATAGTGGCACTGTGGTCTATAGTCATTTTGGGTAGCCCAACTAACCACCCCCTTACAGATCACCATAAAATTTAATAACAGCTTGTTTACTGTTGTGTTTTGATGAGTGAGTAAGACACGTTGAAGTTTGCATTAAATGTTTTAGTGTGTGTGGTGTGATTGTTATATATTTTCATCAAAGTTCTCACGACATTTCGTCATAGCCGTAGAACAACGACGGTTCTGCAATTTAGTAACTTTACGTATGGCACTGGCGAAATGATTAATACGCCATTTTACTGTGTTTAGAAATCAAATCCGTCAGTATTCCAACTCTGTATCTAAAAGGTTTTAAATAATATTTGTCAAAAAATGTTTTTGGTCGATAAAACACGACATATAAAGTCAGATTACGCAAAAAAAATAAAAATTGGAAATCATCAAAACCGTCGTTGTTCTACTACTATGACGATTTGAACGATGTTTTCGACAAATGGAAAAGATCTATATTTGTGAACATGTCATTATAAGTTTTCTTTTACTTAGTTAAGAAGAGTCATAATTGGTTCGTAATGGAAACTTTGAATGGGAAACTCTTTCATTTCGGGGAATTGTAATATATGGTACATCCTACTTATTATGTAAGTCCCCTATATTTGTACACTAGTTTTTGCCGGCGATTTCGTCCATGCCTTTTTATACTCAGTTGTTAATTAGACTTATCACCTATTCGCACGAAGCGCTTTGCGTCTTCTTTTATTATACGCACTGCGAGGGAGTGAAAATCTCTCCCTTCTTCAGTATCCCCTGAAACATACAACTTGGGACTCAGAACAGGAATAAAGTCTCAAGAACAGGGTGAATAGGCTATGAATGGGCAAGCGAACTCCATCTTCACCCTAATTTTCACTTACTATCAGGTGATCAGATCTGTTGCCGTATTGCGATGGCGCTATATTAATATGTTTGGCTTATATTCAATAGTTTCAATGTATAATAATTGTGACGACCTTAAGTCCACGTTGTCGAAAAAAAATACCGAGCGCAGGTCACCTAGGCACTGCATATATACTCTAATTAGACACTTTCTACTCCCCACAGGACAGGCTTAGCCTAGTATCTATATATGTCTGTATAGATGTTTTAAAAACCTATGGCGTTAACGTGACAGATTATAGCTCCTATGCCTCCTCATACAGAGGGGAGATCTTTGCCCAGCAGTGGGATTCTAATATGTAATATACAAATATTTTTACTTAAAGGCCAGCAGATAAAAATGATGTCACTACCGTGTAGTACTCCCCTCGAGTGAAGAGTATTAAGTGGGTATAACTTGACCTGTATTCATTGCGGAAAGTGTAGGGTTATCAAATTAAAAAAAAAATATAAATCTATGTGATATACTTTATTTATAAATACAATTTTAATAGGGCAACATACTTCAGTTCAGAAATATATAGTGATTGTCAAGAATAATATTACTAGTTCTCAACTTTAATACATGCTTATGTGATAATTTCTGTATACTTATTAAAATTAAAATCTATTGAATAGCTGTAGTAAGAAATAAGAATATTTTAGTTTAAAAATTGGTTTAATACCTTTATGTAACGAACTGTACATTATGCTAGCGAGCGAGTTGTCTAGTGAAATAATAGGTAAAAATCAAACAGGATATGACGTTATTGAATATTATTAGGCAAATAACAGGCTATTAAACCTTTTTTTACAATACATAGACGCAGACGCAAACGCAGACGCAGACGCAGGCGCAGACGTAGACGTAAGTTAATTTTAACTTCATTAATTTTCTTCTACACATGGCTACATTACACTGTTTCAAATTCTTCGGTAACATGTTTCAATTTCTTATCCCATTATTTCTGTTTTTGTGTAATTTGGTTATGATATGAAAATGATTTATGATAATGATGACTTCGTCTTGTTCATTAAATGACCAACACCCAAAGATATATTATTTCGATGCATACACGCCACTCGCCGTTGGCCTTACTGTTTTCACGGCAATATTATTTCTTGGCGCTATCGGCGTAAGTGCTAGCTATATTGATTTTTCTAATATTAACTTCAACATTGACATTTACTATCTACGATATCACAATAATTATGTAAATTAAATAAGTTGCTTTCACTTTGAAACTATAAGTAAGTATCGATGCCATAAGGCTAACATAAAATTCATAAATATTATTTTATAGAACGAATGTAATTTTTTATTAATAATAAGTAAGTAATGCCCTTACAGAAGAGAACCATATTTTCTTATATTAAGGTTGGCAGACAGGCTGACGGTGCCCATGATGGTAGATGGCTACCGTCGACAATAACACAATCAAAGCCATGCTGCAAGGTGCTGCAAGTTCCTTACTCACTACTCACCAAAACACAACAGCATACTTGCTGTTATTTCATTGTCTTCTGTAAGAAGACTAGTCTAACAACTAGTGTAAATAACAACATTTTTGCTGTTGTCTTTCAGTTAGTGAGTAAAGTATGCTAAATCCCATTTCCATGTCTCCTCCTAATTATTTTATTATTATTTCTTCTATAGTCGGAAGCTAACTTGTGTGTTAATTGGCGACAATAGCCATCTACCATCAAGTGAGCCGTCAGCCTTTATGACGACCGTTTCTCTTTGTTCTTTTCTATTTATTTATTTAATACATGCGAAAAAAAATGCGAATAAAAAGAAGTTGAATCCACGTATGAAACTGAAGTTATCAGTAACAAAAAAAGTGAAATAAAAATTACAGAAATAAAATTTCGTCGCCAGTCGTCTGCAAGACGTGATATTGAATATTTTATGAGCTTCGAACGATATTCCCTAAAGATGGAAATAATTGTATACACCTACTTTACGGACCTTTATTTACAATGTATTTTTTATTAGCTCAGGTGTTCTCAAATATAATATATTTTCAATATAGGTTTTTAAATTGGAAGACTTATTTTATAAAAATATTGCGTAATCTTCTATAAATGTATAATTAAAAATGTAATCGCTAAATGTGTTGCTATGCACGAAATTCGAGAATGACTAAAGCAATTCCACTATTCGTTGAAATCAAAGGAAGATTTTTATGAAGAGAAAAATTGGAAAAATTGCCCGGAAAAGTGCGTCCATGCGAAGCGAGGTCGCTAACTGTTAATATGCGATGATGTGTAAAAATTTCGAGTCGATCTATCGGTTAATTTTATATGATGATATAGAAACCTTATTTTATAAGAAAAAAAAAACATTGATCCCATATGTTCCTAAGTGAAAATGTATTGGAATATTGTTTTATAAAGAATGTATAGGTAATGGTTGTGCAAATATTATATGGTCACATAGCATTGCTTCTTCGAACAAGTTTTATGGTATGACTTTTCTACTTTGCTAAAAGCATAGAGAAAATAGTACTACTGGTTAAAGTACTATTTTCTCTATGCTAAAAGGAATTCGTGATCCGCGCCCACGTAGGTTTTTAGCTCCGCATTTAGATTGAGGAAGTAAGTAAGTTTCGAACCGTCGTAGTAAGGAAAGGGTTGGGCGCTGTTGTTAACTATATATTAAGGTTGGCACTAACTATTAACTACCGGCTAATAATAGAATAACTTTTATTTTTATAAACTTACTACATACTAGCTGGTGCCCACGACTTCGTCCGCGTTGAAAAATATTAAGTAGCCTATCCTGTGACCCGTACGTCCAAATGTTTATCTACCAAGTTTCATGAAAATCAGTTAATTCGTTACAGAGTTATTTAGGAACATACATACATACATACATATATACATATTTACATACATACATACAGAAAAAAATTCTAAAAATCGTCAATTTAGTTAAACACAATATCTCTGAAAACAAAGTAACTTACTCCATGATCGACCCTTACAGATTTATTATTAGTATTGATGATTTAAAAAAAAATACGTACAAAAAATATATATTCATTTTTAAATGTTAAACTCGACAGATAGGCTGAGGTTCCACTTGATGATAGACTACAGTCGCCTATAACACAAGCAATTTCACTATAGTAAGATTAATAATAGGGAAATGGGGTACGAAATACAATAACATGGTATTATTTCACGGTGGTCTTCTGTAATGGGGTGGTTACTGCCGCCAGACGAGCTGCCCAAATAACTGCGAACGCAGAGTAAGGTACTCGTACCTTGCCACTACTTGCAGGATCCAAAACAGAGCCAACTTTAAAAAGGTACAATCCCACACTCAATATTATGACGTTAAAAGTAGGTATAGTCATAGACCATAGACTTACAAATAAAATACAAGGTCCGCCTAGGTCATTTTGTAAGAGTGGACTTTTTATTACATACTAGCTGGCGCCCGCGACTTCATCCGTGTTACAAAAATAAAAAAAACATATAAGCAATATAACGCCTGATATCTGCATAGCTATTACACTGTTGTAAGGCGTTTTTTTTCCCCCTTACAACGTGTATGCAAAATTTCATGACGATTGGTTGAGTAGTTAAGGCGTGAAAAGTTAACAGACTAACAGATTTACTTTCACATTTATAATATTAGTATGGATTTAAAAAAAAATGTGTGTGTGTCAACTCCGACGCACGACTGGAGTTTACTCTTTACGAACGATTATAAAATACATAGATTACTAAATGAGGGTAGATGAGTGCATTTTGTTAGCTTTATTAGTTTGTTAATTTTCTCAATTCACAAATATATATCAATGTATATAAATATATTATATGTATTATATAATATTAATATGTATTGAAGCATATTGTAGCCTGTAACGCGTAACGTGTAACATTTGATTTTACTCCCATAAATTTTCATATTCTATTCATATTCCCCGGGGCTTATATATGAAAATTGATTCTTAAGGCCAGGCCCCGTGAAACTAAGGGAACTTTAAATAAATGTGCTGAGTCAACCACATATCTGATCAATGTGGAATTTACATATATATATTTTGAGACATTTATCTGTAGATTATCAAGTCAGAAACATAATTAGGTGATTTTCATTCGATACATTTTTTGATCGAAATCGGCGCCTTTTCTGGAGAATATTACATTTTTCTACTAAACGGCTTGAGTTATATCGCCAAAAAACTGCTCGTAGCAAGGAAACATTGTTTACCAGTGATTGTCAAAATAAAATAAACTTAGGTTTATTTTTACTCCTATAATTAACGAAAACAATTTTGAGACTTACGTTGTTTAGTTCCGAGCTAGTGCATACCAAATCATGCTTCAAATAATGTACGCAATATTCAACCTTACGTAAGCTGTATCTTGCGATATATTAAAAAAATTCTAGAGAGCCGCCGAGCAACTTGTAACTCTCGGGTGGCGGGACGTGGGCGGAGCTAGCGTAGGAATTTTTTTCGTGGGGCCTGCTCTTAAGGAGTAAACTCCAAAAAGTAGTAATCCATCTTTTTATTAAGTATGTACTTATTTAAAAAAAAGTTATTTTCACGCCCCCCAATATTACCTACTAGCATAATCAAAGCTGTTTCAGAAACTTAATCCAAGTCGCGTTTTCTCCAAAAAAGAGCAGGCAGTGATAATAAATCTCTTTGTGAAATACTACCTTAATTTAGACGTAAGATCCCTTCATAAAACACACCTGCTTTAAACCAAATCTCTAAATAATAATGCCAAAGCGTGGAAACGAGCTTCTGTTACTTGCTACTTTAGCTCTTTGACGATATATTAGACATTACTAGCTGTGCCCGCAATTTCGCACGTTTGATATCTACTATATAAAAATAAGTCGGGTTTTCCTTCCTGACGCTATAACTCCAGAACGCACGAACCGATTTCCACGGTTTTGCATTCGTTGGAAAGGTCTCGGGCTCCGTGAGGTTTATAGCAAAGAAAATTCAGGAAAAATTTCCGAACGAACGAAGCCATCTGGTGGCGAAACGGAGTTCGCCGGGTCAGCTAGTTTTTTTATAACTTTTTGTAAGTAAACCATAAACCGATTGAGATAAAAAAGTTATATACGGAAAGCTTGCTTCAATATATAAGTAACTGAAAACCGCATTCAAAGGAACAAAAATTCTAAAATCTATTTTTTGACCTCGGTAACAAAAGTACCTACTGTACAATGTGTACAAATTGATTTCTTGAAAAAAATATTTATACGGCTCGTTTACTATTTCACTAATATATGTATCGTACCTATAGATTTACAATCCCTACTTAGTTAATAACTACTTAACCGAACATCGTAAAATTTTCACCCAGATCCATTCAAGTTTGAGCTCTAATCTATTTTGGTAATTAAACTAAGCGGTCCCCTAATTTTTATTACGGTGCAACGTATCGACGTTCATTCCCCTTGACACCACCAGGGTTGGTCAAGGGAGAATGTGACAATCTATATAATATTATAAAGAGAGATTTGTATGTTTGTAATGAATAAACTCAAAAAGTACTGGACCATTGTAAAAATTCTTTTACCTATAGAAAGCTACATTATCAACAAGTAACATAGGCCACCGTGAAACGGGGTTACTTTGACTTCCAGGGGAACATTGACAGATTTTTGGGGCTAAATTGACAATAGGTTAGAACAGGTCTGTTGGTGACACCACCAGGGTTGGTCAAGGGGAATGTGACAATCTATACTATAATATTATAAAGAGAGATTTGTATGTTTGTAATGAATAAACTCAAAAAGTACTGGACCATTGTAAAAATTCTTTTACCTATAGAAAGCTACATTATCAACAAGTAACATAGGCCACCGTGAAACGGGGTTACTTTGACTTCCAGGGGAACATTGACAGATTTTTGGGGCTAAATTGACAATAGGTTAGAACAGGTCTGTTGGTGACACCACCAGGGTTGGTCAAGGGGAATGTGACAATCTATACTATAATATTATAAAGAGAGATTTGTATGTTTGTAATGAATAAACTCAAAAAGTACTGGACCATTGTAAAAATTCTTTTACCTATAGAAAGCTACATTATCAACAAGTAACATAGGCCACCGTGAAACGGGGTTACTTTGACTTCCAGGGGAACATTGACAGATTTTTGGGGCTAAATTGACAATAGGTTAGAACAGGTCTGTTGGTGACACCACCAGGGTTGGTCAAGGGGAATGTGACAATCTATACTATAATATAAAGAGAGATTTGTATGTTTGTAATGAATAGACTCAAAAATTACTGGACCATTGTGAAAATTCTTTTACCTATAGAAAGCTACATTATCAACAAGTAACATAGGCCACCGTGAAACGGGGTTACTTTGACTTTCAGGGGAACATTGACAGATTTTTGGGGCTAAATTGACAATAGGTTAGAACAGGTTTGTTAATGTCTATAAGTTCCATTGATTGAGCTGGCAAAGAAGGATAATTCGAACTTTTGTTCTAGGTATATGCAAATGCGACTATATTTCTATCGGCTCCAACGAGTCACTTGCAAGAAATGGGAGTGCGGAATCTGTAACAGATCCAAAAATCCGATGTTTGAGTGTGAAGACTGATTTAGATGACTAAGTTATTATTTTATCGCTGTGATTGTAATATGTACTCGTGATAATAATTATTGCATAGAAGAAAAATTATATTTTTGAAGTTTAGCTGTATCTTTTTGGATCATCTCTGTGATTATGGTGACTTTCTTTACTTTTAATAATTAAAAAAATGTTTAAGCAAGTATGTACTCAGTACTTTAATGTAAGTAACTGGACCTCTAATTGTTCGTAATTACTGTAGGTAAGTTCCTATTGTTACGAAAAAATATAGTTCCTAATAAAGAAATGTTGATTATTTTGGCCTTTTTTATTCAATTTTCACTCAAAATGATGAATATTGCTTCTTATTTTTGTAGAAAGCCTACCAATGTATGCTTTTAAGTGATTACTTTGACTTGCAGTGGATTTCAATGCTATGAAAGCTCATAGCATTGAAAGCTCGTCTCTCTGGGTAACTGATACCTACAAAAAATACAAGAATTCGTTTTTTTTTTCCTATTTGAGAATTAGACTGTATAGCCAAAGGATTAATTGTACTAGAGATAAAAAAAATATCAAATATCGCAGAAACGCGTCGTAGGGAACCTGTCAGATTAACCCCGTTTGACGATATATGTTATAAAGTTGCGCGTGCAATACCTAGTGTAATATATTTTATATTTAACTTAGTTATTTACAGAGTTGTTGATAAGTTGATAGGTTCAAGGAGTTTTATCAATTTGTTATGTCATTAGATTAAGTTTCTTATTTATCTGTCTTGCAGTTCGTCATTGCATATTAATTTCTTTTAGGAATGCCGCGCTATACGTTTCGCAGTTTTTTAGGCAGCTCGTATGGCGGCAGTAACCACCCTTACACAAGACCACCGTAACATCAGCATATGTGCTGTTGTGTTTCGGTGAGTGAGTAAGGAATGCCAGAGACCACTACCCATCCCTTCCTTATCCCTTATCCATCAGCCTGTCTATCGACTTTAACAAAAAAAAACACAAGGCAATAAAATAATGAATTTTATTAAAAATTGTCTTTACTCCTTTCCTTTTTCAACATAACATGATCTTGAAATCCCATAAATTCCTCACACTCTAAAAAACTTATAACCAAGCTTAAACTAAATTCACCAAAAAATTATCTATGGACATTAACATGGAGACCATTTTTGATATAAGCAGTATTGCCATAAGCAACATGACACAGTTCAAACAAATACATATTATTTACATAGACAGGTAGGTTCTCTTGGTTACTGAGTCTGAAAAGCATAAAAACAGTTATGAGAGGTGGGGGCATAACCACATATGGGGGCACAACGGTTTCCTACCATTTCAAGGTTTTTTTTTATTGAACAGCAACATTTTTTTTCAACATGGTCACACTTTTTTTGGCCCCACTGTAGGGGCAAAACCGTTTTTTATATTAATACAATTTTGAGGTTATAACCACGCTTATGATGTTTTTGTGCGTAAAAACTAATTAAAATGAGTGAACTATAAAAGCGTGAAAATTGCTTTAATTTCTCCATATTTTAATCGACTGATTTTTATTTGGACGGTCTTACCCCCACCTCTCATATATAGGGGATATATGTATGTTGTCAACCCATTTCATTTGATATAATTTTATATAGCCTAAGGATTACCACATATAATTAACTAAATAATTATATAAATCAACCAATTATGAAAATAGTTATATACTACTATACACTAGCCCCTTGGTCGAGTGTAAAGTTTTTACTTTCACGATTTCTTGGAGTCCCTGGTTCGAATCCCGACAGGGCAATCTTTGAAATTTTCATAGTGCTCTGGATCTGGCAGGTAGTGGCGGGGTACACTGCGTTTCTCAGCAACCCGCATGGCGGCAGTAACCACTACGTTACAGAAGGTATGTGGGTGAGGGACGCCAGGACCCATTAACCTATTCATTCCCAACTTCTTATCCTTAATCCTACCATGGTCGCAACACATATGCAGCACCTATGACGTTGCTTGTGTTATAGGTGACTGTAGCCACTTACCATCAAATGGACAGTCAGCCTATATGCCAATCGCCGGTAGCTGTGTATACGTATGTTACTCGTAATATTTTATACAATACTCAATACCCAACGAATTCGAATAATATATCAAATATCAAAAAAATCTTTGGTCCTTGAACTATAGTGGTGAAATTAAATTTTGATATATAGATGATAGATAGCACAGCATCAAATTATCAATACTATTCTGAATTGTCTCTCACGTAGTCATGTCAAAAAGAAAAACTTTCAGTCATAAATTGCTTCAATTTAGCTTCCATAGATACCCTTGCAATCGTGTAGAATTTAAAACAACAGTAGGTATTTACATAGACAAGTGCTTGTCATTTTGATTGGCAAAACTTGTTTATGGCATACTAAAAGATAATGCAATATTATGCATTAATAAATCATTACACGTTGATTTCTCATAAAAATAAAGAGCTTTATTTATAATTAATTGTGATGTATGTGCTAGGTGTGACACAGGTCAAATACCTAGTTGACCTATGTAACATAACTAGCATGACACCAGTTATGTAACTGGCATGACACTAGTTATGTAACTGGCATGACACTAGTTATGTAACTGGCATGACACTAGTTATGTAACTGGCATGACACTAGTTATGTAACTGGCATGACACTAGTTATGTAACTAGTATGACACTAGTTATGTAACTTGCATGACACTAGTTATGCAACTTGCATGACACTAAACACACCGGCATATTTAGCGGAACACAAAAAAAAGGTCCATAATTAAAAAAATATGGTTTTATTTTAAAATCTACTTACTACACTTCTTTTGTTATTTAAAGTTTCATTTGTTTTACTTAAAATGAGATCACATTAAGAACAGATTTTGCGAGTAAAGGCTATTTGTGAAAAATTGTACATTTTTGAACTTTTCATGTAACCGGGAAAAATGGTGATTAATATCGCGTATTTCCTCCACGTGCTCTTATTAAAGTTTCTACCAGTCTAGGCATACTGAGAATGATGTTATCGATGGTCTCCTGGGATAGTCTCCGCCATTCCTCAACTACGGCGGTTCGCAGTTCACCCACGTTGGCAGGAGCTGGAATTCTGGACTTAACTTTTCTTTTCAGCAAGTCCCAAACGTGCTCTATTGGGTTCATATCCGGTGATCTCGCCGGCCACTCCATAACAGTGATATTCATATCATTATGATAAGCTTGAGTTACCCGAGCGGTATGCGGCCGAGCATTATCCTGCATAAAAACAAAATCGTCACCGATATATGGGGCAAACGGTACGACATTTTCTTCTAAAACTTCTCTGATATAGCGGTCTGCAGTCAGACTCCCTCTGTCAATCACTACCAAGTCTGTGCGAGCTCGCAAACAAATGCCCGCGCAAACCATTATTGATCCACCACCGTATGCAACTGTAGTTTCAAAATTTGTTTGAATGTATCGTTCTCCTTTGCGTCTGTATATTCTTTGCCTGCCGTCAATTTGATTTAAGAGGATTCTGCACTCATCACTAAACAATACCTTACTCCATTGGTCCGCGTTCCAAAGTCGATGTTCCTGAGCAAAAGTTAACCTGTTTCTACGATGATTTACCTCGAGCCTTGGAGCCTTGGCGGGCACAAATGAACCCAAACCAGCTTCTTCGAACCTTCTTCGTACCGTACGCTCACTTACGGTTACACCCCGCACTGCTTCTAACTCATGTCGGGCTTGGACGGCCGTCAAACGGGGGTTCCTACGTACACGAAGCCGAATGAAACGATCATCCCTACTCGAAGTGCGTCTTTTTCTGCCTTGTCCTGCTCGTCTCACATAAGTACCGGTCTCCCTGAACCGTTGGATACTGCGATGGATCGTTGAAACTGGTCGACGAAGATCTCTGGATATCACTCTGTAGGTTTGACCATTACTTCGCATTTCGAGTGCCCTGGCAATCTCCGTTGGGGCTAAGTCAGGCATAATTCAGTCCTCAACTCCAGAAAGATACGCGATTAAAAAAAACTAACAAAAACCAGTATTTCAATGAAATTTTAAATCAAACTCAGAAGGAAGAAATACTCGAAGTTCGCTCCAGATAAGGTGTATTTGAATAAAATTAAAACAATTGCATAAAATGTGATGTTCAGTTTTCTTAATTTGAAAATATTTCTTTTTAAATTAAATGACGTATAAACCAGCCAGCAACCTTATATGATACTGATATCAAACCTTTATTTTATGTTCCGCTAAATATGCCGGTGTGTGTAGTTATGTAACTGGCATGACACTAGTTATGTAACTGGCATGACAATAGTTATGTAACTGGAATGACACTAGTTATGTAACTGGCATGACACTAGTTATGTTACTCGCATGACACTAGTTATGTTACTCGCATGACACTAGTTATGTAACTAGCATGACACTAGTTATGTAACTAGCATGACACTAGTCATGTAACTAGCATGACACTAGTTATGTAACTGGCATGATACTAGTTATGTAACTGGCATGATACTAGTTATGTTACTCGCATGACACTAGTTATGTAACTAGCATGACACTAGTTATGTAACTAGCATGACACTAGTCATGTAACTAGCATGACACTAGTTATGTAACTGGCATGATACTAGTTATGTAACTGGCATGATACTAGTTATGTAACTGGCATGACACTAGTTACGTAACTGGCATGGCACTAGTTATGTAATTATAATAGCATGTAATTTTTTAACCCCACACACCTACTATTTATTGTCCCACTAAGGCGACAATTAAAATAAAAAATAATAAAAAACCTTAAAAGTTATGCAACTGTATTATTAATTACTATAAACACAATTCTTATTATAAAGGCAGTTCCACATGGGTAAATGCAATATTGTAAGGCTTCGTACACACACACTCGGGTTTGCGTAATTTAATATTAATGCGGTGTTTCCTTTATGATTATTTTTCTAGCCATTATTAATAAATAAAACACATGATCTATTTTCGATTTTTAACAACTTTACAAAGACGATTATATCAAAATACATAATATTATACATAATTATCTCGAACAAAACGTTAATTTTGATAAATTATAAACATAACTATCGTTTTTAAAAACTCCCAAAAAAAAAATCTGTATGCTTTCAATCCAGCCATTACTTATTTGGGTAATATGCGGTTCCTATATTTTTTATATTTATTTAATAAACGTAACATATGTATAAATGTTAACATCATATTGAATAAAACCTCAAATTAAAAAAAAAGATATTCAATACATTCAAAGCGAATCACTGTTTTAAATTTAACCATCCTTCATACATAAAAATGGATGAGAACATACATTCTTCGAGTGTTAGAACTCGTTCTAGTACAAATTTAATAATAATCTGGCCTAAAATTTCTTTATTTTTTTTAGGTAACAGTGTAATGCAGCCTCACAAATGAAACTGTCAGATCTATTCTAAACTAATATCTACATTACTTCTCTACGTGATAAAAAGATCTGCATTTTATAAGACAGTACACACATTTATTATTATATTACATAAATTTTGAAAAACTTACCGTAGACCGTTGTCGTCTCAAAAAAAAACACCTGGAAATACCTAAAAGCATTATTCGCACCAAGCATTAATTATATACACAATTACGATTAAAAATATTTGGAATATTTATACACTAAACGGTTAAGACATTTAAGGCTTTATTTATACATCTATTTTTGTTTTCTTTGAACACGGCTCTTCTCTTTTCTCTTCTGTGGAAAAACTAACTCTTTTTCTCTTCTGTGCCTTTCTATCTTTCGTCTCGTTGCAATCGCAGCCTTCATTGTCACTCGACAATCCGTTGGTGGCATTCTTAATGATTAAGAGATCTTTTTCGATTTCAGTCAACTCTTTCGGCTTAACCTTGTTCGGTTTGATCTTTGGTTTTCTTTTGCTTGTCGTCGGCGATATCTCTGTTACCTTCTTCTTGTGATATGTCTTTTTTGGCACAAATTTAGTCTTCTTGGGCACTACGTCCTGTAGTTTGGAAACAGAAGAAAAATATAAGTAATTTTTTTTAAGGTAGATTAAAAATATAGATAATTTTTTAAGGTAGATTAAAAATATAGATACATTTTTTTAAGGTAGATTAAAAATATAGATACATTTTTTAAGGTAGATTAAAAATATAGATACATTTTTAAGGTAGATTAAAAACAGATTATTTTTTTTAAGGCAGATTAAATAGATTTTTTTAAGGTAGATTAAAAATATAGATTTTTTTAAGGTAGATTAAAAATATAGATTTTTGTTAAGGTAGATTAAAAATATAGATTAATTTCTGAGGATGTGGTGGCTGCTTCAAAAATAGCCGCCCGGTGAGAACTCGAGCGTTACCGAAAAGAGTTAAAATGTATATGCTTGTGTCAATTCAAACAGCGGTTGAAACAGCCGAAAAAAATAAAGAATTTTTTTATTATTATTATTATTACAACTAGTTAATGAATAAAGTAATGACCTGCTTAGGTTTAGCTCCTATGTAACCGGAACACCTCTTAGCTCCGCAAAGACACCGCTTCTTCTCAATGCCGGCCGACTCGAGATTATAGTTGAATGTCACCTCACTGTTCTGTAAATTTATTCAATAATATATCAATAGAACCCTTGTGCCATGTACCATGTGTGGGCCAGTGATGACATGTGATGAAACGAGGTCTCTATGAGCCTACAAGGCTCTTAGAGAAAACGTTCCCATTTATTTTAATAAATTGACATTTACAAAAAAACATTAAATATCATCTCACTATTGTTTCAGATTACTTTTATCTGCTGACCGTGGTGAATTAGTTAATAACGACACGTTTGGTCGGTGCAGTAGTTTTTGAGTTTATTCATTACAAACATACAAATCTTCTCTTCTTTATAATATTAGTTAGATAGATTAAAATTAAATGTGAATTGTTAACTTACCTCCGGTATATCGCGGATTGCAAACAGTCCGACCCTTATGTCTCCTAGCACAGTCCATTTTTGAGTTTCACAGTTGGGCTCGCAGCAATGATTCATGAATCTGAAATACATGTTTTGCTTTTTTTTTAAATTTATTTTTCATGTTAAGGTCTACAATCGCCTATTACACAAGCAACGCCACAAGTACTGCAGGTGTTAATGCAATTATTGAGACGATCCTTAGATCGTCTCAATAATTGCATTAATAAAAACAAGTGTTTTTATATTGACCATAGCAAAATTTTTTTTTTTTTTTTCAAAAATTACAGCTTTTTGGTAAAAGGAAATATATATTTGGGTAAATAATGGATTTAACTTTTATCCCTTCGTCAACTAGGAAATTAGCTAATGGTCTTCAAAAGCCTGAAAAGATCATCATAAATTTAACAAGAACAAAAAAAAAGGATGAAAATCGGTCAATCCGTTTGGTAGTTACGATTCCACAGACAGACACATAGATACATACATAGGCAGACACGTCAAACTTAGACCACCCCGTTTTTGCGTCGAGTGCCAAAAAGGCAAGGGTTACAATACCTGGCGAGGTTCCCCTTGGGCCCGGCGTCGATCATCCGCTCCTTGTCGAGGGTGAGGAAGTAGTAGTTCTCGTCTCTCTGGTCGTGTTTGCGTCTCATACGCCTCTGGAACTCCTCCTCGTCAATCAGCTCGCCCACGTACTCTATCACGAATTGACCTGCACCACACAAAATTCGAGGGTCACTTATCAAGACAAAGCTCTCTTTATGGACCTGCAGTTGATCGAAACAAAAGTCAAGACGATCGTCGTGGACCTGTCACGAATAAAAAAAAATCAGTAAGTACCTTGCGGTATGAAATCCAGGGTCCTGAGTCCCCAGCCCCGGCCCAGGGGAGTGCGGTAGGGCTCCAGGCGAGGGTACTGTCGCTTCTCAAAGGCCCGATTGCTGCAGCGGTCGCCTGCGCGGCACGTGGGACCGCATTCCGTCAAGAGCATCCTAGGGGACACATTTTTCAATTCAGTCACTTTCATTGTCACTTTCCAAGTCAATGAATGAAATGAGATGATAACAGATTATCTTCAATATTTATTAATATAAAAACTAGCCGTGCCGTGACTTCGTAAGCGTGGTATTCGGAAGCTTCTACACCGCATCAGTAACAACCGCATTCAAATTGATTAAGCAAATTCAATAAATTATTAAAAATCAATATCGACTTACTTATAGTAATTACAAATCGACTTTTCAAATGTGGTTATTTTTTTAATTTTTTGAAATTTATTTTAGATTTTTTAGTTAAGAGATATCTACATGAGAAAAATCACTTAAAAGTAAATTTTAAAAAAGAAAATTAAAGATTTTTTTAAAATCTAGATGTGGTTATTTTTTTTACGGATTTTTTTTAGAAAAAAATATCCAAAAAAATCAAATTTCCACTTTTTACTTATATTTTTTTTCGCATTTTTTAGAAATTTTTGAAAAAAAAAAACCACACGTAGTAGAGATGCGTATATCATGGTTCTCTATTGGATTGAACTTTGAACGGTTCATTTGCGCTGCGGAACTAGTTCTCTTAACATGTACGCGGAACTACATAGTTCCACAGGTCCTGCCCTTGTTTACATCGTTTACATCCTGCTAAATGTACATAAATGTTCGGTTTACATCCTGCCCAAGTCCAAAAGCAAGCAGTTTATAGGAACCATGCTCAAATCATGTCCTTGAGTAGATCAAACCAAACTAAATTTGAATGGTTAAAGCAAGGTTAAAGACAAAAAATAATTTTCATAAATGAATAATAACTATTTTATTTATTTATTTATTTAAAGTTTAAATATTCAAAGAATTATTTCAAACTATTCAATGTTAATTACGATATATTGACACCTATTTTTAGTTATCACAATTATACACTTTATAAAATACAACAAATAAAAATTTAAAAAAATGCAAATGAAATGCAAAAGTATATTATGCAGTTCTCGCTAGGGGATAATGTTTATGTGTTAACATTTTACATTTGTACCTGAGTCATGGAATATTTTGTATTTATAATATGTATTTACAAAAAAAAGTAATCTATGTAGTTTATCAACTGTCTGCTATCCATAATACAAGCATTAGTTGTTTAGTGCTGGAACTAGATTGTGCTATGTGGAATGTGTGAAGACATTTATTTATTTATTATTACTCAAATTACCTGTTAAGACACTGGGATATGGGTCCGCAGGGGTCCTCCTGATTCGGGTCGCAGTCGCACTGGGTGAGGGATTCTCCTTCCTCGTCCCGTTTCACCGTGACCCCCCCAACTGGCTTGTTCACCTTCAGCTTCACGTAGTGAGGAGGCATCAGTGAGGATGTTATCTCCATTTGTTCTTCGGCATTCGCTTCCGCGTCTGATATTTTCAAAATTTATATTTATAAACCTGCTGAGCCCGAACCACGCTATGCTGTGGTTTTCTTTGACGTTCAACGGTCAGCAGCTGTCATGACAACGGCTGACACTTTAAACGTGACAGCGGTTCTAGTTGGCGAGTTAATTCTCCTAGCTTTCGGCAGATGGCGCCGTAAAAAAAGCGATAAATTTTTTTCTCGCGACAATCGAGATTATATTATCACGCGAAAAATATATAACATCAATCCTTGAAGCGGATTGCATATTGTGTAAAATTTTCAAGTCAATCCGTCGGCTAGTTTTCGAATTTTTGAAAGATACACAAAGCAACACAACATTTTTTATATATATATATAGACAAGTAAGTAACACGTGAACTGTTTATGTATCCTAAATAAATAAATTAATTAAATTACATGTCAGCTGCAACTCGACTGCCTTTAAACTGCAGCAAGTTTAAGTTTGCAAAGCTTCAAACTTAAAGCTGCAAACTCGATAAAATATTTAAAAGGATATTATGATAGTAGTAAATAGTAACCAATACTTACTCTTCAATATTTCACAAGCTCTTTTGGCGTGCTCTATTGCCTTTATGAAATCTGCATTTATTTTCGACTTCTGACTTGGCACTTTTAGGGAGTCGTCTGAAATTGTTTTTATTTTTACATTATTATCGTATATCATCTACGTATAAATAAACGCAATACTTCTCAGTCATACTAGCCGACCATTGCCAGCCTTTGATTGTTATCAAAAATAGGTTCATTTCGAATTGAACAAAGCTTAATTAAACAAACAAACCGCACAATGAATAAATTGAAAAGTGACTCTCACCCTCTTGGTATGGAAAAACACGTCCCCTGTTCACCCAATAGTGGTCGTACTGTCCAAAGAAACGCACCACAAACTCGCCCTGAGAATGTTTCACTGCCATCACGTTGGCTGGAATCTGGGACGGATGAAGAATTATCCCGGGCCACCATCTGGGACGAAATTATATTATAAGTTGCATTCCTTCTTCGGTTTATTTATTTATTTATTTTATTTTTAACAAAAACCCTACAAAAAACAATAATTATACAATAGATACAATTACTATCTATATTGTCACTTACCGGGTTTCATTTAAGTAGGATTTTTAAATAGATATTACCTAATTACCTAAGGGTTGTGTGTGTGTGAGTGCGCATGTGCGCGCGTGTTGTGTGTGCGTGTGTGTGTGCGTGTGCGCGCGTGTTGTGTGTGTGTGTGTGTGTGTGTGTGTGTGTGTGTGTGTGTGTGTGTGTGTGTGTGTGTGTGTGTGTGTGTGTGTGTGTGTGTGTGTGTGTGCGTCGTAGCTTACCTATAATGTCCCAATTTCGCCCAAACCATTTCACCGTACAAAGGCAGTCGCCCTGTCTCGCAATCTTCGCACATGTAAACACCTGGAATCGGTAATAAAATAATATAATATAATAAGATTTATCAATATGTAATACAAGAAATATATTAATTTATTAACACATTGTAACTGAAACATGAAAACTTTATAATATAGTTTATTATTTTGAAAATAGAGTAGAGTTTGCACACAATATAACAGATTATTTTGCTGTACATAGCATATTTTATCAAGCGACCTTAGTTGGACAAATAGTGCTCATAAGGCACTTAGCAGTTTTTTTTTTATATGATAGATAAGGCAGTGAACTGTTCACCAAGGTCAAATCGTTAAAATCTCCAAGTGCACAAATCAGATTTTGGTTTGACAAAAACAGTATTATGTACTAAACTAAATTTACAAAAGGACATCGTTCAAAACCAGGCCATTATTATTTTTTTATTTAATTTACACTGGAGAATTTGGTTATAAAAGTTTTTTTTTTTTGTAATTTCAGTAATTTGATGTGAAAATTTCAGATTTTGTAAAAGAGCATAAAATTGGAAAATTGTTCAACACTCAATCAATTCAATATTATAAAACCCCAAATTACCAAATTATTCGAATAAAATCAATAATTTCATCTCACCTAATGGTACTACGAGTTTCAACCGTTAAAACGAAAATAAACTTATAGCTTGATCTCCATGCAGAACTTTTCTTTACAAAATTTATCTCTCCATAAGTATAGACAACGATATAATTTGTGAACAGACAGACATACCATCGGGGGGTTTGATGTTGAGGCACTCGGCGTGGCAGGCCATTGGACAATATTCACAGCACATGAGAGTTCCTCCGAGAGTGCATATGTAACACCAACCCGTGTTCACGTGACAAGGCACTTTACCAGGTCTATGGAAACAATATTAAAAAACAAAAAAAAAACTATAATTTCAATTATAAATCAACCACCGAGTTTCTATTGCGCCTAAACACGCTATATCTGCTGTAAGTCGCTATTTCGCTAAGGAGTTGGGTGTCAGACTACTTGATGCTGCAGCGTCAGGTCAAGGTTACCATGTCATGGTTATATATATATACCAAATTCCACATAAATCGAACATGTGGAAGCTAGTGAAACCGCTTAGTCAACTAGGAAATGGACTGATGGTTTTCAAACACCTGAACAGGTCTTCATAAATCATAGCAAAGAACCATCCCAATCCTGTTTATACTTTTTTCGTTTTTTACGCCTTTCATTATTTAACGAGCCGATATAATATATAATCACATTAAGTTTATAAACTTTTAATTGAAGCTCACCTATTTTCTGTATGTCTCGGACAAATGATGTTGGATCCGGTCAGGATCTGAGATCCGGCCGGCAGGCACTTTGTGAAAGAGTGGTATGTGGCCGGACAGCGAACGCAACGGGCCAACTTATCACCACTAAACCTGGTCTTGCAGCCTCTGGGGTCGTCGCAAACACACGTATGGCAAACGTGCCTCGGACAAGTTATAGCTTCGAAATGCTCCTTCAACTTTTTACTATTCTTTGACGGTCCTCCGGAAGAGAATTGCGTCTGTGGCCAATAATCCAGACACTCCAAGTGATAATATCTATGGCAGTGTGTCACTTGACATCTCTGCCTGAACTCTGTGCCAGTTTTAGGGGACAAATTCGATCGACAAACAAAACACACAGGCACATTATACTTTTGACAATTATTACATTTGAAATCCGAATTTTCCGAGTCAGCGAAAGGTATTTTCAAATTCACTTGCACATCAACAATTTCACATTTACCGGCGACACTGTTTTTCCAATTCAACTGTCCTTTCCTCATACTGAAACCGTAATTTATAGAGTCGACGTTATCCAATAATTCTTTCATTTTTTCTGATAAATGAGCTTCGAAAATATCGGCGTCTACTACTAAATGAGATTCTGAATCCACATCGTCAAAAGATACGTTAAGTTCATCGGAAACGCTAACGTCCTGTGATTTATCATCGCTATTGCACTCTGAATCGATACTCTGTCCATCTTTCGGACGGCGTCCTCTGCCTTTTTTCTTCTTTTTTCTCCCTTTACTTGGACCAGGGGTGTCGACAGATTCGAGCTCTTTCTTGACGCACGAAACGTGAAAGAAGCAGTGACAGCCCTTGCATTTAACCAGATCGCTAGTTAACTCGCAAATTTCGCAAACTTTCTCTCTGATCAAACCTTTGAAAAGATTAGGTTTTGGTGTAGTCAATTCTTCGAAATAAACCTCTTCATCGCCATAATCGCAATCGTCAACCGTCTCGTCGATCTCATCAATGATTTCCTCGATCTTTGTCTCTTCTGTATTATTAGCTTTGTTCTTGTTTGTCCTAAATATTTCGAATACTTTAAATTCGGTATCGAAATCATAAAAGTCTTCATTGTAACAAGCCTTAGCAACTCTACGCTTAGGCTTCTCATTACAATTCTCCAGTGTAGCGTCTTTTCCTTGCAATATTTCCGCTTCTACAGTTTTTGATGACTCAGTTTTCTCAACTTTAGGTCTCTTTTTATATTTCTTTACAGGAAGCACAGCGTCCTGATTGAGACCTTTGACCAAAGTCAACTGTTCAATTTCTTCGTTTCTTTTTAATTCAGACTTATTACTTGTCCCGTACAACCACGTCTTATATAAATATTTTACAATTTCCTCGCGAGTTAACTCGGAATTTTCTTCAAGTAGAGCGTCTTGTTTAAGCTCCATGTATTTAACGAATTCCGGATCTGTCAAAACACCGAGCTCGTCTTCGTCTGTTTTTTTATTATTACTAATTGATTTGCCATTTTTCACGCGAATCCTACGCTTGTTTGTCGCTGTGACGCTGACTTCAGGGCTTGAAGAAACACCTTCCGACTCAAGTTCCTGGGGCTGAACTGTCTCTGGGCTTCCTTCTTTGCTTCCCATGTGTCCATTTACTTTAGCCACAATTCTTTCTGCATTGACTTCGTTAACTAACCCATCCTCACAATTGAGTTTATTTTTTTCTATTTCATTGTTAAGATTTATGTTTGAGCTTTCGTCTTTCTCGCAACTTAAAATTTCTGCAGTTACTTCTTTATTAGAACCATTTATGTTTGAGCTTTTGTCTTTCTCGCAATTTAAAGTTTCTGCAGTTACATCTTTATTAGAACCATTTATGTTTGAGCTTTTGTCTTTCTCGCAAGTTAAAGTTTCTGCAGTTACATCTTTATTAGAACCATTTATGTTTGAGCTTTTGTCTTTCTCGCAACTTAAAGTTTCTGCAGTTACATCTTTATTAGAACCATTTATGTTTGAGCTTTTGTCTTTCTCGCAAGTTAAAGTTTCTGCAGTTACATCTTTATTAGAACCATTTATGTTTGAGCTTTTGTCTTTCTCGCAACTTAAAGTTTCTGCAGTTACATCTTTATTAGAACCATTTATGTTTGAGCTTTTGTCTTTTTCGCAACTTAAAGTTTCTGCAGTTACATCTTTATTAGAACCATCACATGTATACTCAAAATAATCTCCACTGTTTTTTTTACTGTATGAGTTTAATTTGTCTGCTTCCCAATTCGTTGAAGTTGAAGAAACTGTATTTTGATTTAATATTACATTTTCTTTATCTGTATTATTTTCTTGTAACTCATCTTTTATACTTTTATTGTAAAGCCACGTTTTATATAAATACTTAACAACATCATCGTGACTTAGATCTGGGTTTTCTTCAATTAGTGCGTCTTGTTTAAGTTCCAAATATTTAATGAATTCTGGGTCATCTTGGTGTGATTCTAATATATAATTATTTACTGAAGAATTGCCAATTTCACAAGTAATTCGATTGGACTGTGGACTACATTCTTGAATCGCGTTTTCCTCAAAACGACCGTCCATACTTTCTGTGTATCCATTTAATTCTATTCCATTTTCAGCACAAGAATTGGAAGGTTTAGTTTTATCTTTATTTTCAATTTTATTGTCTATTTCTTGTTTTAACTCAATTTCTGAGGTTTCTGTTGTTTTGATATGTTTAGAGACGCAATTCGTTGATTTAAAATATTTTTTTATAGATCCATTAAAACTAGGCTGCAATTTATCTTTGGCGATTCTGTTTTTCTTGGCAGGCATTATTTCTAAAGTAGCCGTCTTCTTATTTCTCTCAATTGGCAGTACAACATTTTCATCAAGCCCTTTAACTAAATTAAAGCTTTTATTGTCATCTGCTGTTTTAAAATCTGATTTTTTATCTTCTTTATACAACCATGCACTATATAAGTATTTCGTAACTTCTTCTAGAGTCAATTGGGGATTTTCTTCGAGTATTTTGTCCTGTTTACTTTCTAAGTAACTAATAAATTCCGGTTCCTGAGTGACTTTGAACTGTTTATTTTTGAAAGAAGTTCTGCTTTTGGCTTTTAAACCACGTCGAGGTTGTGTACTCAGTTCTAAAGATTTTAAAGCCGTTTTTTCTGGATTCAAAATCTTTTCCGGACTGCTTTCGTCAGATTTTATGGACTTGTTCCTTAATTTTATATGATTTTCGAAAAGACCGTTACTTGTTTTATTTGTTGATTTCGTTTTAGTGCTATTTTCATCGGTAATTTTAAAATCATTAAAATTCATTACTGGCTCTATGTCTGTGGTAACATGATTTTTGTTATTAATAGAACTAAAATCTGCAGAATTTTTGTGATTTGTTGTCACAAAATCAACTTTCGTCAGTTTAATAAATAAATCTTTATTGGCGTTAGGTTTTAACCAGGTGTTTATTAGACAATTGTTTACAGTAACAGATTTTGTACTTGCATATTTACTTAATGAAGAACTTTTTGCAGAGTTTGAGTTTTTAATGTTGTCAGAGGGACCATTTTCTTGTCCAGTAATCTTGTCTGTTTCTATTATATCGCTTTGTCCATCGTTCTCCTTTATTCTTAAACAATTATCAGTATTAATAACATCTTCAGATTTGGGAAATTTAGTTGAAGATTCATTTAAACATGGTTCAGATATATCTTTAGTTAGATCTTTTTCTTTTGTTGCATCTGTGGAAATTATCTGCACATCGCCTTCAGTATTTATTAAACCTTTGAAATTTTGTGAGACATTTTGGTACTCTTTAAATCTCTGTGAAGAATCTAAATCTTCAACATCTTCGAACTGTGTAAAAGTCATACTATTTTCATCAGTATTGTTCATGAGATAGATCTCATCTATGGACATTTTACTGTCATTATGACAACTTCTTGATAAATTTTGCTCATTAAGACAATTTGAAGAGTCTGAAATTCCAATATCATGATTCGGTGAAGAAGTTATACTGTTCACATCATCATTGTTTATAAGGAAGCTTTTATCTTGGTCATTATGACTACTTTTTGATATATTTTTTTTAGTTTTTCTTGAAGTGTCTGAAATTTCAACATTGGTGTCTGGTGAATAAGATACATTGTTTTCATCACCATTGTTAATACTTTTTAAAAAAATTTGTTTATTAGGACTACTCGAAGAAGCCGAAATTTTATCTTCTTGTTCCTTTGAAAACTTCCTACTATTTTCTTTATCACTGTTCAAAAGAAAGAGTTCATTTGACATTTTATCGTCATTAACAACACTTCCTGATAAATTTTGTTTATCAGGATTATGCAAAGTATTTAAATTTACATCTTCTTCGTCCTGAGTGTACGTCATACTATTCTCATCAACATTGTTTATAAGAAATCGCTCATCTATTGACAATTCTTCGGTATTTTTTTTAAAAGTGCGGTCACAACTTTTATCTGTGTCTTCCGTTAATATGTCTTCAGATATAACACTTTTTTCATCTATATTTTTAGTAATATTAGTTTTATCCCATTTCTCATCCAAATCTGTAGAATCAATAATAATTTCATTTTCATTAATATTAACTTTATTATCGATAATGTTACTACTTTGAATACTTTCATCTTTGTAGGAGTTATTATCTTGAAAATCTAACGCTAACTTGTCAGATCTAACATCCTGGCATTTAGTAATGTTGCATTTATCTATATCATCTGCTCCCTTGGAGCCATTCGGACTAATTTGTGCTATTGAATTATTTTTGGTACCATTTTCAGGCACCACCGCCTCATGTGGTTCATCATTTGTAATTATGATTTGTTTATTATACTTACTCTCATCATTTTTATTTGATCTAGTACGACGATCGCACTGATTACGGCGTTTTATTTGAGAATTCTTATCTTTCACACTATTTTCTTTAAAAAAAGATTTCGTTGGGCTTTTGCAGTAATTATGAATCACTGTTTTATTATTATCAATATCAAAGACACCGACGAGTCTTTTAGCAATTACATTGTCATCAATAGAATCAGAATTTGAATCACTATCTACTAAAATAAGAGAACTTTGATATTCAGAATTTCTGTTTTCATTTTTCAACAATCTTTGAGATTCACTCGATCTATATCTAGAAGACCCTCTTATAGAGACTTGTCTAGTTCCTCCACTTCCTCTACTTTTCTCAACTTGAGATTTGGGCAATTTTTCGGGAGTATTAGACTTGGCTTTTTGCAACCATCTGTCCATATGAGATTGTCTTTTAATACTTGATATTCCAGTTTTTGCAGCCATATCATCTAAACAAGCGGTAACAACTTCAGAAACGTCCAACGATGGATTTCTCGACTTCTTGACTTTGGACTTATCAGCATCTTCGTCAGTTTCGGAAAACAGAGTGTCATACAAACTTTCACTCAGCGAAACATCACTATTTGTTCTATTAATTTTTGCGCTTTTCTCACGTTTCGTAGACACTTTCGCTTCCCTATTACTTTCTAACATAGCATTCAAAAGATCTATTCTTAGTCGTCTTGGTTCTTTAAACATGGTTTCTGCTTCTTCAACAGATATGTTCCAAAGTGTCTGCTTCTTTTCAGACACGAAAAACGCTGCATATAACCTAGGATCCCGCTTCTTTACCTGAAATATAGAAATGTCATGTGTACACATAATATTCCAGAAATCAACACCAAGTTGAAAGCAGTTGACAGGCCAAATGATGGCACTGTGGCAGTTATTAAAAAGAATCATAGTCATTCTGTTTTGAAATTAACCTCAGGCTACAAAAATCAAAAATACTTGTCAGTTCATTCTTACAAGTAATCTATGGTGATATATCAAGGGTTGTATATCTACAAATTTTTTTTATTGCTTTTTTTTTAATGTAAGCCTGAATAAACTTGTGTGAACTAGTGGCAAAATAAAAACACAAAAGCCCTAGTTTTAAAGAAATATTATTAATTTTTTGCCCAATCCTGGTATTGGTAAGCAAAATTATTACTTTGCCAAATTTAAGTAATCATACTTAAACATACAGAGGCTATAATTAAATATATAAACTGACCCCCAACTTTCTATTGAGACCAAACACAATATATCTGCTGTAAGTTACTATGGAGTTAGGTGTCACAGACCACTTGATGCTGCAGCATCAGGTCAAAGTTACCATGTCATGGATATACCACCAAAGTAACAGCATACCAAATTTCACATCAATTGAACCTGTGGGAGATAGTGAAATCCCTTTATCAACTACAAATAGGCTGATTATCTTCAAACGCTTGAACAGATCTTCATATGCTATAGCTAAGAACTATCTCAATCATGTTAGCTTTCAAACAAAAAAAATATATCAAAATCTGTCCATTCTTTTAAGAGCTATGATTCCATAGACAGACACACAGATAAACATCAAACTTATAACACTTTGTTTTTGGATCAGGGGTGGAGGTCAAAAAACAATATTTACCTGAGCTGTAAAAGTTTGTCTTGTTGATTCAAATTCACTTTTCCCTTTATATTTCCTAAGCATATTGTCCACAATCCAGCTGCGGCGTCCATTGTCTCCAAAGAAGGTAACATGTATGATGTCACGTTCGATCCGGCCATACACTGAAAGTTAACATAAAATATAACCCATTTTTTAAACTTTATATATAATGTACAGGCGGACAGTCATTAAGTTGACATTTCACATAGTGTCACAGTCAATTCATACTTCATCTATAATAGACACACACATATCATTATACTTATAATTTCATTATTATAAATTATAAATAATAAATATTACAGAATTCGTGACTGTTTAATATTATATGTGAAACAATTATTGTGTGCATACATACACATTTGCTGTTTTTTAAGAAACTAAATGTGCATAGCATGTGTTGCTTTGTGGATATATTATTAATTAATTAGGTTCTTTTTTCAGGTATCTTCCCAGGTAATAACAAACCACTAAACTCGTAAGGTATCCCAATTATTATTAGCATGGAAATAAAAATTATAAATAGACAAAAATACTTACACTTCTTTCTCACAAATATACCATTAGATGGATCTCTGGTGACTAAACAAGGCCAAAAAGGATATGTGCCAACTCTGGCCCACGCTAGATCACCTACTTTATATTCACAATTTGCCTCTATATTAAAAATCTCACTTTTAGATAGAGAAGAATCTCTTTCTACTTTAATTTTTGTGTTTTTATTGTCATCAAAGTCTAGTGTTTTCACAACTGATGAGTTATCTTTGTGAACATTAAATGGTGAGGACAGACTTTTGGGTCTTGTTGATATGTCTTCCAAATGATCTTTTGCCGATTTATAAGTTTCCATGGGAGAAAACAAATTCTTTATGAGCATTATTGGTTCGTCTTTCTCCTTTTCTCTGCTCTGTATCAAGTCTTGTCTGATATAAACTTTTGTTGATTGCTTCTGTCTTTCTTCTTTTATTTTATTCTCTGTAGAGAAACGGCTCAAAGAATGGTTCTCTTTATAAATGTTCTCTATCTGATTTTCAATTTTAGGAGACAGTAATTCCTCTAATTTAGGAGATGTACATAATTTTGGTGATCCTCTCACCGGCGAGTTGGAAGCGTGCATTCTATAAATCGGTGACTGAACTTTGACAGGTGTTTTTTCGATTTTCACGGATCTCATCGATGAACTTGGAGATTTCGATTCAGAATCACTTTTTATATATCTTTTCCGACCACACCTAGCACTATTTGCTATGGGGATTGTTATTTTCTCAGTCAAGTTAGTCTCAAGTTCCCTCTCTACAAGTGACCGTTTCTTAGGTTTGACTTTCACTGGAGCAGGGCTTATACTGGATCTCAAATGTTTTGAACTCATTGTATCGTCTGATTCGTCCATTTTAGTTCAATGAAACTTTAATTGAACTTGACGTAATTCAGTTAATAACTACATTAACGATCGAATTTTATCAGTCATCTTAACGAATGTTTGTTAAAATGCTTCATAAAAAATAATTTTAGGCCGCTAAGGCGTCTCCAAGATAGTGCAGATGTCAAAAAACGTCCACCATTCAATTCTGAAGAGAAAGAAAGAAAATTAAGTTTCGTTTTCAAAGAGATATAGGTTAAACAATTATAGACACAGAAAAAAAGTGAAATATATATACAAAAATCAATTTTTATGAATAAAAAATTATCAGAATTACTTACTATACTAATGTTATTCCATTTCATCGCCACATAAGCCATAATTTGCACTAAAACAAAATGGGTGATATGCGGTCTTCCTGATTATGCACCAGTCACTTATCAACGAAACTTCATTTCCTTTTTTACAACAAAACGTTTATAGATGAAGAAATTTTAAATATATTTCCTTGGACCTCTGGTCAAATAGATGCAAGAATATTTACGAGAAACAACAGCGTCCTTCTAATACACTATTAAAATTACTATTTTGTTACGAGAATTGCCTTGATAGGGCAGACACACGCGCCATTACGATGAAATATTTCAAAAAAGTCCAGAAACGGGTACACTAATGAAGATTTTCAGTTATTCAATGGTGGTATAACTGATTTTCTTACAATATGAAAAATAAACACTGAAAAATTCTAAATATTTAACGATTCTAGAAATGAAATTAAGTTCACAATAAATGGTACCGCGAAAACCAACATCCATATCTATATCTATCTATCCATCCAACCAACATGGAACAATTTGTATTTACATGAGTGGTAGTGCTGAATTGACTAGTTTACATATATTTGCTATGGTGTGAGTGAGCAGGAACCAATGGGTCATAGAGTAATATAATACCCACATAAAAAGTCACATTTATTTCTTGCTAAGAAATATTACTATACTCTTTGGCTAAGAACCATGATTAAAAATCAAAAAGTAATACATGCCAATAATTTTTGTAATAATAAATTGTTATTATTTATTTATTATCTATCCATGTTATTAATCATATATGTTTTAAAAAAATATTTTGATATTGACGAGTTTCATTTGAAATTAAACGGTTATTCCTTAATTTGTTTCACGTCAGTGTCATAACATAGAAAACTATTAAACACTTATTTAAATGTTTCTGCAAGAAATTACTACCGATTAATTAAATCTGTCAAACATATATAAATTTTTATTTATTAAAGGCTTAAAAATAAAAGCTTTGTAATTTCATTGAAATCTTATTAAAATTCTAAATATTTACTGACAAAATAAGATCCTAACTTTTTAGTCTTAGGAGCCTGCTCAAGTTAATTTTGTAGAAAGCAACGATTATTACATTTTTAGGTTACAGTACGTACAGTCACAAACTAATATAATGAAGATGTAAAAATCTTGGTCTGTGAGTGACAGTGACACAGGCTCCTTGAATGTCTATGGCATGGAGTATTTGGTTCACAGTTCGTCATTGTTCTTTCACGGTTCGTTCACACCACAATTTGACAATTGACAATTCACATTGATTCACAATTCACATACAAAAAAAAAACTATTCCGGATTTCCATTATATTTATTTGTAAGCACTTAATTAATTAATATTAATTAAAATGTCAGCGATTGCGAAGTCGAAAGACATTAAACAAGAACCTGTGGCATACAGTGAAGCCGCTCTACGAAATAATGCAGCTGTTGTAGAATATTGTCGGACATCCATGGCAGCTCTATCGGGATCAACCGCTGGTAATTTTGCTATGTATTTTTATGTTAAATTTTTATGTGTACCAAGAAGCTGACGGTCCACTTGATGGTTAGTCGCTACCGTCGCCTATAACACAAGCAACAACAGGTGCTGCTAGTCACTGCCGACCATAGTAAAATTAAAGATAAGAGATAACATAGTGTATTGGGCTCTGGCATCCTTTACTCACTCGCCAATACAGAGCAGCACACATGCTGTTATTTAACGGTGGTCTTGTGCAAGTTGTTCTTCTGCTAGACTTGGTGCCCAAATGACTGTGATGGCCAGTGTGATACACTACGACTTAATAATATACTAAAATACTCATCAATCATCAATACTAGTAATAAATCTGTAAGTGTAGGTATTGTATGTATGTATGTTTCTCCATAACTCTTAAATGAATTAACTGATTTTCATGAAACTTGGTAGATAAACATTTAGACATACAGGACACAGGATAGGCTACTTTTTTCTTTTTCAACGCGTACGAAGTCGCGGGCGCCAGCTAGTTATTTAATAATTTTATTGATTACATTCATTCAACTCCAGAATGGGTGCGTCATTCGTACACCATAAAAATATATGTACACACCAAGACATAGACTCAAACTAAAAGTATAAAAGGCACTGCAAATATATATCATGGTTCAAAATCAGATCTTAAAATATTCAAAATTTTGAAATCCTAATATTATAAATGCAAAAATTTGTAAGGAAGGATGGATGTATGTTGTATGTTTATTACTCTTTCTTAAAACTACTAAACAAATTTTGATGAAATTTGGCACACAAATAGTTTATTGCCTGGAGTCACATATAGGATACTTTTATTCTGGAAAAATGTTAGGAATAGGTGCCACTGTCACACCGTCTTCAGACGAAGTTGCGGTCACCAGCTAGTCTATACTAATATTACAAAGGGGGAAGATTTGTATTTTTGTAATGACTTAAAAACTACTAGACCAATTTTAAAAAGTTCTTTCACCTATTAGCCTGGTCATTCTATGTTTTTAAACATATACAATTGTTAAAATTGTTTGGATAAACAAATTAATAAAGTTTTTAAACTTGTGTGGGTTATACCTTTGGGTCTGCTGATCAAAACCCATAACTCTCCCCCCCTTTCCACTTGCCGCTTCACCCCCCCCCCCCCCCCCACATCGTGAAATTTGTCCCCATTAACAGTTTTTTAAGTATTTTGTGTATAGGTTTTCAAGCCATGCAAAATGAATTATATATAGAACAAATTTCGCGTGCAACAGCTAGTGTAAAATAAAATTGTCCTTTATCCTAGGCAAGCAGAACTGTGTTAAAAAATAATAATTTTAATGGGATTTTTTTCCAGGTGTTCTTGGCCTCACCAGTCTTTACGGATTTGCCTTCTACATGTTTTCCGTCGTAATACTATGGCTGATGTTTATGATTAAAGCTGGAAGAAATTGGAACAAATATTATGTCTCCAGGCAAAGTCTACTAACGAACGGATTCTTTGGGGCACTGTTCACTTATGTATTATTTTGGACATTTATATATGGAATGGTTCATGTATACTAGCTTAATAGTGTAATAATGTAATAGTTTTAATGTATGTATTAAAAAATGTATTTATTAGGTGTTAAGCAATTATTGTAATATATTAAAAAAATACCTTTACCGAAGTCTGAATTTATGTATCCTGGTCTATTTGTTATTGCAAATATAGATTGCAATATAACATACTATAAATTGTTTTTGAATAATACTTCTTAATTCTATTAGCTTTTGTCCCTGACACCAGCTAACCAAAAAAGGATAATTCAATTGCTTGGTATATACAATTTTATGAAAATGTAGTTTGTGGTTTAGAACTAAAATTATATATTGCCGTCAAACCAAAATATATGCTATGTGAACTTTTTGAGATTTTAACATTTTGACATTAGTAAACAGTTCACTGCCTTATCTATTGTATAGAAAATTATAAGTGCTTATGAGCACTATTAGTTGAACACTATTATGACCTCTTAATTAAATAGAGGATTAAATGTACAGCAAATAGAATCTGTTATGTGCAAGATGTATTCTATTATCAAAATAATAAAAAAACTATTAAATTTTCATGTTCAAAAGACAAATAAGTTAATTTTTGTTAATTAAACCTTCATGTAAAAATTTTCAGGATTTTTTTTACAATATCTCAAAAGTATACTTTTTGCACATAGCAAATATTTTGTTTTGCCAACGATGTTCAGAATTCAGATATTTCAAATTATACGGGTCAGCAAGTACTCCTAAAAGTAAGGTTGCCTATGTGCAAAGCCAACTAAAGAGGCGCCTTGCTAGTACTGCCGATGGATGGGACACCAAACAGAGTCCAAACACTCGTTTATATAAAGTATTCATTCATTGAACGAAGACAATTTGCCACTAAAAGTGACCCTTATATAGTACAAATTCTTGTGACAACTAGCGACGGTTGTACTAGGCGTACACAGCGCTATGACTATAAGCCAATGAAAGGCAGGTATGGCACAGCCGCTTGTATAATGATACAATAATATTAGTTTACTGTAAAACTATACTTATATCTAGTTTACAGTAAATTTAATATTATTACTTATTATATGGCTATATTTATATTATACTAGCTGACCTGGCAAACGTTGTTTTGCCATACAAAAATATCACTTAGGGGTATGGAAAATAGATGTTGGCCGATTCTCAGACCTACCCGATAAGCACACAAAATTTCATCAAAATCGGTCCAGCCGTTTCGGAGGAGTTTGGCAGCAAACACCGCGACACGAGTATTTTATATATTAGAATTTATAACGCACATTATTAATTAACTGTTCACTTTATTTCACACAAAATATTCACTATTAAAATAAAAAAGAATTAATTAAACCATTATTCTAAACTTTTCATGTGGGCAATGCTACCATGAAAATACTATTGGTTTAAAATAATTAAGGATCTACTTAAAAACGGATCAATTACAAACAAACTTGAAACTAGTGAATCTGCCAAATGTTTGCGAACAATATTTGCTAGGTTTGAACAAATATTGGCTCAGCACTTTTGCTCGCCGTATCGTCTTTCAGTTTCAATTTCGTGGGAGAGACTCTGTCTACTAACTTATATTCATTATGGCGTGTTTGAAACATATGATTTTGTAGGGATTACGGTATAAATGAAATACAATCGCTATTTTCTGGTTTTGCCTGCATGATTGAGTGTTTTTCTATTTAATGATTTTATTATTCTAATATATAAAATTCTCGTGTCGCGGTGTTTGTTGCCAAACTCTTCCGAACGGCTGGACCGATTTTGATGAAATTTTGTGTGCTTATCGGGTAGGTCTGAGAATCGGCCAACATCTATTTTCCATACCCGTTAGGGATATTTTTTTGTATGGCAAAACAACGTTTGCCGGGTCAGCTAGTTCATATATAATATCCATATGCGAGCGAAGTCGCGGGCATTGGCTAGTACAATAATACAGATATCTTTTGATAAGTACATAATAATTTTAATCTTAATATATACTTTTTCTTTACCATTATTATAGAAAGTTTGTTTAGAGGACGTTTGTATTTGTCTTTCTATATGTTGCCTATATGTAATTTTTTAAATGTCCATTGCTACAAATGAAATCCCCTCTTATTCTATTCTATTTAAAGTTATAATTACTTCTATCTACACATTATATTGAGAACACGCAGGCCTGACTGGGATTCGAATAGCATATGCCTTCTCAGATCGCCAACCAATTATAATCTCTATGCACTTGGAATAATGCAGCCATTGTCTTCAGTGGGCTGTTATTATTTTCCGATACATACTTATAATGTCGATATATTTAATAGCGGTTTCGGCATTCTGTTTTACTTGATAATAAATTCTTGAACTCGGTGCTAAATAATTTTCCTGGCATATTTAGAAGCTTACTTATAGCTTGCATACAATTTGAACGATGCGAAGTATTGACTTGATCAATATGGCTTCTCAAGGAAGAATTTCAATCACTAACACCGTAACGTATTAAGAGGTATTTTATTGTGTAACAGCTACGTTGTTATACGATTTACTAGCTGGTGCTCGCGACTTCGTCCCTGTTGAAAAATAAAAAATATAACACAATTAAATGAAACCGAAAAATCTGCTTTTTTTTTTCTACACAAATCAAATGTTTTAAAAAATGCTATATCTACTTAATTCCTAGATGTTGATGTTTGATTGCAAAGCTTTCTAATATGTGCATATAGTCTAGGTATATTCTTAGCTGGCGATCCAAAAGGATTTCCCAACATTAAAAAAAGGTATATATTGTAAGCATTTTACTTAGATTTCAAGTTTTTTTTTTCTTTTTAAGTTCCTCAAGAAAAAAGCATTTGGTTAAAATTTAAAAAAAAATAACTCAAAATGGAATGTGTGCCAAACTGTGGGACACAGCTAGTTAAAAATAAATTTAATACACCCTCTTAATTGCAAGTTATCGGGAACGCATCTGCAATTACGTTGCTATCAAGTCCTGATAGACAAGCTAATAGCTTGCTGTAACTAAGTTTGTAGTTGGTGACGCTGCCGAGCTGAACGCGAACATATTTACTTATCAGATAAGTGTGTTCGATAAACCTAGTTCAATTAATTTAAACTTTATAATATGTGACATGTTTCGAGTGAAACTTGTTATGATTTTCTCCTGATAAAGTTCCCTGTTCAACTTAAAGGACAGGGTACCTTTCATCCAGATAAATAGTACTGTTCGCGTGTGGATAATCTAAAAAAAAAAACTGACAAAAATGTATGAGCAATAAAGATTAACCCTTTAACCACTTGGTTTTGTAGTTGGCTTGGCCCTTAGCGCCTGACTCGTATTTTTTTTTTGAAGAGAAAGCAACTCAATGATTTAAAAATAAACACTATACTAGTAGAGAAATATGTCGTATATATCCGGCTCTGGCTTTATGGAGACGAAAATAATTGTCGGATAAATCCAACTCTGGCGGCTATAGGCTTAAGTAAATGTCTTAACACCTGAAAAAGGGGCGCGAATGAAATCGCGGCCAAAAGCTAGTCTACACTAATATTATAAAGAGAGAAGATTTGTATTTTTGTTTGTAATGAATAAACTCAAAAAAAAAAAAAAATTGAACAGATTTTAAAAATTATTTCACCTACAGAAAGTTACATTATCAGCGAGTTAACATAGGCTATTTTTTTATAAAGTTACGCGAACGAAGTCGCATGTAACAGCTAGTTTGTAATTTTACTGAACTAGTCTAAAGCGAGAGGTAGACTTAAAAAAATAATAATGAAATATTTATCCACTGACTGCGTATTTCCATTAACTTCAACGAATTGTATCCTTAGCAGTGCACCATAAAATTAGGAGTCGACAGACGAACAAGAAGATTTAGTGTTGGCCATTCACTGGGCACATTTTTATAACCGCTGCATTTTATATATCGCAGACTAAAGTTATTGTTCAATTTATCGCCTGAAACGTTTGATAGCTATCTGAGATAAGTCGTTATATTTCAATGTCTACTCTTGCTTCTTTACAGCGATTTAAGTGCACTCGAAACTATCAGCTCATATGACTTCTTCACAATTGACTCGGAAACATAAAAAGTTGACATGTTCCTTTGTTTTTCATGTTTTAAGAGCGTTCATTAATTAAAATCACGCTGGAGTCAAAATTTATGATTTCAGTAGTTTCAGATGTTTTAGTTTGCAGATAAGATGTTAACGTCATATTATTTGTAGTTGTATAATCTAGTAAATAGCTGAAAAATATTTTAGTGAATTTTCATTAGAACATTTTTAAACAGCCCTTATTTTAAACTAGCGGTCGACGGCCTACGCATATAAATATACAAGTTATTAAAAAAATTATAACACAATCTTTTAGAACATTAATGACTTCACATACTAGGTCCAAGAAAAAACAGAAATATCTCAAATTTGATACTAAAATAACACGTTTAATATCACGAAAAATTACTAAAAGTGACACTTTTGATTATACTTTTCTTGAATGAAAATTTACAGAAATCGTATGTTTTTTTCGACTATTATCTAATAAATTATATGAATTTTTGGAAAATCAATATTTTTATAATTTGTCGCATATAATTTTACTAATATCTCACTTCTGCGTCGACCGTCAACCGCTAATTTTAAAAAAGGGTTGCTTAAAATCTGTTCTAATGAGAAAAGTATCCCAATATTTTAAAATATTTTTCGACTGTTATCTAGATTATAAAACTACAAATAATATGACGTTAATATCTTATCTGGAAACTAAACACATCATGGCATTATGATCCGCCGGGAATCATAAATTTCTGATTCTAACTCTGTAACGGCCTTAATATTGGTGTAAACACCAATATTTTACCGCAAACCTTCTGTTAACCTGGTACACTTTCGACTTCAATTACCTACTTTACGTGCACAGATTTTTTTTTCTGTACACGTAAAGGTAACAAATGATCCAGATTAACTATTTTTTAGGGTTTCTGCTGACTGGTACTCTCTGCCAAAGTGGTAAGTCAACAGATCTTATACTGTTTTCATGTTGAGGATCTTGGGGATCCTTTTCCTTGTTAGTGGCGACCATAACACTTCCAGTACAGGCACTCCTTGGTCTATTAAAGAGACTTGGGTGGAAGGCTTGCTGCACATATTTCTTACATTGATCAGTCGCCTCCTCGCTAACTACTTTCTCACCTTCCACCCCGGTCACTGGAGGACGCCGGGGTTTAGCCGGGGCGCATGTCATGTGATATTCATTATTTTCTGACATTTCCATATTACGAGTTGGGAGAAGTCCAAATAATACCCTCAAAAGTGGTGCCAAGCTACGATTGGCACCATTTTTGAGGGGATGTAGTTCTTCATGGCCTCTGGTTGCCAGAGACAGGCCTGTTGCTCGGCGTTGCTGCTCGATTCGCACCACCCGGGTGGCACGTGTAGGGTGGACCTAGGAAAAGGCGGTAAATCCTTAACGATAAATGATTGCTGAACTTTTAACACCAGAATTTAAATAGAATTACACTGAATAATTTCACAAAATCACAAAACAAAATAGAAATCTGTAAAAATTCTGTATTATTTTTTTGTATTATTTATTTTTTGTGTATACCTACCGAATATACACAAAAAATTTAATAAAAATCGGTCAAGCCGTTTCGGAGGAGTTTTGTTACAAACACTGCGACACGAAAATTTTATATATAAAAGAGATATGCATGAACTATAACTAATACTATCGCGCCAACTTTACCTTTTCATAAAGTTGTCTGAATTTTATCCACAATCTATAATCCCATATGAATGACGTTCTCTCCAGGTTTTATCTGGTCCCTTCGTAATCCCTGTACCAATGGCCCGACTAGTATTATAGACGAGCCTGATCTGACGCCGGACCTACATCATTTACGCATGATAAAACAACTTTTATCGACAGCCCGTCATTCCATAATTCGATACTATAAAACTTTTGCAAACCTGAATGATCGTAATAGAAAATCAGCAAGCGTTTTGTTCTATACTACCGTGCCGCTCCAGGCTTCGCCCGGTTGCAACTTTCAATGCAAATTAAATACACAAACTTGTCTACCCTGTTTATCGTTCTTTCTATTAGTGAAAACCGTTAAAAATCCTTTGGTTTTAATTTAGAAGGTGTTAACGTCAAAACTGACTGTTTTTACGGATTTTCATGAGGTTTTCATGTTCTCTTCTCGTCTCGCTTCGTAAAAGACAATTCAGAAAAGTTGTAAAAAATCGGTAGATAGGTACAATTTGATGCTGTAGCTACATATCTATAGTCTACATTCAAAATTTAATAACACCACTCTATAGCTAAAGAATCAAAGAATTCGTTACGTTGATTGAGGACTGTGACGCATAGCTTGCGTTGGAGAACAAAGCACCCTTTTTGAGGTCGTTTCATTGCGTCATATAATGTGTAAATTCTGACATTTCAATCGTCAGCCCTCGTCGATATGTATCGGTTGCGTATATAAAACTTTAATTTGACGTACACGTATTCACGTAAAACAGACGGCCGTGTCCAAGACACATTGAGGTATAATGTGCTACATACTAGAGAATAAAAAAACCTTAAAGCAAGTTGTTTCACTACACATTGTTGTTTTAACGCCTCCGCAGTGTATTTATGGAGTAAATGTTATAGTCCGAGAGCCGGCCGTATAAAAGTCCTATGGATCAGATACATACACAATTTTTTGAATATAGACCAAAAAACCATATGGTTGCGCCGTGATCGAATAGTTGGCTGTCAAGTCCTTTCTTTCTTTCACCTATTACCCACATTCCCAATAATTGTGGCCCTCACAATTTTTCCCTTTACCCGCTTACCAAAAAATAAGAGCATTGTATATAAGAGCATAGGCTATTGGATTACTTAAAACTAGTCGACAATATTATCAGGGTAGAATAAAAGTGTCGACCATTATTTTTTATTAATTGTATCGATGTAGGATTGATTTAAAAAAATAATTATCCATGTATTGGGTAAATATATGTTAATATTGAAGAATATAAAGCTATTGTACGTATCTGTACAGGCGTAGGCGCTCGGATTCTTCAAACTAGGTCGACAGTCGAATCCGGGTAAATGAAAGGTGTCGACCATTTTTTTAAAGTAATTAGAGGGGTTCTAGTTTCAGAAACGCTTAAAAAAATTCATGTATCTGATCACTTAAGAAAAATGACGTAAAAAATACCTTTGATCGTGGTCGACTCACGGTCGCGAATGAATTGAGCTTGTCGACCTTTGTTATCTCGATTCTGATTATCAAAAACTTTATTTTCTCGTTAATTTTTTCCATGTATCTTATAAGTTATAATAATGTCTGAAATTACAACCGGAAGTGAGGTCATAATTTTGCATGCGGGCAAAATCAGACATTTTTAGGGGTGTCGACCTTTAGTCCTATGGTTTTTTGGTCTATCTTCAAAAAATTATCCATGTATCTGATCCATAGGACTTTTATACGGCCGGCTCTCCGACTATTAGCGTATGGAGGAGGTATGGAGCAAAACTTGAACTTAGGATGGCGTCTTTCTTTTTTTTATTAGTGATGGGTTTCCTCCTGGCCAGCATCTAGCTGTTTAGCGAAGATGAAGCCTATGATGGAGCGATCTCACCCAGAAGGTGCCTATTCACTCGAACTTTGAAAAGATTTGGGAAACACAGACGTCGTCAGGGAGCTCTAAACCTTGGCAGTGCGTTAGTCTAGATCTAGTACACTCCATTTTTTAAATTGATTCTGCAATATTTGTCATTTTTATAATCTGTTCCTATTTCGCTGTTATTGTATTCGCTTACAGTAATCGCTATGGCGACTAAATAAAGACTAAAGCGGAATAATTCCTCAGAATTACTATTTTTTGTAATAAAAAATAGTTGAAAGGAGTTATTCCCCTCATTTAATAAATATGAAACATAAATAATTTTATTTAATACAAAAATATTATTACTTTTTTCATTGAATCCCTAATAGGCGGAATTTAATAAAAAACGGCGACTCCCTAATTAGACGCGGCCGTAACAAAAAGAAGAGCAATTTGTATGCGTCCTAACAATTTGACTGGCGACTGTAGATTAAGTGTGGTATTTTTACATCTCTTTATCTGCGAACAACTTTATTAGAAATCTTGAAATAGCTCTATACTCTAAATAAAAAAACAGCGTTTTAGTTAATATAATTAATCGGCTTTACATAACTAATGGCTGTGTATTGTCCAAAAATACCATTTTGAAAAAAGACAATCTGACCACCACTTAGTATATTCGAAAATAACCGAAGAATTGTAATTAATAGAATTTTTTCTTTTCTTTATTATATCAATTTTTTTTTAGTCTCCTTAAAAGTACTGCTAACTTCTCCTTAGCATACCCCCTAATTAAGTTATCAATAAAATTTTCAAAGAAGGAACACGTCATGTTGTTCCTGTACTATCTTTTCAAGATCAAATTAGAATTATCTTTTTTTTATTTGTCTTTCAAGCTTACCTCATAAGTTTGTGGCCAGTACGCACGCCAACAAGACAATTATAACCTTTTTTGCATTCCCTTACTGTTCGCGTCCATGAGTTTATTAAACACGCTGTTCAGTAAAATTTTGATCCAGTTAGTATCGCGAAAAAAATTAGATCACTTGGTAATAATGCAAATCTTCAAAAAAATGTTGTACAACAGAACAAGCCAATTTGGGCGGGCATGCCGACCGGAAACGCGGCAAAAACCTCCATTTCCCGTGCCAGCTGCGCGACCGACTTCCGGTCGTGTGGTTGATCGAATACTCACTTTGTCTTCATTTATATTCGTCACAGTTTCAGATTAAATTTAAATTTGTATTCGATCATGATGTATAAAAAACTAACCGGCTATGTATTGGCTAGATACCCTTTTTGAAAAAAGTTAATCTAACCACCACTACATCCGAAAATCGCGCTAGAATTCGAATTTTTCCTTTCTTTATTATATCGAAAAAAAAAGGCCTTTATTCTCCCCTTTACGGCACCATAATATAATAGATAATATGTACCTACTCGGATCTTCTTAATATAAAAATAATAGATATTTTTTCGGAAGGAACACATTTTATTTTTTGTTTAACTTTTCACAATATTTAAAACCTTATAAATTTTGTGCTACTCTTACTGACACTGCGTTAAGTCCATAAACGTAAAAATAAATAAATATTCGACTTGTTGCATTTTGCCCTTTTTTGTGATAGGCTTTACTTATAAAATACGAAAAGCCTTTTGCCCGACATACTATGATTGAAAAAATTGATGGTAGCCACCATCAAGTGGATCGACAGCCTGTCTGCTAACCTTTGCACATAAAAGATTTTAACATGCAATCATTGAAACGTTGAATTATTTAGAAGAGCTGCACTAGTTTAAAAGTATATAGTTATGTAAAACTTAAATATTACGGTCTCGCGAAGTCAAAGAGAAGTTTGTAAGTGCTGAGTGTCCTTGAAGCATTGAAAATTCTAACGTTTAACATAACAAAGGCGATTTGCATTGGGCGAACAGAACGTCGTATTTTTAAATTGAGGAAACTCTTATAGTATTTTTTTTAGTATGAACGAAGTCAAATTTACGAATCATCTGAGGAGCGGGACGCCTAAGTCAATAATTGTAATTGCAGTCATAGGCTGGCCGTAGCTAATCATAATCTTAATAATATTATAAATACGAAAAAGAGAAGTTTTTTATTTATGTATGTTTGTAATGAATAAATTCAAAAACTACTGGACTGATTTTGAAAATTCTTTCACCTATATAAAGCTACATTATTAGCGAGTAACAAAGGTTTTAAATAAAAGTAACAAGTATTTTTATAAAATATTTATATTTTATAAAAATATAAATCTGTTTCTCCTTTAAATTCTTCTAAATGAGAACTAAACTAGAAAGAACTATAATAGAGAAAGAATTGCAATAAACGAGAAAAGTTTTTGTGTATCTATAAATTTCAGAAAAAATTCAAGCGTGCGAAGCCAGAGGCGGGCTCTAGTCAATACTAATAATAAATCTGTAAGGGTTGGTCATGGAGTAAGTTACTTTGTTTTCAGAGATATCGTGTTTATAGGCTCTATACATGATACTGAAACTAAATTAACGATTTTTAGAAATTTTTTCTGTATGTATGTTCCTCCATAACGAATTAAGGCCAGGCTCTATGAAACTAAGGGAACTTTAAATAAATGTGCTGAGTCAACCACATATCTGATCAATGTGGAATTTACATATATATATTTTGAGACCTTTATCTGTAGATTATCAAGTCAGAAACATAATTAGGTGATTTTCATTCGATACATTTTTTTATCGAAATCGACGCCTTTTCCGGAGAATATTACATTTTTCTACTAAACGGCTTGAGTTATATCGCCAAAAAACTTCTCGTAGCAAGGAAACATTGTTTACCAGTGATTGTCAAAATAAAATAAACTTAGGTTTATTTTTACTCCTATAATTAACGAAAACAATTTTGAGACTTACGTTGTTTAGTTCCGAGCTAGTGCATACCAAATCATGCTTCAAATAATGTACGCAATATTCAACCTTACGTAAGCTGTATCTTGCGATATATTAAAAAAAATCCTAGAGAGCCGCCGAGCAACTTGTAACTCTCGGGTGGCGGGACGTGGGCGGAGCGAGCGTAGGAATTTTATTCGTGGAGCCTGCTCTTAACTGATTTTCATGGAACTTGGTAGATAAACATTTGGACGTACGGGACACAGGATAGGCTACTTAATATTTTTCAACGCGGACGAAGTCGTGGGCACCAGCTAGTAATAAATAAAAGGCTTTTCCTCGACTCTATTTGGAAATGTTAAATACCTTGCATCATGTTATAAGTCTTGTTTATGTTGAAAGCACGTTGTGAAGTGAACTCTGTCTAATTCCTCGATAAGAAAATCCTTTAGATAAATAAAGATTTAAAATACATCCTATGTCAACGGAAATGCAAACACGAGATAAATATTCTTTCAGACTTCCAACGAATTAGTAAGGCGACGGGTTTTAAACATTTTACATGCGTCACATTTGTCATCGAATTTTTATGTGAAATTCCTTATAATTAAGAGCTCGACAGACGTACACAATAAATAAAAATACGTTCAACACCATATATCATCATATCATCAAAAAAAAAATTTGATTAAACTAAAATTTTTTACTTCCAAAATCGTATGTTAATAAGAAAAGTAGCTAAAATTTATGTAAACTTTCAAATCATTTTTGAATAAAATTATAAACTAACCCCCGACTTTCTATTAAGGTCAAACACGCTATATCTATTGTAAGTTGCCGAGGAGTTGGGTGTCCCGCAGACTGCTTGATTCTGCAGCATCAGTTACCATGTCTTGGAAACAGGATGTAACAGGATAAATTTTACTAAATTTAACTAAATTTTACATCAGTTGAACCTGTGTAAGTTAGTAAAATCCCTTCGTCAACTAGGAAATAGGCTGATGGTCTTTAAAAGCCTGAAAAGATGTCCACGAATTAGCCTAGAACCATTCAAACAACAAAAAATCACGTATCAATATCTGTCCATCCCACGTCAAACTTATTACAACCCGTTTTTGCGTCGTGTATCTCGTTGTATGTATTAATAGGCTCATGCATCACAACCAATAGTACCGTCAGGCTACATAAAAAACATAAAAAAATACTATAATTATTATAATATAAGAATTATATTGACGCAGATTCAGGAAATCATATTATGGACGTTGTCTAAATAAAATAAGAGTTTGTAGCTACCTTACCAAGGAGAATCATAGGAAAATAACACACACAACCATTAGCGGTTAAATATGGAAATAGCTCTGACAAGAGCTGTTTATTTTAGCGATTGACGTGTTTTCTTCATATATTCCTATCGCACCAATGAATCCACGACGGAGGACGTGTAGAAGCCAGCAGCAGCTGCAATCTTGCCAATGTCGTCCACGAACTCCACGAGATGTTTCTTCTACAGCGTCGGCGGTGCAAATGGACGCACGCAAATACACAACCTATATTTATAGACGAGAGCGCGCATGCGCGCACGACACGTGAAACAAAACATCTTCTGTCTCAACTAACAGTTTTATGTCTCATACACCGTCACATGACCATGTAAATTTTGTATATAAATTAGGGCAATTTCGTAATTAAATGCATTCCTGTACATACAACAAACGGAGTATTATTGAAGACACTTAATCGCTAAAGTGGTGACCCCGACAGAAGAACCTGACAGAAGAACCCACCTGAGAAATCCGACGAGGAATCCCTGCCCGGCAGAAGAACCAACCCAAAGGAATCTGCAAGAAATTTCTGCTCGACAAATCCGACATGGAAGGATCGAAACCGCAAGCCACCACAGAAATCGCCAATATTTCACTGGCAATGCGAATTCCGGCATTCTGGCGCGATAGACCGCGGCTATGGTTTATCACCTTCGAAGCAGCCACCAGCGACCTGAAAAAGGGACAACAACAATTGGCGCAGTTGGTCATCGCACAATTGGAGAAACAAGACGTCGAGCAAATCACGGACTTACTGTACAACCCACCGGCCGACAATTTTTATATGGTCATCAAGGACCGCCTCATCACAGCATACGAGGAATCGGATAGCCGCAAACTGCAGAAGCTGCTATCACAAATGGAGTTAGGAGACCAGAAGCCTACACAGTTACTTCGGCGCATGCGAAATCTGGCAAGAGAAAAAATTCCGGACGACACGCTACGTCTCATGTGGACCAACCTACTACCACCACATGTCCGCTCTGTGCTCACCGTCAGCGAAACTCTCAGCAAGAAGGTAGCACTAGAAGAATTAGCAGCGCTCGCTGACAAGATGACTGAGCAAGCACAAGATGTGTCTACTGTCTCTTTACCATCACAGAAGAGTTCTTCAACCACAACAGCAGCTGACACACAGTTTCTCGTCAACGAGATAAAGAAGCTGTCCTTAGAAATAGCGGAACTCAAGTCGCGATCCAGATTCACCTATCGTTCTTCATCCCGTACAAGAAGACCGTCACAATCCCGTTTCCGCACACGCAGTACCACATCACCGTCGCCGCACTGCTACTACCATCGGCGTTTTGGGGCGAAGGCAAGACGCTGCACAGCGCCATGCACATTTATCAAGCCGAATTCATCGGAAAACTAAACAGAACGCTGGCAGCGGCGGACACCGGCGTTCATGAACAATCCTACCGCCTATTCGTAAGGGACAAGAAGACCAGTTTATCTTTTCTGGTAGACACAGGCGCCAACATATCAGTCCTACCTAGAAAAAGAGGGTCAACGTCAACTCCACTGCCATTTCAACTGTACGCCGCTAATAACACCGTTATCAAAACCTACGGTGAGAAGATGCTCGAGTTGGACCTCAACCTTCGACGACCCTACAAATGGAAATTCATCGTTGCTGACGTCTCCAAACCAATACTTGGTGCCGATTTCCTCAATCATCACGAGCTCATGGTGGATCTCAAAAATCGGAAGCTGATCGACGGCCGTACAAGCTTATCAATAAACGCTCCGATGTACGCAACGAACATACCTACCATCCGCAGTATCGATACGCAACAACAGTATCACGGCATACTAGCTCAATTTCCTGGCATCACTCGTCTGACTTCGATGAAACTCAACCCAGACCGAAGCGTAGAACACTTTATCGAAACATCCGGATCGCCAGTCTTCAGTCGCGCACGACCATTACCTCCACACCGCTATCAAAAGGTCAAGGAAGAATTCGAAAACATGATGCAACAAGGCCTCTGCAGACCAAGCAAGTCGTCATGGTCGTCACCTCTTCATGTCGTCCCTAAGAAGAACGGCGACTTACGCGTATGTGGCGATTATCGAAGACTTAATTCAATAACGAAACCTGATCCCTATCCCGTGCCACGCATCAAAGACTTCACGCACATGCTGTCCGGGAAGAAAATATTTTCCACCCTTGATTTAAATCGCGCATATTCTCAGATAATGGTACATGAGAAGGACATTGAGAAGACTGCCATCATCACACCATTCGGTTTGTTCGAATTTCTTCGTATGTGTCCTGGCCTCAAGAACGCAGGACAAACATTCCAACGATTCATTCACGAAGTGCTGCGCGGACTCGATTACGTTTTCCCATTCATCGACGATCTACTCCTAGCTTCCAAAGACGAAGAAGAACACAAACGACATCTTCGCACAGTTCTAAAAAGGCTGGAGGACTATGGCATCACCATAAATCCTGCAAAATGCGTCCTAGGTCAACCGTCACTCAAGTTCCTAGGATACATTGTTTCGGAATACGGTATCAAGCCAACACAAGAAAAAACGGAAGCCATACTGAACTACAAGAAACCATCAACAGTCGAAGAACTTCGTCGTTTCCTCGGTATGTTAAACTTTTACCGAGACAACGTACCCAACGCGGCATCGATACAAGCACCGTTGCACAAGTACCTACACGACGTCAAGAAAAAGGACAAAACAAAAATCGAATGGAACGAAGAATCGTCAAATGCTTTTGAGGTGTGTAAAGCGAGCATTCAAAACGCAGCTTTACTCGCTCATCCTATTCACCAAGCACCTATCGCATTATTTTGTGATGCATCTGACACCGCAGCTGGCGCAGCAATTCAACAGTACCACGACAATAAATGGCAACCATTGGGATATTTCTCCAAGAAGTTCTCAGAAGCACAGAAGAAATACTCCACTTTCGACAGAGAGCTTCTAGCAATTTACATGGCTATTAAACACTTCAGAAGAATGTTTGAAGGTCGCGAATTAATCATCTTCACCGATCACAAACCGCTCGCCTACGTTCTACAAAAATCGCCATCAGCATCAGAAACTCCCAGAAGAACGAGACAACTGCTATTTATTGCCGAATTTACTACCGACATACGCCATATAAGCGGAAATGACAACGTTGTAGCAGACGCCCTAAGCCGCATAGAAACAATATCATGCCCGCCTACGCTCGACTACAACGTAATATCTAAAGCGCAAGAAAGAGACAGATGCATTCCACAACTGATTACGAACAGCAGTATATCAATGAAAAAAATTTCAACAGCATCTACTGCGAAACGTCTACACCGCATATTCGGCCGTATATTCCAGAAGAATACAGACGTACCGTTTTTGATAGTGTTCACAACATCAGTCATCCCGGTACACGAACAACGCGCAAGCTAATAACGCAAAAAATTTTCTGGCCCGCTATGAATCAAGACATCGGTATCTGGGCAAAGAGTTGTATACATTGTCAGAAGAGCAAAGTCCAACGCCATACGTCGAGTAATCCTTCTTCATTCCCGCCGAGCGACCGCTTTCAGCACATACATGTGGACATCGTAGGACCGCTACCTACTACAGCCGACGGACATCGATACCTAATAACAATTATCGATCGCCTTACTCGATGGCCCGAAGCGATACCTACACACGACATATCCGCTGAAACAATTGCGAAACATATTTACGAGCAATGGATCACTCGCTTTGGATGCCCTGTTTCACTCACAAGCGACCAAGGACGTCAGTTCGAGAGCGATTTATTTTCAAACCTAATGAAAATATTGGGAATCAAGAAAACTCGCACAACGCCTTATCACCCGCAGAGCAACGGCATAGTCGAACGCTGGCACCGCACGCTGAAATCAGCACTACGAGCCAAGCTATCCGAGCACAGTACTACATGGACCGACGTGCTACCTACTATATTATTTGGCTTACGTGCTTCATTACGCACAGACACAGGCGTTAGCGCAGCCGAACTTACCTACGGATACAAACTAAGACTGCCCTGTGATTTTTTCAACGCGAAATCGAACATTCCAGTCGGCGATTATACCTACGTAAACAAGTTACGTACAACTATTGATGCGCTCAAACCTACAAGTATGAAGTCGCACGGCACCAAGAAAATTTTTGTGCATCAAGACTTAAATACATGCACTCACGTGTTTGTCAGAGTTGACGCAGTTCGAAAACCACTTCAACCACCTTACGAAGGACCTTACCGTGTGGTGAACCGAACTGATAAAGTTTTCACCATTCAATTACATAGTCGTCAAGCAAATATATCGATCGACCGACTGAAACCGGCATACTTACTTGAAGACTTTGAACCTGTTACCTCATACCAGGAACCAGTTACCAGTAAGAACCATACCAGAACAGTTACCAAGTTACCTCCCAGTAGTAAGACGAACGACAATGAAGGCACGCGAACACGATCAGGCCGTCTCATCAAACTACCGGTACGCTTCGCTTGAGGGGGAGTACTGTAGCTACCTTACCAAGGAGAATCATAGTAAAATAACACACACAACCATTAGCGGTTAAATATGGAAATAGCTCTGACAAGAGCTGTTTATTTTAGCGATTGACGTGTTTTCTTCATATATTCCTATCGCACCAATGAATCCACGACGGAGGACGTGTAGAAGCCAGCAGCAGCTGCAATCTTGCCAATGTCGTCCACGAACTCCACGAGATGTTTCTTCTACAGCGTCGGCGGTGCAAATGGACGCACTTGTTTTTTTTTTTTTTTTACGAGCGAAGAAACTTTCAAAAAGTACCTTATGACAAATACCGCATGCAAAGACAAATGTCATAAGGTTATGTGGGATTCTTACCGCACTAAAACTCCAACTCGGGATGGGTATGGTTCAGTCCTGAGGGGACTTTAGAACCGTCACCGGGCTTCGGGGGGGCGAGAAGCGCCCGGCCCTTACAAACAATAGTTCTTACAAACTAACTTATCTATGAGGGACCGGCTAGCCCTGTGGGGCCATTTGCGTCTGCCGCGGCTTGAGCCACGGCAGCTACAAGTGGTCCACGGGCCGGGAGGTCCCTCGCAGGCGCTGGGTCCTGGTCGCGCCTCGTAGATGTGGAGCCGCGCGGCGGTCGTCCTCTTCTGATGTGGTGGCGGGGCAGCTGTGCGTCGGGGTCATCACCAGCAAACGCCGCGTTTGCTGCCGTGATGGGGTCAGCCGGGTCCAACAGGATGTGTCGGGGTCTTCGCCTGAAACGAGAATCAGTTTGTTTAGGATCGGGAGTGTAGATTAGTGAGCTGGACACTAGCGGGTTGGGATGGTGAGGAAGTTTGTCATAGTACTTCAGGGCGAAGTCCTTGATGCACTTGACAATGGAAGGGAGTTTTGTGTCGAGGTGGAGATCTACATTGCGAATGTACCATGGGGCGCCCACGGCTCTTCGCAGGAATCGGTTTTGGAGTGTTTGTAGAGTATTGATGCGTGTACATGCAGCGTGCGCAAAGACAACGCTAGCGTACGTCATGATTGGCCTGATGCATACTTTGTACAATGTCACCTTATTTCTAAGGGACATTGTACTCCGTTTGCCTAAGAGGCACGTCAGGCGACCCAGGACGAACGCCGCCCTGTCCCTGACACGCTTTATGTGTGGGCCGAAGGTGAGTCTCCGGTCGAGTGTGACACCGAGGTATTTGGTCTGACGGACCCAAGGGATGACGCGGCCCTGGAGGGTGATTTTGCCGAGTGAAGCTCGGTCACGGCGTAGGGCGTGTGGATCGCGGGGAGTTAGAGTTGGATGGCCCCGGGTAAAGTGCACTGCTGCACTTTTCTCGGGATTCACCTCAATTCTCCATTTATAGAACCAATCGCCGAGAGCGGTCACGGCGGTCTGTAGTGTGCGAGTTAAGAAGCCTCGGTGTCGTTCGGTGAAGTAGAGGGCCGTGTCGTCTACAAAGAGAGACAGCTCGACCCCCTCTGTGCGGGGGATGTCGTTGGTGTAGAGGGAGTACAGTGTCGGGGAGAGAACTGAACCCTGAGGAACGCCTGCCCTTAGGGGGCGGGGGGACGAAAGAGTGCCTTCTACTCTGTAGCGAAAGCTTCGATCGGTCAAAAAGTCCCGCACTATCAGTACGAGGCTCTCCGGCAAATGGACGCACGCAAATACACGACCTATAATAGACGAGAGCGCGCATGCGCGCACGACACGTGAAACAAAACATCTTCTGTCTCAACTAACAGTTTTATGTCTCATACACCGTCACATGACCATGTAAATTTTGTATATAAATTAGGGCAATTTCGTAATTAAATGCATTCCTGTACATACAACAAACGGAGTATTATTGAAGACACTTAATCGCTAAAAGTTCATTTCTCTCTATACACTTACTTCGAGCTTTGAAACCATTAATAACTGTCTTCATTCTAAAACTTTTAAAATGAAGCAACTAATTAGTACGAGATTTTTAATATATTGCTCTTATATTTAAGTTTCAAAGGAGTTTTTAAAAATTGCATTCAATATTTCTTTCTTAGATCCTTAATTATGGGTAGGTATACTTTGCGTAAAATTTATGTGCGGAAGTATAAGAATTTTTGGGGCCGACAAACCGCTTGTAAAGTTACGAAAGTTTGCTAAGATGTTTGTTAGATAATCACGAGTGAACAGCTGAACTTTTGTCTATGCAACTATGCACACATACTATCCTAGTCCTGTACTTCAAGTAGTCCTGGATAGTTAATGTAATTATATAAGTATTATAACACTAGCTGTTGCACGCGAATTCGTCCGCTTACTCGCTGATAATGTAACTTTCTATGGGTGAAAGAATTTTTAAAATAGGCCCGTTAGTTTTTTTTAAATTTATTCATTACAAACAAAAAATAATTCTTATAATGAAAAATTTTTGTTCAACGTTAAGGAAACATAACCTACTTACAATTAGTGATTTTAGATATTACTAGCTCACCCGGCAAACGTTGTTTTGCCAAAAAAAAAATTGGGGTGGACCACCCTTAACATTTAGGGTATGGAAAATAGATGTTGGCTGATTCTCAGACCTACCCTATAAGCACACAAAATTTCATCAAAATCGGTCCAGACACGAGAATTTTATATATTAGAATTATAATAATTATTGTTTAAATTAATAATATCTCAACAAGATCTCTACAGCAAAATTTTCAATATTTTGAAATGAACGTTTCCTAAAAATATTGTTCAAATGTTATTCTTTTATGTACCTACTTAAAAGTTTAAATAAAATTATCTTTATATTATATTTTAAAAAATAATTAGAGAAAATACGCTTTATTTTAACATTTAAAATCCACGTAATCCCTTGAGACCTTAAACTGAAGATTCTAATACAAACCAAGGGCCTCTTGATAGAATTTGCTAAGGGGCCCGCGCGTCTTAATCCGGCACTGGGCACAATATATTTATTTTGAGCAAGTATGGGCCAGTTCTATAACAATCCGTTAGTTAAATTTTATATCAAATAGACGAAAAAATGATCTAATAGTATAATATAGTGTATTATAACAATATATTCGTAAGTCAACAGTATAATTTGACAGCTAGCGTTTACTGGTTCGTTACTTGGGTTTTGCCCAAGTACGAAGTATCAACTGTTGATAGGTTACTGTTGATAGGGTTGGTTTATCTTACGTATCGTTTATTTTGTTATTTTTGTAAATAAATGTGTTTGCGACGCGACACTTGACAGTTCTTGAGAGACTACAACGAAACCATCGACAATATTCATAAACTTCGGCGTATTTTTTTACGGACAGCTACCGAATGTTTAATTTTTTTTATAGAACCACCGTCAGTAAACGTTATTGACGGACCGTTAACCGTTCGTTACCAACACTGTAACGAACGGGAAAAAGGTATGTCGTTTATAAAACTGGCCCATAAACTTATCTTGAGCCTAAAGAAACGCATGTTGGTCAACTTGTTAGAGGTTGGTTACTGGCAAATTTATAATTGCGAAACTGGGTGCGCCCTGCCATAGTTTCTTTTACATGAAATTACCTCATATAATCTTCATATTGACAAAAAAGTAGTTCAATCCAGTCTTTACTTAATGTAAGAGAAAGTAAAATAACAATAACAATTTTAGGCCGACAAGACATTTCGCGAAACAGGATATCTACTCACTTACAAAAAATTCGTGTGTCTCTAGCTATTTATCCCAATTTATACAAAAATTCTTAAAATGCTATCCACAATCTAAATTCTAAATTCTAATTCATAATATCATAATTCTATCAGAGTTTAGTGTTTAAAAGTCTACTCTTATTAAAATCATAATTGATAAATTACCAAGAATTAACTCTTATTAATAATTAATAATAAAGACTCTAAAGTCTAAACTCTAAAGTTTAAATGCATTGCGTCTCAAAACATTCGTGTTTTTTGTTTTCAAAAAATTCATTTGAAAATTCATTCATTTGGGAAATTCATTTCCCTCAATTTGGGCTTCGCCACAATCTGGTAGAAGGGCCCGTCGACATAACAGAGTAGCTTCTCTCTGTGTTTTCATTAATATATCTTCTAATATATAAAATTCTCGTGTCGCGGTGTTTGTTGCCAAACTCCTCCGAAACGGTTGGACCGATTTTGATGAAATTTTGTATGCTTATCGGGTAGGTCTGAGAATCGGCCAACATCTATTTTCCATACCCCTAAGTGATATTTTTTTGTATGGCAAAACAACGTTTGCCGGGTCAGCTAGTCTATATATATAAAAATCTCGTGTCACGATGTATGTTCGCGATAAACTCTGAAACTACTGAACCGACGTTGATCAAACTTAATAAGTATCTGTTATTTGGTCCAACTTAAAAGGATAGTTTATATCTCATTTTGTTTATAAAAATATGCACTGGAGCAGGGAGTTTGTTACTTAAAAAAATAAAATACAACACACTTATTTAAATGAAGCTTGCAGATAGCCTTACAAGTAAGCCAGTTAATTCTTTTGGCCTGAGGTCAAATTCACACCCCATTTATTTAGGAGTGCTCCCAAACATTTCAAGGAACATTTACGAAAACTTCTTAAGTTCACACAAACAACACGATACATGGGCAAAGTAAATAAGTGGCACAGTTTAACTTTTCCTTTTATTTGTCAAAAACAATATCGGATAGACATGTTACATTTTCTTAACATAGTATCATGTTATTTTAGATGGTACTGAAAAAGGAAAGCACTATGTGTCCGGGGCCTCCCTATTTACAATAAGTGGTTTTAGTATCCACAAATAATGTAAAGAATATTATTAAGAATAGTCCAATCTCTTTCTTAAGCTTTGAAAATTAAAAAAAAAAACATTTAATTTTATAGATTTCATTTTTTTTTTTCAAAATAACATTCAGCCTATTTTATTCGTTGATAATGAACATTTTTTTAAAAATCGTTCAAGTAGTTTTTGAATTTACAAATATGGAAATTTGAATTTATAACCTTCCCCCATCGTTTAGAATTAATAATTAACTTAGGTAATCTATTTAAAGTCTATTTAAGTCCTGAATAATGAAACCCTGTAACTGGCAATGTAGGTAGTAATATTGTATCTATTGTATGTTATTTTGTTTTGCTGTAGGGTTTATGTTGAAAATAAAATAAATAAATAGTATATAAAAATACTACAATAAATAAAACCTATTTCCTTTAAATTATATTAATAATAACACTTTATATATCAATGGATCGTATTGGTAAAACGCCCAAAGAAGTAGTAACGGACTCTCAAATATAATAATGAAAGCTCAACCAGCGATATATTGGGGTGTGTGACGAAATCGCCGAATCTCACATTGTATTGCTCGCCTCTTATATTGAAGAATACAGGTTGATTGTTTTTGTAAAATCCTAAATTAAGTTTAGCTAAAAGGTAACACGACATTCATTAACTGTTATGCGGTACGAAGTTCGCCGGGTCAGCTAGTTTTACATAAGTTAGTGGGATGGACAACCAAACATTCCATTTTGATATGACGTCGCTCACACCACAAGAGAGTTGGAGAGGCAACAGTGTAGGTGGGAATGAAATATGGAAATACATAGTTTTTAAAATTAAAAAAATATATGAAACTAGATTTTGGTCGCGACTTCATTCCCGCCCTATCTCACGTGGAGACTACGGACCAGGAAAGCGGAACGTAGAACGTCGATTCACAAGGTGGACTGACAACCTAATAAAGGCCGCGAGAAAACGCTGGATTTAGGCTGCTTTTGACTGGTCCTATTAGAAAAGTAGATACATAGATATATAGAAAACATTTATTTGCATACACATTGTTGATGACCTTCTTGGTATATCACTGGCCGTTTTCTATTTTTATTACTGTGTTCTTTTATAATTGTCAATTTTTATATTTTTTCACATAGCTTGTAAGTGTTGGTAGAGTAAATACATTCGGATTCACTTTAATTATCTTTTTCCTTCTTCCGCCCCTTTTTAGCCTTTAACACACATGACACACACGAATACATTTAAAGATAACAAAACACAAATTTTTCACATTTAAATAAGAATACATGATTAAAATCCCATTGAATTTGCGCCATGGCAGCAAAAAGGTATGTGGAAGCACAACGCTGACTTACGCGAGTCCTACTTGACAGTTTCACGCCGGCGGAATACGCCATAATTTTCCAATAGGATGTCTATCAGTGGCTTGTTACTGTTATTGACCGCAATTTCTATGGTAAAGTAATTACTGACGCTAGGTGAGCTGACAATATACCAAATCTCGAATTCTCGTTGTTTTGGAAACAATCACCTTGTAGATGAAGTAATCTGGTAAAGTCGCGCGGTTCGATTATCGTTTCCGCATTTGGGTTGTTAGCTACAACTACCCTCTTGACCTTTGCACCCTCGCCCGCGAATTGATTGGACACATTTTGATAAAACACCATTCTACTAAAGGTTCAAGCGAGTTAGGCACTTACGGATTTGGGATGAATAAAGACATTCCAAGTCATCCCGCTTGCAGGATTATTTGAAAACTTTTTTTGTTGACTACAATAAAAGGTAAAATAAAGTACAGTCGGGGTAAGAAAAGGTTCGTCACCATAAAGCCGATATTTGCTTGCACCAGGGCAATTATCAGTCATGCCAAACGTCTTCTCTTCAAACTTCTGTCAAGTTGTAAACTCACTAAAGCTTAGTGCTTTAGTTTCAAAAGGTACTAAGAGTCTACAACTTGATAAAGGAATGAATTTGAAAACTGACGAAGGTTTTCGTACTCCGACTGTACAACAACCATTTTTTTTAATGACCACAAAAATAACTCCGGAAAATAACCATTAAAATTTATCAAAAGAAAAATTCTCTAATAAATATTCAATACAGCCTATCTCAAGCACTTACCTCTCTTTCGTCTACTCTAGACGTTAAATAACACTTTCAAAGGGTTTTGATCCCAAAAGTAATAGCGTTAATGGTAATTTTCGCTTGCGTTCCAATATATTTAAGGTAGTTAAAGGGGTAGTAGAGGGATGTTAGTTTTTACGGTCAGTTACTAAAGGTTTTTGGTTAACTGATACTTAGTAAGAATTTATGTAGGAGTTATAATATAATTTTTTAATTCAGTAAACCTTTACCGTTGAAAAAGCATCGAAAGAATCTTACACCTAATAGTACGTACTCGTCCATACAAAAAGAGAAAATGTTTTTCCACTTCTAAATATTTTCCAATCTCCATGATTTTTTTGTATGTTATTGACACAATGAAAGACTAAGTTTATAGATTTTCCTTTTTTCAAAATTTGCAATAGATTCAAACTTATAGGCACCTCAAATAAAATTTTGTCGAATTAAACAGTTTGTTTTATAAAAACAATCTAAGTTTTTTTAAAAAGCGAAACCTATAAACCTAGAATATATTATGCTGAAATGATAGACATGAAAATCAAAGTGATTTGTTAAGATTTAGTTAGTGGAAACTGTATTCTCCCGAAATTGAAATTTCATCAAAAAAAGTAGCTATTGTCAGTCGCGAGCTGCAACGCTCTCTTTCGCACGATGCCCGAGCGCACGTGCGATAGCATGTATTTTTCTAAATACCTATTTCTTTAGGATCACAAAGCTATACTTTCCTCTTAATTGAAGTTACGTTTATGTGTTGTATGGAAATACAACCGATGGTGTTAGCAGTGAAATGTTTCTACGCGCAAAATAGATGAGTTCATAAATCTATCTATGTTTTGATAAATTGATATTGTCTTTTATTTGTTTTTGTAAATATTTACAATGTTACACAGGGTAAAAAGATCGTTAATAAAAACTCGCAAACAACTTGAAAATTTTATGCATTAACACGACAAAAATACTTTATTCGTATAAATATTTACAATGCGCTTCGCGTCGTCTTTCTTTATTTCAACTTCGGTCCAAGGCATAAGAAACTATGTCTGTCTAAGACTTAGAAACTGAGATTTAATACTAATGATTTTAATAAAAACTATATTTTTGAACTCAATACGTCTTTATAGTGGAAGGCAATTCAGAAAATTGATGATAACAAAATCGGGGGATTCAGTTTGATGCTGTAGCTGCACATGTATCTATCATCTACATTCAATATTTAATTACACCACTCGACAGCTAAATCATCAATGATTTTTTTTATGTATATGGTATATTCGAATTCTTTGAATAATACCTATAATACGTTCAGAGAAAATATTATAATAATTATATACCTAACTAGTAAAGTACACGTATTCACGTAAAAATATACCGATGTCTTACGACACAGACATGCCCCATCCATACTATTCTACACTAGTTCATAGAGAATATATTATATTGTAATACTGTGGCCATACTAATACTGTAAATATGAAAGTAACTCTGTCTGTCTGTTACCTTTTCACGCCTTAACTCCTCAACCGATCATCATGAAATTTTACATACACGTTGTCAGGGACATAGGATATCTTCATGCTGAAAAAAGTACTGTTTCCGAGGGATCATATATTCTTCTATATCTATAATATATTATACTTTTAAAAATTTAAAATCCGACATATGGATTATATAATATATATATATACTAATATTATAAAGAGAGAAGAATTAGAAAGTAACATCTATATATATAAAAATCTCGTGTCACGATCTATGTTCGCGATAAACTCTGAAACTACTGAACCGATTTTAATAAAACTTCGTAACTATGTGTAATTTGGTCCAACTTAAAAGATAGGAATATTGAACCCGGGCGAAGCCGGGAGCGGGCCACTAGAAGACTATATTTTTTAAAGTTATGCGGACGAAGTCGCGTGCAACAGCTAGTCTAAAATAAAATAAGAATCTAACGCCTGATCAGTGTTATAGTAAGTAGAGGTCAATCGTTATATTACCTATTAATTTTTTTTAACGTGGATAAAGTCGCGGACACCAACTAGTGCTTTATAAATTAGGGCACACTTTCGTACAGTTTATAAATATTACGTCCAGCCAGTGCGTCTCAAACATATCTCATACTGTCCACGTCTGACATCGGCTTGTGCGTACATTTATACGGATGAACTTATTTATAAATAACAAAAAAAAAGTCTTTTTGGTTCATTTAAACACGAAAATAGGTTAGTTATTTTTAACAGTTGAATTTAAGGTCGTTCACATGCCTTCCTGATATTTATTTATACATTTGTAACTACGGTTTTTAGAGACAAGAAATTATGGTGACAATGAAATAATAAACTATTATAAATTTTGCCCGCGACTTCATCTGTGCTTCTTATTCTTAGGTGTTAAAACATATTTCCAATATATATTGCTCATATATTTCTGTCATGCGTTGAATTTTGTACTTTTTGCTGAATGAAAGGTACTCTACGTCCTTTTCTGTATCCCTGACAATGTGTATGCAAAATTTTATTATTATAGGTTGCGTAGTAAGAACATACTTATATTGCTTAATTGAAACACTAAGCATAATTAAAAAAGTTGTCAAGTTTAGCTACTTATGTAACATCATTTTAAAAGTAATTTTAATATTTTTATTGTAAATTCCCTAAATTTTTTTCATAATTTCGTAAATAATTCCGTTAAATTATTATTTATCAACTTGTCATGATTAAGATTCCTTTAATTAAAGGCAGTAAAAGCAGTGAAATTAAAAAAAAACATTAGCTAGACATCCCGAACAATCCTTATACTAAGCGGCGTTTTATTCTTTTACTTTGTAAAGTAAAAAAACTTAAGTCTGCAAACAAAACAATTTGTTTGAACGACCACTGGCTAACTAAAGACGCTACTAAACAACGCTCGTACAAAAGAAAAAGTCACAGGATTGCGTATTTACAAAATCTCGAATCCCGTAAACCCCTCGATCGCAATTTGGTAAAGTGCAATTTGCCAAAACGCCTCCCATTTCGCGCTCACGATCTGATGTTTGATGCCAATCAAGAGTTTTGTTAAAAGCAGCGCTTACAAACATTCGGCCCTTTTATTGGATAGAAAAATTAATTAAAAAGAAGATTCTAATATTAAATATGTTTTGAAATTCAACAGTTTTATATTTTGATTTTGAAGCTATTTCGGTTTGGATTTTAACAATCACTTATTGCTTGATCAAATTAAAGATGGTCCTATGATATTTAGTGCCATAGAAGGAAATGTTTGCTTATTGGAAATTTAAGCAGAATTTTTCATTTTTAAATTTATTCACAAATTATAGAGTTGTGTTTTTAAACTGTATACAAATTCTTTTCTTTTCTTCGCAGAAAATCTTTTCTTAATATTTGATACGTATAAAATTTATCGATCTGAATTATTTATCTTGAAATTACTACCTTAAAAGTTTAAAAGTTTACTTAGTATTAGAATATTATAGAGTTTAGTTATTATTATTTAATTATTTATGATAAATAACTAAGTGATTCTGATATTTGTTGATTATTTCAATTATTTTTGCTAAGAAAAGATAAAAATTAAAAGATTACATTTTCCATACAAATCAATACAAAAGTATTGATTTATATTTTCGAACGCATTTCATATCATTATTATATTTATTTTATTTTATATCATCTAACTCATTTTATATCCTTATATTTTTTAAATTCTAACAAAGATATAAGTACTAAAAATATTTCCAAATGTTTCACACACCTGAATAGTGTCAGACGTAGCAATCTAAACAAGCAGCTTTTACCGGCGCAGCGGCTCGTGTTCTTTCTAAACATTTTAAGATATTTATGCTTGTAATTTTTCGTGTATTATACCGCTTTTGACGGTCAAAAGCCTTTCAATACACCTATGACTAAAAGTCAAGTGGCACATCTATTCATGGCTAAATAAACAACACCATAAAACACAAATTTAAAATTGCCTTGTTTGAACTATAGTATACTATTTTTTGTAATCTTTGTAAAAGCCAAATATTAATCACATATTGACTGTCAGTAAAACATAGTCAGTGAACATTTGGTTTATTTTTTATGTTAAGGTCGTCAGACAGGCTGACAATCCATTTGATTGTATGTAGGTACCGCCGCTGTAGTCATACTAGGATTAAGGATAAGGTATTAGGAAGGCTCTGGGATCTCTTACTCACACACTGACAACATTACATTTTAGACAACAGCACAAATGCTGTTAATTTCAGGGTAGTTTTCTGTAACGGGGTACTTTCTGCCGCCAGATGGGATTTTATTGTGCCCTGCCACTATTCGCTTGAACTAGACAAGAACCTTTTGAACTAGTCGGGAGCTAGCTCTTATTTATTTTTTGCGAGTGAAATTTGAACGGTCTCTTACAACTTTAGAAAGTATTTTGTTATAGATTGCCAACACGTCGCCAATATAGTTCGTACGTAATTTGTTTGGGACAACAAAACGGTTAGGAAAAAATACTTTATTTTTGTATATTAGATGTCTCAGTTGTCATTCCGGCCACGTTTCGCAGTACCAGTTCACGATAAACCATGTTTGCTGAAAAAAAAAGAAAAATATAAGATGAAATTGAGGATGTGCTAAAAAGGCAGATGTAATATCATCATTGATTAACTGTACGACATGAGGTCATTAGTGACACCAAATGAGTCGAATAGGTGTCTTTGGTGCAACGGATGGGTTTTGAGGTTGACGAGTCTGGAATTTAAAACGCCCCATGGACTCAAAATCCCCCACACCAGACACTTACTCACTGGACTGTTTATGGAGTTGAAAGAGTGTTAAACGAGGAAAGTTTTTATTTATTTATTTATTCCAAAAGGTATACCAACAGCACAAACAAAAAACTTACAATATGTCGGTTACCTAACAAAACCGCACAAGTCAGATTTCCTTAGTTTTCAGGAAAGACAAAAAACTGTTTTACATTAACACATGCATGATGAAAATATACACAAAGATTTAAAAATATCATTTCAGCCCCAATGAAAAATTCCTCCAATACTCCGAGCTAAATCTTAACAATCGGTTCCTGAAACTTGAAGAAGGAGTTCTAACCGCGTTTAACTTGTTTGTTTCTATTAAAACTTACGCCACCGAACACAAGTTAAACTATTAACACATTGCCCGACTCGCTCCTGGAGTGTACGGAGTTAGACAATGCCTTCGCATATGAGCAGAGATGAGCTGTTCTGTTGAATCGGACGGAACTTTTGGCCCAAAGACATTTCTTTACAAAATACTTGTTCAAATAAGAACCTACCTATTACCTGCTAATTATGTTTTTAAATAAATACTTACCACCGTATTTGGTATATTTTATGTAAAGGTCGTCTCACAGGCAGACGGTTCACCTGACGTCAGGTGGCTTCTTTAGTTTTTTAAGTGTCGCAAAGGGTACGCAAGTGCACGAGAACGTTTGAAACAAATGAGCACAAATGTTGTCATCAGAGCGTTTTAATTTGCGTGTCGTTATTAATTTTTGGTGTAGGTAATTGAAAATTATTAATTTTAACAATCGTGTTTTTATATTGTAGTAGCTGACCCGGCGAACTTTGTACCGCCTCAAAATAAAAACCGAATCCAACACAATATGTGTGAGAAAATGGCCGCCAACGCTTGTTTTAAAAATTTCATATAAGCCTTGAAGGTCAAATCGTCAATGTCATTTGCCCAAGTTAATCCCTTAAATCGAAAAACGGCGGGTGTAACCGTGGGCCACAGCTAGTTATAGTTATAGCTAGGCATGGCAATAATAACTCAAGTTTATATGTTTAATCGCAAAAAACAATTTAGGTAATAATAATGTAAATTACTTTAGGCTATCAAAATTGTGAGCACGTTCATAATTAGGTTGCGTGTTACGAGCGACGATATTCGCGTTTCTGACTGTCAATTCGACGCCACCTCAGTTCTTAATTTTAATTTTTGAATACAATTGAAATCAGTCAAAAACAAATAATGAATATGAATTTGATTAGAATTAATAAAATGTTAAAGAATTATAATTAATTCAAAAAATTAAACTGATTATATTTACAAAGGTTAAAAAAGGTTACTATAATCCTATATTATAGATCACTATACTATAAAATTACAGTAATCTTCTAGTCTATATTACACCCGGCTGCGAAGGCATCTGAGCGAATATATGATACATTTTTTTAAAAGTTATATAGTAAGAAATATGTAAAGCAATATAACGGCTGATCATAATCGCCATAATTATGATCAGCCTATACATTTATATGATAATATACTAGCGACCACAACCAAAATTTTTCTACAAATTATACAATACACAAACCTTCCTCGTTTATATCTCTTTCTTTTTTTTTTGGCGCGTTTTAATGTTTTTTTATAATTAACAAATTGTTATTATTAAATTATATTGAAAGTGTTATTTTTTATTACTGTAGGAAGTTCAATATGTCAATAATTTTTAAAATTTCTAAATTCAATTCAATTAAATCATCCAGATATTTTTCCATACTTGTAAAAAAATGATACCTAACATAAAATCAGTAGCATCGAATACTATGTCCGTAATGGGAATGTGTCAAAAACGCGAATGCTGATTTCAGAGAGCATGAAACCTACGCGTTTTTTATACGAAAGCAAACACGTTACAACAAATCAACAGTAATGAGTCTCTTACAACTCTTTCGATTTAGTTTCTGATATTTTTGTTTTAAACAAACTATCTGATGCAGGGATTTCTGGGATAAATATTTCTTTTTTATTAATGTTCTTCTGAGAATGAACTTAATCAAGAGTTGACACCATTATAAATCAACTAAAAATCAATACTTATACTTATACGCTAGAATTGCGCTTTCAAGCTTACATATTAGGATTAAAGATAAGGCATTTGAAAGTGACAGGTTAATGGGCTTTGGCAAACCTTATGCTTATGTAAGGTGGTCTTATGTAAGGTGATGGTTACTGCCGCCAGATGGACTGCCCATTACTAAAACAATGTTATAGGTACTTATTCATTAATTTTACTTTGACTATAATGAATTGTTACACAGATTGTATACTGCTTTTTAACCACACTGTGAATCCAGTATCAATGAATCATGGTGTGCTGCAAATACACTCATCTTGATTTATTTTAGACATTTTATGTACTCGCCAGGTGTTAACAAACGTTCGCTTCTGTTGACTAATGCATTTTCCTCTCGAAATATTTTTAAAAATATTGTTACACATGCTCAAAACATTTATGTCAAAACTACAATGAAAACTTAATTGAGTTGTATTATCATCATAAATACTAATAATAAATGTGTAAGGGTCGGTCATGGAGTAAGTTACTTTGTTTTCAGAGATATCTTGTTTATACATGATACTGAAACTAAATTGACGACTTTTAGATTTTTTTTCTGTATGTATGTATTCCTCCATAACTCTGAAACGAATTAACTGATTTTCATGAAACTTGGTAGATAAACATTTGAACGTACGGGACACAGGATAGGCTACTTAATATTTTTCAACGCGGACGAAGTCGTGGGCACCAGCTAGTTAAGGTATAAAAGGAAGAGTATCAAAGTAGCCCTATACTCTGCTCCACCAAAGTGAAATGTGATTTCCAACGAACATGTGGACACATCACTAACTAACACTTAGAAAATTTCTGTACATGTTGTAAATATTAAATTATACTATTTTTTATGCTCTCTTTTATTTTTACTTTAGTATAAATACTAGAAAAAAATCAACGTTTGTCTTATTTTTTAAATGTGTGCTGTTGTGTTTCAGTAAGTGATTAAGGGATGTCAGAGCCTTTATTATTATCCCTTCACAATCCCATATCTTGCTGTGTTATAGGCGACGGCAGTGTTAAGGAATTGAATTTTATATATATTACTGGCTGTTTTTAAAAAAGCTAGTTTTAAAATTGTAAAAAGATAGAAATAGAATTTTTATGACATAAAGAAAAATTTAGAAGTCACGTTGAAGACATTGTTTTGAGAAGAGAGCTTAGAAGGATTTTTGTTGTATAAACATGACAATGTTTATTATGTTTATAATGTTTTGGAAATTATATTAAGTTGTAAATTTGAGATTTCATTTATCCACGCTCTACTAAGAATGAATAGGAAGAAATGTGAATAGAGATATACCTACAAGAGACAGTTCGGCTTCTCTTGTTATTTTTAAATTTAATAATTATTCGTCCTAGTAACTCATTTTTACCAAGAAACCATAGCCGAAGCAAGTTGTTTAGTGTGAAATAATTTAAAAAAAAAATCTTAAAAAAAACTAATCAGATAATTTAAAAAAGTAATAATTTAATGAAAAACTGCAAGAAACAATACAGTGTTTTCAAGAGATGGAGCGTCTCGCCACAACGCATTTTACGGACGACTGTTTACTCTCAGAAAATATATCAACCCTCACGTAAGTAGGTACCTATTCGTAAATCGATTCTAACAAAGCTTTTGATAAAAGGCTTCGTTTATCGTCTACATTATATAGCTTTATGCGGTAGTATATTTCCGTCGCGATAACAATATTTCGCGTTGATTGAAAACTCCTTGTTAAAGTCAGATGTAATAGCTCATCTCAGATTGTATCAGCACGCTGCTGAATTCAAATAAAATGTCAGTTTTTTGTTGATTGATAATTTTCATTAACTAGAGTGCTTTTATAAGTAAATAAAGTAATAAATCAATCAAAATCAGAGTCGTTTTCTTCACCGCCGAACGTAGTGCCCTCTTTGAAATACTTTGGCAAGCGGAAACCTTGCTCTCGCTACCGCACTATCTTTATCTAGAATCTATTTTTCCGTAAAAATATAGAAAAAGAGAAAAAAAAGAAAAAAAAGAAAAAAGAAAAAAAAGAAAAAAAAGAAAAAAAAGAAAAAAAAAGAAAAAAAAGAAAAAAGAAAAAAAAGAAAAAAAAGAAAAAAAAGAAAAAAAAAGAAAAAAAGAAAAAAAGAAAAAAAAAGAAAAAAAAAGAGAAAAAAAAGAAAAAAAAAGAGAAAAAAAAGAAAAAAAAAGAGAAAAAAAGCATATTACGGTGGGTGCTTAAGGAGTGTTTGCGCCTTATTTTATATGTATAGATATAGATATATGGATATAGAATAAAGAAGACAGATAATATCTAATTGTTTATGGACTGTTTTTGTTTAATAGCTACACTGTTGAGCTTTGGTCCTATGAACAAAATGTCGCACACGTAATGCAAACCCAACACATCTGCTAATTGTCATTATTGCGGGAAAAATTAAATTAAGGCTTTTTAAGTTCTCTTAAAAATCAGAATTTCATAATTTAGCCATAATACTGTAATTATTTATTGTAGAAAGGGTTATTTTATAATCTGATTACTATTTGTGTAAAATACTTGTAGTTTTTGTGTAATATTAAATAATTTTCATTCGCATAGCGTTTTTGCAGATATGGTGGTTTTGCATTACTACGTGTGAGATGTATATATCTATTTTTAATTTGCACTAAAATTTTTAAGTAATCTCTTAAAAATGTCATTATTTCGTTATTAAATTGAGTTCATAAAGACTGTGCGAGTTTTATACTGCTAGACAGTGATTTTATTTAACTTATCGCTCATAAAGTGTGACATCAAATCATGGTTTATGAGTATAAGAGCTATAAAGTGTATACACTGCTCCCAAATCTAACACTTTACACGTAAGAAATCGATGTTTACAATACTTACTTTAGTGGACTGGGGAACATTTTGTTTGTTTACGTGATATCTAGGACAGAGAAAAAAGTTTTGTTAAATGTTAACAAAACATTAGTTTATATTATACTAGCTGTTGCACGCGACTTCGTCCGCGTAACTTTATAAAATATAGTCTATGTTACTCGCTGATAATGTAGCTTTCTATAGGTGAATTTTTTTTTAAATCGGCCCAGTGGTTTTTGAGTTTATTCATTAGATACAAATATCACACAAAAAAACAAATCTTCTCTGTTTATAATACGATATTAGTATATACTACTAGCAACCTGTCCCCGGCTTGACATGGATGTATTTTCTGCAATTATATACCTACACAAACTTTCCTCGTTTATCGCTCTTTCCATTAGTTAAATCCGTATCATAATTCGTTGTCTGGTGAATTTAGCGGAGACACCACCAGTGATTTTATTATATAACTAGTAACCCGCTCTCGGTTTCACCCGTAGTGCATTTTTATATACACAAACCTTCCCTGTTTATTCCTTTTTAAATAAGTTAAAACCAAATTAAAAAGCCTTTCTTGAGTTTTTGCGAGACTAACGCACGGCAGTATAATTTAAAAAAGTATCGTTGATAGCGCGCGAGTTGAATGCAGTCGGGGCCTGAGGTGAAGGGCGGGAGCATCTCCCCCCGCCGCGTCTCGCACGCCTGTAGTGTAGTGATGTGCGTGCTGTCCTCGACAACTATCATACGCTTACTGTGTTATAGCGTTAATATTCAAGTTGCAGCCGCGTGTTATTTTTGTTTTTAATAATGTCCGATCCGAGTCAATCAAGTTCTGTTACAAAAAAACGAGTTTTTATTCATCACCAAGCACGGGAAATGGCGAAAAATGTTCCCGAAAAAATGAATGCCAAAAAAAAAATGGGGCCATGAAGAGTCTTTTACAACGTGAGGCATCGTAGACCTTTTACATTGTTTTATTTCTAAACTTAAAATGTTAAACTTAAAACAATGTTGAAATTTATCGACATATTGTCATCATTAATTCTAATTAGGTCACAGCACTATCGCATTCCTGAGCTCTGCATTCGACTCGCGCGCTATCAGTACAGAGTAATATTTTATCAATGGCGTATCAAATACAAAATAATTCTTTTAATTATAAATCATTCTTTTAATTTTAATTCAATCCAGGAATACGAAAATATGTGTTCTATCAGAAAACGATAAATGATTTTGTGTTCGTATCTGTATATGATTGACAATTGCAATTAAGTCCTAGACTCTCGACAAGGGCTATCCATCCAAACGAGTTTTTAGTTTTATTTCAAAAAACGAACTATAGCGCGTACGAAGTTTCTTGCACCAGTGAGCGTTTAAAATAGATTGTTTGTATTATCAGCTATTAGCACTTATCTATCAGCACTTGCTGATATTCCAATTTCATATAAGGGTTCTTTTCAACGCAACCAACGCTTTTAAAAATAAGTTATAATGTAAAGTGAGAACTCATTTCAGCATACCAAACGCAATAAACATTAGGAAGTAAAACAAATTTGTAATTACGTAGCGTTATTGTGACTCCAAGCGCTCGGCTAATTGCGAGAGGACTTATAAAGACTAAATTTTATTACAACTTCATTAAATTTCAGTAATTATTATGACTTAATTAGATTTCATATAGCTATAACAAATATAAAAAAGTGCTATAAGAAGCATAGACTAACAATATTCTGTTGGTCTCGAGGAATATGTACAGAAGTGACGACTCAGGTTCCAGTATATATGGGACATCATATATGTAGGGAGAGACAGGTCTTTCCTTCATTGGAAAGTCAGTATATGCGCACTTTTTTATTTATTTTTATTTTTTAAATCATAATTGACTAAAGAATAGAAGAATAACAAAAAATTATTTTTTTCAAAAATATGAAACTAAGCTATTTGTTTAAAAACAATTTTCAAACAAATAGCTTTAAAAATTCTTACCCAAAATTATTTAATCCTTCCGTCTAAAATAAAAACAGCTGTAGTATAACATATCAACATTATCAACAAAAAAAATTTCTTAACAACAATTTCTTCATTTTTCATTTTTTGTTAACTTCCAAAATTTGTAATTAACAAAAAAAAAACAAATTTTAAATAATTTTATCATGTCATGTCTAGACTAGACTAATAGTTACGCAGTTACGAAGTTTTATCAAAATCGGTTCAGTAGTTTAGGAGCCCATTGGCGACAAACAACGTGACACGTAATTTATATATGTATATAGATAAGATATATCGTATACTTCTTTTGAAGTATAAATAATATAGTCAGTAACAAATACTCGACGAGTATCTATGGCATTTGATCTAAAGTGAGTTAATATCTGGAGCTCCCATTTTGTTTAATGGTTGGAGAGATTATTTTGGCCAGGCTTTTTAGATTGATTGACGTCATATTAAAAGCTTTTTAGGAAAATAGGACATTACAATGAGCTTGATTTTGACAATAGTCTCATTTTGACAAATAGTCAACACGCAGAACAGGGTTTTCATCTAAATGAAAATCTTATTCTTTTGGCAACATTTTTTGTTGTATGTTTTATTGTAATAAATAAATAAATTAACGTGTTTTACTATAAAAGTCTTTAAAGCAACAGAATAATAATCACTCTGTCACAGTCCTTGTAAATTTAGGATCCTGCAATTTCTTCATATTATATTATTGGGTAGTTTACACATTATTCATTTAAAAAAACTCTATACACTTTTATTACGTACACTAGAGACACTGGTATAATAAGTATATACGTTCGTTTTTATTTTATTTTATCAATATTTATGCTTCTACATTGTTTAACATACTAGACTGGGTGACCGAGCTTCGCTCGGGCCAACGAAAAGATTTTTACATGTAAGAAAGAAAGTCTATGAAACAATAGGAAAAAAAAATCAAGAGTACTTGAATTAATAATTAAAAATTAAAATATTATAAAACGAGCAAGTAGTATTGCTTTTGTAACCGTTCCATTAAAAAAAATACCTAAAACGAATTTTCTCGAAGGTAAGAAAGACATTGACAGATCGATTTCTAGACCTAAAAAACCCCTAACCCTAGATTTTCGTCAAAATTGTTACAGTTCTACTATTTTTAATATATAACTACGCTCATAAGTAAAATATGTACAATTTTTTTAATATTTAATGTATAGACAGGGCTCGTTTACGATTTTATTATATGTCCACCAAAATATTCCATTAACGATTCCTTTTGGCATATTCAACTACATGTTATTTATAAATAAACAGACGACATAGAACATACGGTCGTTTTGATATGCCTGTGTAATTGACACCGTGTCTTTTACACGCGAAATTATATTAACGTACAGACAGACAGAATGTTATTTTTAATTACATGATAGACTTATTCGCTAGTCCAGATGTAATTAATAACTAAACGTCAAGAATTTAGAGTGCTAATAGTGTTGTGATAACTTAAGACAGCTGTAATTTGTATAATTTCGCTTACTAGCGTTTGCCTGCGACTTTGTTCGCGTTCTTAGTGGCCAGTACTGTTGGGAAACGAAGCTACATTTACTCATGTAAAAGAAAAACAACACATTTTTATGTTTGTTTTTAGAATAAGTATAAAAAGGCGACAAATGTTAAACATGAAAATATGTATATCTTGTAGGTAGGTAAGTATAGATGGAAATTGTGTAGTTTTCAAAAAAAATATTATTTCATATTGTTACTTTATCCAGTCTTCTAAATGGGACAACTTACTGTGACAGGACTTGAATAAGTCCTGCAATCCTAATTAATATTATAAATGCGAAAATGAGTTAGTTTGTTTGTTTATTACACTTTCACGCCTTAAATAGTGACCCCGATCTTCATGAAAATTTTTATACAAACTGTTAAGACATACAGAAAGTAACTTCATCCATAAAAAAAGCATTGTTCCCTAGGATCAGTATTGTTTTTCTGGTTGAAAGGTATCCTGTGTCCTTTTTTGTTAAGGTGTGAAAGCGTAACATACAAACACTCATTCGCATTTATAATATTAAATTGCAAGTAATTGAAAGGCCTTTGCAATTAAGCATAGTTTTATTATTTGCAAAAGGTCTTATTAAAATTACATTTTCCAAACGTGACGTCGCACTCTGATTGCGACTTATTCCAAATACGAAATGTTTGATTTACCCATATTTATTTAGGATACTCTCAAACTCTCAACGTACAAACGTTCCAACAATTTATTCCGATAACCTTTAATATATCGTTCTGTTTGTAACACTACCCACCTATTCAAACAGTATGTATTTCAAGTAGTGTCGGGGCACTGGAAATTTTTGAGAGAAATTTATCAATCAGGCAGCCAGTCTAGCGGCAGTAACCACCTTAATCTTTTATCTTTGGTTTCTCAAAAAAAAAAAAAGAGAAATTTTATCCTGAATAATAATCCTATCGATTAGTATAATAAAATAGCGAGTGTTTGTTTTTTTAATTTTAGTTGGTTCGAGTCCCGGGCGAGGCAAGCGAGTTTTAGAAAATCTTTGAATGCAGTTTTGTTTCTTTTTAAAAATAAAGGAATGTTTCCTCTATGTAAAATGAGCTAACTTAAGGATTTAAGGTAGTTTCCCTCCAGGGCCCGACTTATTTTTCCACAGTATATATATTCACAATAACGCAACCCTCTTCTTTTACGCTGAATACATATATCAAAAAGCGTAGAAAAAGGGCACACATTAATCTAATAGACAGTTTCTATATTTTATGTTTTTGGCCCAACCAGAGACAGTAGGTGAATCCAATAACTTACGGTTCAACTTCACGTTCCAATAACCTATATATCTTACCAGAGACTTCTGCATATCCATATGACACACTTTTTTTACCTATTTGAATTTCTACATTAGCACCTGTCTATTGAAAAACTACAGAATTAAAAATACATTTTTTACGGAATTTATTCTATTTAAAAATCTTAAATAATTCGCATCTCGCTCTATATTTTTTACGCTGCTAAAAGTATTTTTTTTTATTAGAGATGGGTTTGCTTTTGGCCAACATCCAGGTGTGTAGCGAAGATGAGGCCTATGATGGAGCGAGCTCACCCAGAAGATGACTATTCACTCGAACTTTGAAAAGATTTGGGTTATATGAGCTCAGAAATACAGACGCTGGCAGGGAGTTCCAAACCTTGGCAGTGCGCATTATAAAGGATGTTTTAAAGCGCTTGGTCCGAAATAGAGGGATATCGACAAGATGAGGATGGTAACCAGCCGTATGTCTGTATGCCCGATGGAAGAAAGGGGAAGGCTTATGTATGAGCTCATGCAGCTTCTGAGCACACTCTCAGAAGTACATCTTATAAAAGACACATAGACTGGCAATTTTGCGTCTATGTGCCAGGCTCTGCATCTTATTTTTTAAAAACGTACTGTCGCCAATGATATATAACTGTACATATATATATATACGTATCTATAACTGTATCTAAATCTATACTAATATATATACAGGCTGTGGCCTGTAATAAGAGCAATATATTAAAATATAGACCCTTTAACGAATCGTGTATCAACTTATGTGTTAATATATAAATTTGTCCCCTCATTTTGTTAGTATTGAAACATAAATATGATTTAGTGTTACATTATAAATCAAACTGTCCAGTTAGTTATATTCGTGCAATATTTATTGCCACTTATTATAAAAACTATTTTCATTCGCATCCTGTTATTTTTTAGAGAAGATAGCCAATTTACTCTCAAAATAAGTCTTTCCTGAGACTGGATTACGGTTTTAGTAAATTTTACCTTTTAATATAGTCTTATTATAGATACTGTATACTATAGATATTATTACTGGATACTATAGTATTATTATTTATTTATTACTAGCTGGTGCCCACGACTTCGTCCGCGTTGAAAAATATTAAGTAGCCTATCCTGTGTCCCGTACATCCAAATGTTTATGTACCAAGTTTCATGAAAATCAGTTAATTCGTTTCAGAGTTATGGAGGAACATACATACATACAATACCTACACTTACAGATTTATTATTAGTATATTGATACAAGGCTTCCAATGAGGCAGGCATCAAACAATATCGTCAGCGTTTAAGTTAATGTAGCACTTGGCGGATGCCTTACTAGGAGGCACAGCCTGCACCAATGAAAGCTCTAAGCAACATCCAATGTAATAAACATAAATCTAATCTAATCTAATGTACTAAATGAGAAAAAAAAATTAAAATAATTCGATACTTGCTGTTTTCTGTACCTACACGTGATCGTAGCTAATAAGCGTATGAAACTATCGGTGTTCACTCACACATTGACAAAAATGAACTAAAATTACACTACTTTTAAACTATTTATCTGTTGTTTTCTTCGGGAAAATATAATTAGGCGTAATCAGGGATAAAATTGAATGCCGAGGGATGTCATTTCAGTGTAAAATTATGCTTCGTTTGTTCATAAATTGCTCTATTTTATTAGTATGGAAATCGAACCACCTTAAAACAAACACAAGCAATTATAGTATAACCATAGTATAACAGTAGACGTTATCACATTATAAATATCTATTTATAAATCTATAAATCTATCTATAAATCTTTATAGTATAACCATTTTTATGACGCGTAGACTTTGGTTATTGGCTGTCATAGCTCGTAGCACTGATGTAGCCAATGAGGCCATGTTGTAACCTTCGTAGTCATTTATTAGAAATCTACTGCTGCCACTATATTAGAGATAGAAAAACTCACAATTTAAATTTTCCATAATAAAATGTGTAGGGTTTTATAGTAAAATCGTAATAATAAACCATTATATAAATATAAATAAATATCTCCACACATTTCCACACAGCACCATCTAGTTCCACACTAAGCAACTTAATGCTTGTATTATGGATATAATACATAGATTACTTTTTTTTGCAAATACATACATATTATAAATACAAACATCCATGACTCAGGTACAAATGTAAATGTTAACACATAAACATTTGCCCCTAGCGGGATTCGAACCCGCGACCGTTTGGTTAACAGCTAGGGTTACTAGCCACTAGACCAAACGTGTCGTCGATTATTTTTCCATTATTCCTTTAAAACTTTCTTGTTTCATAACAAATGTATATACATGATGAATGTATAGTCGCTATCATGATGGATGAAATTTGGCATACATCATATTATAGTTTATTGCCTGGAAAAGTGTTAGATTCTCCTGTGATTTAAAAAAAAAACTAACAACAGTCGCGTACGAAGTCGCTGGTATAACTAGTATATTTATAATTCAATATAAAAAAAATATCACTTATTTTGTTAGTCATTGCTTTGTGGTTGTGAGCAACAACGTAATAATAATAATAGAGATTAAAGAGTCAAGTTTAAACTTTATAAATTCTACTTAGGTATCTACTTTTCTTTAAAGCGGCATTGACTGTCTATCAACATATATTTATAATTAGCTCTTATTCATAAACTATAGATTAGTTCATAAAAGTAAACACTCGAATCTAACCCTTTTTAATAATGGCGTCTAGATTGTCTAAAAAGTGTCTAGATTACTTTTAGGTCTTTCTTATTTAAAAATAAACTACTGATCTAAAAGCGGACCAAAGCAATATTATATAAAAGTATATATATATTTGCTATATTTTCGGCGGTGGGATTACTGTCAGGGAGCGAATCAGAACTGATTGAGAAAAACGAGGGTGCAATAACATTGACCTTTAGTAATAGTGAAGGGACGAATAAGTATATCGATAAAAGTATCGACAACTTTTCGGTACGATATATTATATTCGAAATCCCAATCATATTATCTCGTCTTTAGAGCGGATTTTAATCTGCTCTAAAGACGAGAGACATCTTCTCGTGCAAAATTCCTCAGTTTTTCAAAACAAAAGTTTTGAGACAGTGATGATATATGGCGCTGAAACGTGGTCTCTAACTATGAGCCTCGTAAGAAAGCTCAACGTCGCTCAACGAGCTATGGAGAGGGCTATGCTTGGGGTTACAAGAAATGAGGAGATCCGTAGACGTACGAAAGTTACCTATATAAGCCTGAGGATCAGTTAGTTGAAGTTCAGTTATTAGGGCCCGGCCGCTGAAGCCGGAAGGTTCTCGAGTGAAGGCCACGGACCGCCAAGGTGGACAGACGACGTGATAAGGCCCACGGGTCCAGGATGCTTTTGATCGTTCGTTGGGAAAATTATAGAGAAGGCCTATTTTCTACAATGGACGTCTGCGGCTGAGATGTCTGCGGAAGCAAATTTAAAGATGTATTGATGTAAGAAATAAATGATTTATTTTTAACAATTGACAAAACAATAATAAAAATTAATGTCAAAAATCTTAGAAGAGAAGTTAGTTACCTTATTTCAGAAGTAATGAATATATATAGAACTTTGTCGGAAATTCCGACTGTGTTTTATTGAGGACCGCAGAATGATTCAATTAAGCTGCGCAGAGCGTTTTGTGGTGAGAACTGTCAGATGCCTACTTGACGTGGCTTTAAGAACAAAACCTTTGAAAGAAAATCTTTTATGTTATTATTGTTTAACGTAAAGGCGTTTATTATTCCATTTGTTGTTTGACTAATTGAAATACTCGTAGTTACTGATTGAGTGAAAATACTGAAATGAAAATTTGCAATTAACTGCAAAAGCCTTTGGGAAATAAGTGTTTTCTATTAGATTTATGGTAACATATTAAGTTACAATTGCATTCCAGTCGGCTACTAATCATTGCTCTGAGGACAGCAGGTAAGGACAAGTCCTGTCCTACGACTGCCGTCAGAGCCGTCCTCTCATTTACCCAACCTGGGCACTCCGCCAGCGTATGGTCGGCCGTATCAGTCGGCGCTCCACATTCATGGCAAGCAGTGGTTGGCTCCCTCGTCGCGATGTCGCACAGGTACTTTCCGAAGCATCCATGCCCCGAAAGCACCTTCACAAGCCGGAAGGAGAGCGAGCCAGCCCGCCTACTTTCAAAGTTGAGCCTGCCTCTAATCGAACCTATCTCTGAAACAGAGCGTAAAGGCAATCACCCTAACCACTCATCGTTGGCCGTTGGCACATTTCCCCAGGGTGAATTATAAAATTGATTCTTTTTTAAAATTTAATTGTTTCACTTCACAGATGTAGATATCTGTATCTCTACCATAAGTTATAATGACCGCACTCGCTAGCAAGAGCGTAGAATATATATATATATATATATGGAAAATTGTCAATTTGACATTGACAGTTTTTCATATAAATGTTTTACGCTCTCGCTAGCGAGTGTGGTCATTGTAAACTCATGGCAGAGGCACTGTTACTAAACCTGTTTTACTAAAATACTACCTTTTACTAAAAACCATATATTTTACATGCATACAATTTGTATAGTATACAAGTAATGTAAAAAGTGGTTAAATACTATCTACAATAATATTTTTTTTGGAACTTCAGGTGACATATTTAATTTTGTTAATGATCGTTTTCAATTATTTTGATTATACAGTTATCGGGACAAACCAATTATAATAAATACAAACTTATTAATTTAATAATTGATAATATATCCCGATAATATTATGTGATTTATTATGGAATTGTTGTCATATTTTTTGACTACAATTTGCTGACAGACCTAGGTACTACAATATTTTGCGGACAAACCCTATTATTTAACAAATTCAAAACCAATTAAATTGACGACAGCTTAAATCATACCCTAAATATTATTATGGATTAAATCTATACATATAAATAAAATTGGAGTGTCTGTTTGTAATATTGAAATAACCGTTTTTTACTACATGCATATGAATATATATACGGTACATACACCAAAATAACATTCTTTACAATTTTTGTCTGTCTGTCTGTCTGTTAGTTCCGGCTAATCTCTGAAATGGCTGAACCGATTTTGACGGGACTTTTATTGGCAGGTAGCTAATGTAATAAGGAGTAACTTAGGCTACGTTTATTTTAGAAAAAATACACCCCGGGCGAAGCCGGGAGCGGGCAGCTAGTGTATTATAAAAAACTTGATTCCGCACCGTGTTAATTCTGCATCCGTTGATATTGAAAATCTACATACGATAGAAAATGTCTCTGAATAGGTAAGTACTTTGTATAGTAGATACTTAATAGTAGCAAAATAATCCAGACAAAAGCTCTTAATAAAAAAAGCGTTAAAAGCGGTCGTTTTGTGAAATTACTTTGTATTCACAAAGTACGTACATACACTTTGGCCAACAATTTGTCATTGTCACTGCGTAAATAGGCTTTTAGGCTTATTTTCAATTAGGTACACAACGGAAACAATTTAAACTAAGTAACCGCCTTAATTAAGAACTATGTAGATTGGCTTTTTAAATGAACTGAAACCGTATTGGATTATTTTAATTTTAAAAACTCCAATGGTCAATATGAAATATGTACTAGACCCCCGGCTTCGCCCGGGATGCAATCTTTTGTATATAAAAAAATCCTCGTATATTCCTTGACAGTCGCCAGCTAAAAAAAATAAAAAAAAATAGTATGCAATTTTTTTTGGTAGATCTGTACTGATTCCTACATTCATATTAATAACTTTATTAATGTTTGTTATTTAGTAACAGATAGTACAATCCTATATCTAATATATAAAATTCTCGTGTCGCGGTGTTTGTTGCCAAACTCCTCCGAAACGGCTGGACCGATTTTGATGAAATTTTGTGTGCTTATCGGGTAGGTCTGAGAATCGGCCAACATCTATTTTCCATACCCCTAAGTGATATTTTTTTGTATGGCAAAACAACGTTTGTCGCGTCAGCTAGTTCTTGTATAGATTAGTAACTATATAAAACAGTAATCTATATATATGTAATCTATATTTATGTAGACACAATTATCTTATTACATCGTTGTATCTGTTGCCCGAGGTAATAGCCAGCTCTATAATCGCCGGTTATCTCGACCAAACGATTTGACAGGATGTTAAAAAATTTAAGCTCGTTGGGACCCCACGACACCGAAGGGAACGAATATGTTTTAATAAAAAAAAAAAAAAAAATTTATATGGACAGATAGTTTTCTATAATATAAAAATGCAGAACTTTCTTCTTAAATTATTATAGTGATTGTAGACAATTGTGCGGCCGCTTAATGACAAAATGAACCTTAATTCTATTTGCAGAGATTTCATATTTGATTGGGAGCAGTATATATTACACCCAGGTGAGCGCACACGCAAGGGTTGAACATAAAACAAATAAAAACATAAATTTAATCTATCGTGAAATTTTGCATACACTTTGTCAGGGATACAGGAAAGGAGATGGGGTACCTTTCATCCAGAAAAAAAGTACTGTTCCCCAGAGATAATCAAAAATATTTATGAAAATTCAAAGCCTGACAAAAATATATGAGCAATAAAGGTAGAATAAATGTTTCAGTTTTAAAATTTCTAATGAAATTGGGATCATATAGAAATAAAAATCCAATGCCTGGCAAAACTATAACAGCAATAAAGTTTGAAAAAAATTATTTCTCATACATTTTGGCGTTATATATTATTTTTTTATTTTTCGACTCGAAGTCACTTGCACCAGCTAGTATAAAATAAATAAATTGGAGTAGGCATACTCTGTGGAAAATATGCCAACTGTCAATGAGTGAAACATGTCATTCCGAGCATTACTTACATTAGTCTGTATTGAGTTGGCAACCCTGATTTGAATACAAAGTGCACGCTTTTATATTATGCATTTTACGGTCGCTTGCGCACGCATTACCCAAATTTTACCAAAAAAAATCTGTTGTTTACGAGCTCTCTGGGACGTTCCGAATTAATGGAATACCTGATTTCAAATTTAATCCGCTTCCGTTATCTGTTATATTCGAAAATTTGAATTCAGGTTATAAGAAACGACGCCATGTAGTTAATGTAATTTTTATTCAAATATGAAGCTGTTTTTATACTTCGTATTATTGCTTCACATCTATAACTTTATTACAATATTACTTATACTCTGTACTTACATTGCGTTAAGTTATGGTACCATAACTTAAGACCTTGACATAAGAATACAAGAGCATCTTCCTCCAAATGATTTGTCAACCTTGTAAGAATTTATTTATGACCCTTTTAAAGTAGGGAGGTATGTTTTTACTTTAAGTAAAAGAAAAAGTTAAGCAGATTCACTTGATGGTAGGTAGCTACTGTCGCCTATTAGTAGGATTTCAGTAGGATGCTAATTGTAATAGGATATGGAAATTAGGGAAATGGGCTCTGGCATTCCTTACTCACTCACCGAAACGCAATAGCAGACATGCTGTTATGACGACACGTTTGGTCTAGTGGCTAGTAACCCTAGCTGTTAATCAAACGGTCGCGGTTTCGAATCCCGCTACGGGTAAATTTATGTGTTAAAATTTTACCTTTGTACCTGAGTTATGGATGCTTTGTATTTATAATTTGTATGTATTTACAAAAAAAAAGTAATCTATGTAGTATATCAATTGTCTGGTATCATTAGTTGCTTAGTGTGGAACTGGATGGTGCTGTGTTGAATATGTGAAGATATTTATTATTATTATTATTTATTTATACTTTATCGGCTTTGTGAACAACTCTTTAAAGATCCGCTTCTTCAAGATAAAATATGCAGTCAGGCTGACAATTGAATTGATCATCGCTTGAGACAGAAGAAACACCAGATGCGTTTCCAGCAATGCTTTGATAATCCACGTGGTATAAAATGTAAAGACATGGGTTTCCACTATCCTTTCCTCATGTCTTATCCTTTTTTCTATTAAATTTGACAATGCTTTTGCAACAACCTTGAGTTAATTACCAACGGTATCAAATATCAAGTGTACCGTCAGCAGTATCAAGAGTACCGTCAGCAGTATCGAGAGTATAGTCAGCAGTATCAAGTGTACTGTCAGCAGTATCAAGAGTACCGTCAGCACTATCAAGAGTACCGTCAGCACTATCAAGAGTACCGTCAGCCATATCGAAAGTATAGTCAGCAGTATCAAGTGTACTGTCAGTAGTATCAAGAGTACCGTCAACACTATCAAGAGTACCGTCAGAGTATAGTCAGCGGTATCAAGTGTACTGTCAGCAGTATCAAGAGTACGGTCAACACTATCAAGAGTACCGTCATTCAGCAGTATCGAGAGTACCGTCAGCAGTATCGAGAGTATAGTCAGCAGTATCAAGTGTACTGTCAGCAGTTTCAAGAGTACCGTCAGAGTATAGTCAGCGGTATCAAGTGTACTGTCAGCAGTATCAAGAGTACGGTCAACACTATCAAGAGTACCGTCATTCAGCAGTATCGAGAGTACTGTCAGCAGTATCGAGAGTATAGTCAGCAGTATCAAGTGTACTGTCAGCAGTTTCAAGAGTACCGTCAGCACTATCAAGAGTACCGTCAGCAGTATCAAGTATTTCGATGAGTGGTAAGCTATGCCAGAGCTTATTTCCCTATCTCTTCCAAATCCTACTATGGTCGGCAGCGCACTGGCAGCACCTGTGGCGTTGCTTGTGTTATAGGAGACGGTAACCATCTACCATCAGGTGTTTATCGACCTTAACATAAGAAAAGTAAATCGAAAACCACGCGCATGGAAAAAGAAATTACCAAATGGAGTAATTAACGGTAATATTATCTTATTAAGTTAATGTTTTAATGTTCTCTTTGTGGGCAGTGAAACATTAAAACTCAAATAAAGTCACCGAACATTAACTGATACAATTTATAAATGAAGATAATGTTAAATCGAACAATAATAAAAAAAGCGGCTTGTGTTATGTCGGTGTAAGAATTAATGCTCCTTGCATTCCTTTTATTATTTTATTTCAATAAATAATAATGTCTAAGAAAAATATGTTAACTGTAATATGTCAATCTTACTTTAGAGATTTTATTTTAATGACTGGTTTCATTTTTTTTGCAGAAGTTTGGCTTTAAAAGGCACATGAGCTCACTTCCACGTACTGAGTCTCATGTTATCATATTTCCTCCTCATTTTTTTTTTGAAATGTCCGACACATATCCTTAAATACCAATTATAGACCAGCGAATTTTAGATCGTATATATCTGCTGTCAAATGCTAATATTTACAGTCAGCAACAAAATTAATGGTTCATGCGGCTAAATTTTTTTTGGTTTAACTTTGACTCAAGATCGTGTAATTATGAACTGATTTAATTATCTGATTTATTAATCTGTTAAGAAAATTCACAAATAAATAAAACGAATTCATAGAAACATGTGGTTTATTTAACTGTTTTTATAACATATATAAGTAACAATCTTATCAAAAAAATGTCTAATTTATGTAAATTCAAAACCATGAATAAAATAACAACACACCACTTATTTATGTAAAGTTTGACATATAGGATAAAGGTGGAATAGAATGGTATAGGGAAAATGAAAATAGGTTATAAGGAATATGATTACTTTAAACACAATAAGATTCACAGCTTAATCAAGTTTAGGTACAATAAAATGATGAATAAATAAAAAAATATTTTATACCAATTTTCATAGTAAAATTAGGAACATTATTTTATTATCGTTACACATTCCGTTCTGCAAAAGGAATTATACAAGTAATACCTTTTTGTATCGCTCTTGCAAATTTTAGATCTGGATATTTTCAGTTGTCCTGTAGGAGCCTATAAACGAAACCTTAAACAAGCTCTCGAAAATATAGTTGTGTAGTGTCCTTTTTGTTATGGCCAGTTTATTTGTTTATTCTGTATGTTATATGGTATTTGTTAAGTGTTTCTTGCTTTTTTTGTGTTTTCTCCTAGCTCGTAATGACTTGTAATTTATATGTTTTAGTAATTTAGTGGAAACTTTGCTGATTTATGTTCTTCTTGTATGTATATGTATAATGTGTAGCGAGATATTGTATGTTTCCCTAATATAAATAAAATATAATATAAAATATTATTCGTACAAAAAATTTTGCAAGTAATTGAAGAATCTTAAAATTAATTCGCTAGTTTGTTTCATGGTAAAGGTAAAATTAATATTTTACGTTAAGAGCAATCAGTGCATATTGCTAACTGTTGATCCGACAAGGTTCTAAGGTGCGAGACTATTCATAATGACCATACTCATAGAAGAACTAATATTCACTGACATAACTCATAGTATGATCAAGCTATACTAGGGCCATTGAGAAGCGATACCAAATGTAAACAAAGTTACCGCAAGGTCATTTTTTTATGCAGGACTTAAGCGCGGCGATGTCCGGGTTGTCCTTGAATATTATTATCAAACGGAAGCTCGTATGCTACATTGTCTCTTTCTATCTTGTGTCAAATAGATACAACATAGAAAGAGATAATAGATTGTCAGTTCAAGTAAGGTGAATAAACTTTTGTATCTCACCAATTTGGCTCTACTTTAAAGCGATAGTAGGCAGGTCACATAAATCAAAGAATGGACTGCCTACCTGAGTAGGCCATCCAGTCTTTAAGAAAGAAAGGAAAGAAAGAAAGAGAGGAAGAAGAAAGAAAGGTTTTCGAAAGACGGTATGTACTGGGAGATGCTGGGAGCTTCTTAGCAAATGTTAACTGGCTGTGAAGGAGGCTTATTTCCAGCAATGGGCGTTTTTAGATTGTAAATGATGAGGTTTTTTTTATAAAATAAGATTCTAAAATTACATTGCAACTTTTTAAATGTAGACATAGTAATAATATATACTTAAGTAGTTTTTTATGTGATATATACTTAAGTATTTTTTATACAAAATCTAAATATTTCTAAAAGTACATAAATGCAATTTCTACTCACACAGCCAATCGCACCTTAATAATGTAAATAACAAAGTTCACAATAATCATGGTCCATTTAGATTTATTATCCCATGATTTCATAATAGAATGGAATTTTATTAAAAATTGACAAACCAACCAATGTATTCATTAATTATTATTAGACGAACTCCATTGATGTGAAAAATTCCAGACATACATTATTTTTTTTATTGTTTTATTGACGTTTGGCTTCATATTTCCACACATTATGTAGTACCAGAACGACATTCTCAAAACTCAAATTCTAAACACCATAAATATTCAGAATATTTATGGTGTATTTAATTGGGGGAACAAATGAAAAAATAACACTTTCGCTTTTATGTGAAATTTTAACTATAAATCTAAATGGACCTAATAAAAAAGTTCACATTCATACAAAACTCTCTTTACTTTTAAAATCGTATACAAATATATTTTTATTCTCCTTATGTTGTACTGGTACACAAACGAATCTATTGCGACCTTCCGCCGTATCACTTACGTCTAATGTTATTGAATATACATTATTTGTTTTAACATCTAAATTTAATATTTGTATTTGTTTATTGTTCTCATTGGCAGTATTAACAACTTCTTCATGATTCTCGTGTACTTCTACATCCACTTCATTCATTACCGTTATGAATTTCATACTGTTACGCCTCGTGTTAACTACGTTTACAATTTCACCTACTTTCATTTGCTGAACAGCTGTAGTCGGCTCCTCTCTAACTTCCTTGTTCCTTTTACTTTCTCTTGTAACAACATTCTTCAAGGAAGATGCCCTATTACTGTACCTTCTCCAGAAAGAATCAGAAGTATGTTGGCTGCTCGAAAAGCCAGTCGAAGTGGTCGTATTGAATGTGTCCCTCCTCTGCATGTTCTCTCTCAAATTTCTACCGCATCTCATCAACTTATTAATCTTCAGCAGCTTCACAAACCCTTCTCTAAACTTCGATGACATTAAATTGTATAATATTGGATTGATCGCGGAATTCAAATAAAGCATTACCCTACAAAAATATAGTAAAATGTAATAACCATCTATACCTAATGACATTATTGTCTCCGGTGGGAATACAATGATCCAAAGCGTCAAAGCTTTGAATGGTAGCAAACAAATGAAGAACGACAGTACAACTGTCCCCAGCATTAGGATCACTTGTTTCCTGTAACGCAGGACGTTACCAGCGTTGTTAGAACTCTTGGCACTGTGTTGGGAGATGATTATAGGGTTCTCCATGAGGTTCTTTGCGATGACACTGTATAGAATGAGTAGAACTCCGAGTGGAACGATGAAGAATATGGCGATGGTCAGTATGAAGAACAGAGCTGACCAGAAAGTATCGGCCTGGGTGAGACACACTGGCACTTGGGTTCCGTCCTCGTATTCTTCGTAATCGAACTTCGCCACGGCGAGGATAGGACTGCAAAAAACAAAAGTGTATTAATAAGTCAGTATTGTTTATTCATTTTTTATCTAGAGATTTCTTAAGGACTGACTGTTTCTCGCGCCTTTGCTCGAAACATTTTTGAGAACGTCTAAAGTTAAGTTAAGACGTGAGACTTGTTCTACTTTCGCAATCTATGAATTCATTTCATTAATATTTGGAACACAAACAGAAACAAAAATAACAATATAGAAAAAATAATAATAATAAAATTAAATCATCTTTACATCTACATACAGTGTCGTAACTATAGCCTTTTATGCACCTGATGCGAGCTTCTATAATTGCGCCCTTAAAAAGTTTTCATCCTTACCCGTTTCTAACAGTAAAATGGATTGTTTATAAAAATAAATCTATAAATCTTAAAATTACGTTTTGTATACCTACTTAATTAATAGTTTCTTTACTTCATTTACTTGTAAGAAGAATATATTGTTTATATTATCAGAAGTATACGCTGCTGATAGTAGGACGAGGATACACCCCCATATTACGCTTTAAATAATAGCTATTATCTGTTAGTCGTCTGCTCATCTGGTCAAGTGATAGGATAGTAAGTATAAAAATGTTTTCAAATAATACAATGACATAATTTTATGTAAAGGTTGTCAGACAGGCTGACGGTCCACTGTATGATAGGTGCCTACCGTCGCCTATAACGCCACTGGTGCTGCCTTAGTATATTTCTAATTTCTTTTAATACCATATCAAAAGCACTATGAGGGCCTGAAACAATGTGCGCTTCAGACTTACTTGTACCGAAGCCACAGTACGGAAACGCTTTTGCTGCAGCACTGCCGGGAATCGAACACCGGACCCCTAAGACACAGCGTTGAAGCAAGCGCCTAAACCACCGACAAAGGTGCTCGTTAAAAATGAAAAAAAATCATAAAAAAATTATAATAAAAATGCTCATTATATGTCAACAAATGAGCATTAATAAAAAAAAATGGTCTCAGTAGTAAATATCGTACCTAACGTATATTATTGTAAATATTCTAAGCAGTTTAAGTGAGGGCCCGATAACTCAAGAGTGCCAGGCATTATACGACTCCATTGTTCACCGATCTGCCGTAGAAAGCGCTCTTAGCAACAGAACTCCGCCATAAACTATGCCCACCGAACACAATGGCCTGGATTACCCCCCTTCATGTTACTTTATAGTGAAAATGTAATTTGTAAACATATTCATAATAAAGCACAATAGTGATCACTGAATATTTTAAACGTTTATAAGCAGTATAACAATATTATTATTTTTAAATCAGATAAATTATAGATACTTATCTATAATTTGTCTGATTTAAAAATAATAATAGTAATTTATTGAAAATTTTAATAAGCCTATACGAATGATTGTTATCAATAATAATAAACGTTTATTTCAAGTACATACTAGTGAGAACAATTTTTAAAACCTCACATGCCTAACTTTTGAACCCAAGATATAGTTTTTAGCTTAAAAAAGGATTTTAGCTTAGTCAATACTTATTCAATATTTTTAGTTGGAGCTTCGACCAATAAATATTAGCTTTTCAATGCAAACTTAGTTTTTCCTTGAATCGGCAGGCTTATTATCTAAATGTCTAAATGCCTCTGCTAGCGAAAGGCGTAAAAATTGTGCATAATTTGTGCAGCACGTCAGAAGCAGCACCGTCGTTTACGCAAACCACACTACTGTTATGAGTTACGTGATACCAAAAACACGATTTAGTGTGATATTGCACAAATTATGCACAAATTTTGCGCCTGTCGCTAGCAGACGCATTTAGATAATAAGCCTGCGGACAATTGAAAACAGACTATGGGGGCGTCATAATTGGCCACGATCGTATGATCCCATCGTGCGATAGTGATTTCGTTTTACGCATACAGTGGCTACTCAACACAAAATGGTGGCGAACCACGAGGAGCAAGCCCAGCAAGTGAATGGGTATACTATATTTTTTTAGAACTTGTCGACAATGTAAATTGTAAAAAAACACGAAAAACAAAACCATCGTGCCCCTAAAGTCGCCAATACTCTCGGTTCCCAGGATTGCTGAAGTATTTGGGATATATACATGATTTGGGACCTCTATTTTCCTCTCATTTGAATTTCTATTATAGTAGCAATATTTTTCGTCTTCACCTTCTTTTATATATAAAATAAAATAGGTAAAATAATTCTTAAAATCAATTAAGTAGTTTTTGAGTTTATCAATTACAAATATTAACAAAAAAAATATCTCATATTTTTATCATATGAATGTCGGCAGCGGACTCACATCCTTTTTTTTTATCGAGGAAACGAGGAGAAATCCTTTTATTGATCCCCTGCCGCTTGCTAGGCGACAGGGGTATGTGGGGGTCGACCAGCATACTCCGCGTGCTCACGTAGCAGGCGGAACTGGCCCCTACCCACTAAAACTCCCCGGTGTCTCCTTGCCCATAAGTGGGGATTGGACGGGCTCTGCCGAGGCAACTGCTCCGAACCACCCCCCTCGGGCGGCCTAGCCATTGCTGGCTAGGCTGACGCCAACAGGGGGATTGCCCGGAGACACCCGAGCAATCCCCAGACGGAGGGGGCCCGTGCAGGACTGTCTGCGCGGGGCGGACTCACAGTGCCGTCTTAAGTCTATTCGGCGCCGGGGTGCGGGGCTCAGCCTGCGCCCTCGTTTTCTTTTACACTGCAGCGTGGCACGCGACCGACGACACACTGCAGTATGAAAGGGGTCCTAGTCAACCAAGAAAACACAATACACGTAATTTTGATAATTTGTTTATTTTTCTAAAATACAAAACTAAAATTAAACTTAAATTATACAAATTAAACCCAATTATACAAATAAAAAACAAAACTATTCTCCATTCGAGACATTATGTCCAGTTTCTGGAATTAACACTCTAGAAAAGGTACCTACTTTTTCAAAAAAGTGAAGAATTATACTTTTATTTTAACATGAAAAAGAACATGATGCAAAAACAAAGAAAAGAAGGAACCTGTTAGTTGAGAAATCAATAGAATTATGAGTTAATTACAATTAACAGTGATTGTAATGGCGAAAAACACCAGCAATCCAAGTTCCAACTCTCGTTTATATTATTATTTAATTGCTAAATATCTATTTATTGTATGTACATACATCAAACAAACTCAATTTTTCTTGCTTTTGAGTCGGCAAAGATTTTAATTAAATCATTTATTTTTATATTAATTTTGGATTCTATACTTATAATAGCTAAGTTTGTCAGTCTGTCTTGGGTCATGGTTGACCGAAGATAATTTTTTATTAATTTTAATTTTGAAAAGGATCGTTCACCTTCAGCTACTGTAACAGGCAGTGTTAAATATATACGTAGAGATGTTGAGATATTAGGAAATGAGGAGATTAAATTATTAGAATATATATAGCTTAAAATATTAGTGGGAGTGCTTGTTGATGCATTGGGAAAAAACATTGGTAACAATTCTAATTCATTATATAAATCCTCCCCGTCAATATCAAATCTATTCCATGCATTTACAACTTACACAAAATCTCAATAATTTCTGCACTAAGATCTTCTGTGCTAATTCGGCGGTTGTCGCAAATGAAATGAGCTAACGAATTTAATTACTTAAAAAGAAGATATCAGATCAATCACTGACCGACACTACATAGGCGCCGCGCGCCGCGCTGTAAATTCAAATGAACTTACACCTAATTGTAGTGATTTAGAGATCATTTCTCTTTAAGTGCGAGCGCTCGGACGGCTATATCAAAGGGAGCAATTACTCGCCTACGAAAGACGCACAGGTGCCGCTCCGCCGCCGTGCGCCCATTTCAAATGAACTTACACTTTATTGACTTAGAGATCATTTTGCTTCAAGTGCGAGCGCCCGGGCGGCTATATCAAAGGGAGCAATTACTCGCCTATGACAGACGCATAGGTGCCGCTCCGCCGCCGTGCGCCCATTTCAAATGAACTCACACTTTATTGACTTAGAGATCATTTTGCTTCAAGTGCGGGCGACCGGGCGGCAATGTGCCAAGTTTTATACACTCTCTTTGGATTAGAGATTTTGCCGCGCGCGTGTTGTATTAAATAAAATTTTTATTTGTGTAGTAATAAGAGTCATTTTAGCTTGCACATCATGAGCGGTATGACAAGCGCCGAAAGCGTAATAAAAGTAAAACAATGATTATTTTTGATGACTATTTTTTTTATATTTACTTTTGGGCATACGTATTTGTCGTAACAAGTATATTAAACTGTGCAATGGCGTTAAATTCAATGAAATATCTAAATATTCAGGGTTCGGCAAGGCGCCCCCGGGCGCTCTGCGCCCGGGTGCACCGCACCCCTTGCACCCCCGGGTAAAGACGGCCCTGCGGACTCACATCCTATGACTTTGTTGGTATTGAAGCGACCATAGATTGCAAAACAATTTGCCATTTGCCAAAACAAGAAAACAACCCAAAACAAACAACAAAACAACAAGAAAACATTTATTTAAAATATGTAATACTTATGTATGAAAGTAAAGTAAACTATCAAGGAAACGAAGCTAGGCCCGAATAGTGGTTAAGGCTTTAGAGTGACCGTCTAGACCAGTCACTTTCTAGCCTTCTGAACTTGCTACTCACTAAATAATATTTACTGAAACTTGCTTCGGTATATATTTTGTTATATATATGTTACCTATATATGCAACTTAGGTTGCAACAGGTTGCAATAACAAAACTGACTTTTGTATCCTTTTTATTAAATCTTAGATTGACGTTAATATTTCAATCTATTGCGTTTTTATGAGCAATAAAATTGATTTATTACAGTCAAAATACACATTGATCCCATAACGTTTGTGGAGCACCATTTAGTAGACATATTAAAGACAATTCTTCTGAGGATAAGTGCGGAGTTGATATTTCCGAACCCATTTATCGGTCACGAAAACACGGCGGAAAACAAATAAATCTAAATATGAAGCTAGTTGTGTGCTTTCACTCCTGTATCAGCCTATACGTAAATAAACTCCCGGATAACTAAATCAAACAAAGCACCTTTAATTTTTTTATTTATACATATAAATCAAATTGGAATGTCTGTTTGTAATATTGAAATAACCGTTTTTTACTACATGCATATGAATATATATACGGTACATACACCAAAATAACATTTTTTACAATTTTTGTCTGTCTGTTTGTTCCGGCTAATCTCTGAAATGGCTGGACCGATTTTGACGGGACTTTTATTGGCAGGTAGCTGATGTAATAAGGAGTAACTTAGGCTACGTTTATTTTAGAAAAAATACACCCCGGGCGAAGCCGGGAGCGGGCCGCTAGTATAATATAAAGGTGGCAGACAGGCTAGCGGCTCACTTGATGGTAGGTGGTTACCGTCGCCCAATGACACAAGCAAGACCAAGGGGAGTGCTAGTGCGCTGCCTACTCTGTAGAAGTTTGTTTACAGCTCGCTTGAAGTAGCCCATATTGTAAGATTTTTTTATGTTAAGATCGACAGACAGGCTGATGGTCCACTTGATAGTAGGCCACCGTCGCCTATAACACAAGCAACGACATAGGTACTACAATTGCGTTGCCTACTATAGTAGGATTGAGGATAAGGGATAGGGAACGGATAGGTAAATTATGTCTGGCATCCCTTAATCGCTCACCGAAACACAACAGCACACATGCTCTTATTTGTAAGGGGTGGTTACTGCTGCCAGACGGGCTGCCCAAACGACTACAAAACGCTGTTTGCCCTGCGTGCCAACTTAGACTTAGACTTAGACAATCCAGACCAGTGCCAATGCCAAGGCTTTTGCAATATTAACTTTATTTAGATACTCTCTTACAAATTTGGCAATGTGCAATTATAGTAGGTATGTTAATTAACTCTTGACGCATAGTGTGAATATGTACATATTATGGTCATGAGTTAATTAGAAAAGGCGTTTAAATTGGTATTCAGAGGTAAAAAAAATATGACAGAGGAGGCAACATCTGTTGTTGTACCTTTACCATGAGTTTACAATTACCGTACTCGCTAGCGATAGTTCCCGTTCTTTTGAAGATGTTTGTTTAATAAAATTTTCCGTTCTTTCGAATGGTGTTATTAGTTTTTTTGTAAAATATTAAATTAAAAAAGTTATTTGCAAAAGATTGAATTTTTTCATAATGTATAAATTGTTAAATAAAAAAAGTAGCAGCCTGTATCTCGCGGACGCATTTTTATTTATGTTGTTCTTTATACTTTTTTAAACACGTTCTAAAAGAAATCACATCAAATTGAGTTAAAATTTAATGTGACTTCACTACTTAGCACTTGCAGTGGCGGCTCTACTTATCCCATATAGTGTGGCGCCCGATTGCAATAAATAAATCTGTATTTCCTCACCATTGTATTTAGATCTGAACTCTTCATCGTAAATTCTATATGCTTTCGCATGAGCTATCACAATGTGCTTGTTGCACAGCAAATTGGCTACTCCGGTATTAACCCCAATACCGGGATCACCACTAAAGTTTAACCCCAACAAGAATTACGTAAACCTTTTTAAGCATTGAAAAAAATATCGTTTTCCATTTATGATTAGTGATCCGGGGACATTTCGCTCCATACTGTGCCAATAGCAACAACATTAACTTCTCTTTTATTTGATTTAAAACTAGGTAAGTACTGCAAATTATATTCATGTCTTCGATAGATTTTCCTACTTTTGGTCGACAGACAAGCTAACGATCCACTTGATGATAGATGGCTATACCTTCGCCTATAACTCAAGCAACGCCATATGTGCTGCAAGTTCTTTACCGACCATAGAGGGATTAAGGATAAGGGATAAGGAAATGATGATGTAATGGGCTCATACGTAAAGCGGTTATCACACTTTACAATTTGAAGGAATCCAATTTAGAAACCTAAGTAGTGAACTAGTGATCACAATACACTAAATTGATTTCTAAATCGAAGACATAGGATTGAAAATAGATAAAATCTAAATTGGATCCAATCTGTTCTAACTGCGATTACACTTTCCAATTTCCTAAATTGGAATCCTTCAAATTGTAAAGTGTGATAACCGCTTTAGTCATTGTACCTGCCGGATTCACGGAATCACAGCCAAACGCTTCGAATTTTATGATATTTTGTTTACGCTTAGTGTTCTAAGATTTTTCTTTTATATCGGCTTCTAAAAGTCATGGCTTAATAGAAGCTATAATAAAAGAATTTTAAAATCCGACCCTTAGAAGCCAGTAGTCCCAGAGTTTAACCCTTTAACTTAACGCTTGGTTTTGTAAGAGTTGTCGTGCCCCTAGCGCTTATCTCGTATTATTTTTTTTTAAAGAAAGCAACCCAATGATTTAAAAATAAACATTATACAAGTAGTAGAGAGGAATATGTCGTGTGGGCTCTGGTGAAATCGACACGAAAATAATTGTCGGATAAATCCGACTCTGGCGGCTAATTGATAAAAGCGTTTTAAGTTTAAACCCAACAAACAAACACTTCAGCAATATTATATTAATACAGATATGGACAATATTTCTTGATTATTATTTAAATTAAATTCAGTATCTACTACAAAGAGCTAGGAAATTATTAATTAATTATTGTACTACCCTAAAATTTGTGCCGAAGCATCTTGTTCGTTCGTTAAATGCGATATTTAAATTAAATGCGACAAAATTTGCGGTACCCGTTTTGCACAAAAGAAATATAATGAGTTGTGCATTGTTTTACCACTCCAGAGGCTAAAACTCCCGCTTTCGAGTCGGGAACACCCGCTTTTATAAGTTCTCCTTTTGTCCTCGTTCGTATGTTTCTCGCAATTACTATTTTGCCTCGAGAGCATTTATTTTCATTAGCCATTAACGTCTTCTCTCTCAACTATTTCAACTATTCAATTTTCAACCGTTTTTTAAATAGTTTTTTTTTTTAAGAAAAAAATAATGTACAGGCACAGCTCGTTTAAGATTTTATTATATGTCTATACATATACATTACATACAATAATAAAATCTTAATACATTATGTACATTACATTAATTTTTTCTTTAAAAAAAAATGTATACGTGGTAGTTAACGAGGTCAAAAAATAATAGTTTTTAGGATTTTTGTCAGTTTTTCTGTGACACTTATTATATCCAAATTGAAAATTTTATGTAGAAACTTTTGCCAGGAGTAATCATAATGATATTCGTAGAGATTCGTAGAGATACACGATTATTTTCCCTGATTTTATTAATTTGAATGAGATCATTTCTTTTTACTGAAAATCTAGTTTTCTCACGAATATTATGTATTACAAACACTAATAATAAATCAAATTGAAATCTTACCATTGTAAATAATTCATTTGTTTATTTAGTAGATAACAATACATAATATTGACTTTAACAAACTATGAATATTCATTTAATATTTGAGTAGAAACATTATTTATTTTTAAGCTAATTTAATACTATTTCAACGTATTTTTGTTAAATTTTGACACAATAATGGAATTTATACACTTAATTAAAATTTCATAACGCTATAAAGTATTATTATTATAAACTTACATAATATAATCTTATAATAGGATAATCTATATATATATATATAAATCTCGTGTCACGATGTATGTTCGCGATAAACTGAAACTACTGAACCGACTTTGATCAAACTTCATAAGTATCTGTTATTTGGTCCAACTTAAAAGATAGGATAGTTTATATCTCATTTTGTTTATTATTTTTTTTGGAAATTATATAATATTATTAACGTAGCGCCATCTGTTGATACTTATTCAATACATCAATTATTTATCTGAGTTCCATAATGTTCTCACAGATGGCGGTTTAAAGTAATTTATCGGCTGGATTGCAAAAAAGCACCCCGGGCGAAGCCGGGAGCGGGCCACTAGTTTAACTATAATTATATTAACATTTGATATAGTATTTTTCACATAGCACCGCTGACATTTGATTATTGATAGAAAATGGTGATATTTGATTTCATCCATTTTACGCTTATTTTTCAAAAAAAAAAAAATTTTTTTTGTAATATTTAACTATATTTTTTAATTCGATTTCATGGGTTAGTCCAACTAGTTATACTACTAGTTATACGATATAACAAAATCTGCGCTACGTCTTTAGTAACTTCAAATAATTACCTATAGTCACCGTAACGATGCCATGTGAAAAATAATTGTAATATTGTACCTGAGACAGTGTGATCCGACTGCTTCGTCCGATTGATCGGAAATATAATATACATTTCTATGAAAATAAAGGACTTTTGTACTGAAAAAAATGCGTTTCCAATTTTTTTTTTCAAATTTACTTAAAATAAAAAATAAAAATAATAAAAATAATTTAAATTTTTATTAAAATTAAATTTTAATTTATTTTAATTGAATAAAAATTCAAAAATAGACTTCAGATAAAACACCTTTAAAAATGATATATATATATATATATATGTATACTAGCTGACCCGGCAAACATTGTTTTGCCAAAACAAAATTTTTGGGGTAGACCACCCTTAACATTTAGGGTTACGGAAATTAGATGTTGGCCGATTCTCAGACGTACCCGATAAGCACACAAAATTTCATCAAAATCGGTCCAGTCGTTTCGGAGGAGTTTGACAACAAACACAGCGACAATTTTATATATTAGATAGATATTACACAATTTCTAAAGATGTTTTATCTAAAGTCTACCACCCACTATCCTCTATTTTACAATCCATCGTCAAAATGTGATGTCTATAATTTCGTACTAAACATATTAAATAATTATTATCGGGTTTCTTTTCCGTATTCTAATTTTATATGTAGTTTATATATCAATATTGCACTGTCCTTTTAAGTTAAGATTAACAAACAAATATATGTAAAAGAAAATTTGCTTTTATATTATAATTCTTAAATTTACGTTTTCAATACTACAATTAATTATTATTCTTAATAAAGCGTAAATACTAAGTGTTGCATTTTATAAGTCTTTGGGCATATTAAGGTATTTAACTTGACTGAAAACATATTAAAACATACATATATAAAACATTTTTCTCTAAAATCATCACCCGTATGTCTTAAGATTAAATAAAACTATCAATTAATATAAACATGTAGTCAGTCGATTGAGAATAGTAGAGATATTAAAAAAAATCATAAATTTCGTAAATCTATTCGTTGTAATATATACAATTCCAAGGATTTATCAGTCATGTCATAAAATAAATACGTCTAAAGAACAATCAAGTCCAAGAAATATGAGCAATAGAACAGTTAAGTACGATATTTTATATTGACACAGTATTTAAAGAAACTTAAATAAATAAAAGTGATTGCTGAACGCAACTTTCGTACTTAGGTATAAGTAAAAAACTAGCTGTTGCAAACAAAGAAACAAACAATCAAATCTTTATTTTTTATAATATTAGTATAGATAAAGCAAGATTTCGATTTTATATTTTTCTGCAAATTATAAACACACACTTTCCTCGTTTATCGCCAGTTAAAACCATATCAAAATTGGTTGTGTGGTTTAGAAGAAATTAGCGTTGAAATTAGCGCGTATTATTTCAATAATTTTTTTGTTTGTACCTACTTCGAATCGACGTCTTATGTATATTATTATTTTTTGTTTCATTTCTTTATGTAATGGTCGTCAGACAGGCTGATGGTCCACTTGATGGTAGTTGGCTACCGTCGCCTATAACAGCTGTAACACCACAGCTGCTGCAAGTGAGCTGCCCATCATAGTAAAATTAAATGTACAGGGGAATGAGCTTTGTAATTGTAACGAAATATATATAAATAAACTAAAATTATAACCAAACAAGTAACAGGTTTCTAAAAGAAATTAATATCACCATTTTCAGCAGGCTACTTTTGAAACTACCGACTATAATCTCTCAAATATCTCTCGACTGACTACACAAAGCTCTCCGGAATATCACAGTCCAAACTCTCCGAGTTCCGGAAAGCAACGACACAATCCACTTTTATCTGTTCATACGTCACACATTTCTTCTCAGAATCAACACTCTTCGCTTTAGCACTATTTATGAGTACACTACGTCTCAGCGAGCCGTGCGTGCGACTCGAGGAATCTAGTTCAATATTTGACCTAATATTTTTAACACAAACTTCGGAATGTCCAATAAAATTTGCAGCATCGTATTTTGCTATGTTTTTACGATCAAATTCATCACTTACTTCAACCACATTGCCCTCGCTTCTCATCCTGTTAATTCTTGGGGTTTTATTAGTGCAAACTGGAGCTGATTGCTGTCTAACGAATCTTTTTGTGAACATCTTTTCAAAGAATCCATTCGATTTTGCATTATCCGCTTCCTTGCTGTCTTTGCTCTCTGATTCGGCATCGCTCTTGTCTATGCTACCTCTATGGCTGAATAACTTCTTCAAGCTGTTCGTTGTTCTCGACAAACTACTACTAGTTGTCGACGTGGTGGTAACCGTTCTTCTCGCCCGTCTATTTTGAATTTTCTCCGACGTTTTTCTTGAGCAAACGCAGATTTTGCAAAATCCAATTCTGAACTTGGACGACATTAAATTGTACAATATCGGATTAATAGCGGAATTTATGTACAACATTATCCTAGAGAAATAGAGAAGGTTATACCATTTTTCTGGACTGATCGTCTCTGATAACTCTGACGGTGTAATTATGATCCATAAAGCTAACACTCTGTAAGGCATTAGACATAGAAAAAAGCATAAAACTACAGTCCCAAGCATTAGTATGACTTGCTTTCTGGCTCTTGCATTGTAGGGATCGAAAGTTTTGTTCATGACAACTTTGGACGCTGCTGAAATGAGATTTTTAGCTATAATACTGTACAGTACAATTAAGATTATGAGAGGCAGAAGGTATAGAAGAATGATGACCATGATGAAGAAGGTGATCTGCCAGAAAGTGACGGCTTGCGTGAGACATTGAGCGTAGACAGTTCCGTCTTGTAGAATGGCTGTGTTGTGCTCAGCAATCGCCAGGATCGGGCTGAAAGATAAGAAATTAAAGCTATAGGATATTTATCATGCAAGTGAATGTTTTACAACAGATAAACAATCTACCGCTAGTGAAAATATTAAGTTAATTGAATAAATAAGACAAGCCCACACACGATAAATGATAGTGTTTAGTGGATGTGAAACCAGGGTTACCAAAAAACAAGTTAAAAACAAAACAAAGCACAAAAAAATCTTAATGCAATACCTAAAAATTTTCAGACAAATTGTGTTTATAAGCATACCGAGACAAAAAATATTCTTGACAATAATCTGATCTATGTAACATTATCCGGTCAAATATACTTTTTCTGCAAAAATATTAACATGATTAGATATATAGATATATTTTTTATTCTATTGGTATTTTCCAATTAAATAAAGCAAAAGACAACTGATAATAATTTCACTTAATGTATTAAGATATTTTTGATCTTATAAATAATAATCACAAATTATTTATTGCAAATTATTTTGTGTAAAAATGACGTTCACGATATTCCTTTGACGCTAATCTCCGAAACCGTTGTACCTACCGATTAAATTTTAACGTGCATGGTTGATGCTACCTTGAATAATAGGATATATATTATGAAAATCTACAGATGAAGTCGCGAGCAAAAGATAGTTTGTTATAAAAGTGAAAATTTGTGTAAAATTAAATGAACGAGACAAATTTGGGAGAGTAGTCCATTAAATCGTTCTAAAAGTTTGATAATCATGCGAAATTAATTGCCGAGATCACAGCGAGGGTATAGAACAACGTGGCTGATGTAAATATGAAGTTAGTTATGCTCTTTTTTATATCACCAAAATAAAAGAAAAGCGTTATATTTTGTATGGTAGCAGTTTATACATCGTTGCAACTTAACTCGTGTATTGTGTGACATTTTAGGTAGGTATAGATAGAATCCTCTAAAGTTAAAAAACAACTGTAATGGCGACTCAGTCACGGGCCATTGAAAACGAACTTTTTAAACTCGGCTCTTGTCTGGATATAGTAAGTAGTGGCAGGGCACACTGCGTTTCTCAGTCATTTGGGCAACCCGTCTGGCGGCAGTAACCACCTCCTTACAGAAGACAGACTGTGTTTCAGCGAGTGAGTAAGGGGTGTTCATGTATTCATGTAATAAGTGGACATAACAAAGACAGCTATACCTTAAAAGTGAATATTAAGTAAGTACCTTAGTATGAAATTGTGCTTGGATATAAACAGGCGGACAACATTAAAAGCGTTTTCCATATAGCTGTCATGGCCAAAGGAAATTGTTAGCGAAACATTATACGAACCTTACTTCACAAAGGGTTCTACTGTTTTTGAATGCTGTGTTGTTGGAACACCAATCTTTTTTCAATTGCAAGATTAATATCAAAAGAATTTTTTTTGGCTCACTTGGTAACCACATATTATAGGTGGTAACCACCTACAATAGGTAGTTACCGCCGGAGCCCTATTTCCCCGAAGGGCTTAGAAGTTTAAGTTTATTAAAGCTTACGAGTTTATTAAAGTGTAGGTTGTAGAATTTTTCTTAGTTAAAAAAATATACTTGAATTAACCGTTTCAAATTTGAACTTAAAAACACAATTAAAATAAATTAGTTTTTTTTTATTTACCTACCTAATTGAATGTTTTTAATTTTTTTTTTTATATAATCTGAATCTATCTAAAACATTATATTGATATGATTTTTACTACTTTTAATTTCCATTATTTAAACAAAAAAGTTCAAAAGAGCTTTAGCATTACCGATCTAACAAACTATTAATTTAAACTATAAATATTTAACAAAAAAAAGAAAAAGAAAAGAAAAACAAAACACTTTTGCATTGCTCCACAACTCCACAAACAATAGGAAATTCCAATATGGCTGACAACATGATTTATTGCAGCGCCATCTATTATGTAAACTCCGAAGCGATATCCGGGACAGTAACAAGCAAGGCGTACGTACCCACGACTTAAAAGTTCAATAAAGTACGAAGTATTAAAGATTCTTGGTGAGACAGCAACTTTATCGAATTTTAAAGTGATTTTCAAGCAATAGGACTACGATTGGAAAAATTCACAATTTACAAGTCTGCTCTAAGTATATGGAATTTTCAACTAAACTATATAAAAAGGAGCAACATGTATGTAACCATACATGTATTTATATCAAAGTAGAAGTAAAAGTACGTATATTCTTATATTATTTCGGAATCTGTATACAATAACTCATTGTCTAGTCTAGACAATGATCGATTGTTCATACCTAAATAAGTAATATTTGTCTAAGAAAACGTCTTTATTTCTAAATGATTCAAATTCAAATTCAAATTCTTTAATGAGATAAAAACGGAGAGGTCCACTAACATCTATCTCAAATATAAAATATAAAAACACCAGTTATAAAAATAATATACGATACAAATAGAACATCAATCTGATTTTATGCCTCTGTCCCATTGGTCTATTAGATTTTCAGAATATGTCAGGAATGATTTCATTATAGTTGACCAATTGTCATAGAAGATATCTAAATCCTTGTTGGTGGTAAGGAGTGTGTTAAGATGACGACGGGCGCGGATGAGTGGAGACATGGAGCGCGCCACGGTGCAGCTATCACCTATATAGAATAATTTGGGTAACTGTCCACGCCTATTAGTCGATACACTGCGTCCGTCTGGTACGAATAAGGTGCACAGTAAATCGTGCAAGTGCAAGGCATCGATTGATCCTCTAAGCACCTTGTAGCAAATAGTGAGCTGATTCATCAACCTTCTCACTTCCAGAGAGTTATAGCCAAGCTGTCCCAGCAAGAATTTGGTAGGGTACATATACGGGTAATAACCATAAAGTTTCTTGTATAGCGACCTAAGGAATACTTTTTGAACCTTTTCAAGTATTCGCGTGTAAGTGACGTGGTACGGATGCCATACACACGAGCTTGATTCTAGTTTGCTTCTAACTAACGAGGCATATAAGGTTCTAACAACTAGTGGATTTTCAAAATCCTTGGCGTTTCTCATGACGAAGCCCAGTCGACGATAGGTCTCTTTGGCTAGGTCAGATATATGATCATGGAAAGTCAAGGTAGGGTCGAATTTTACTCCTAGGTCCTTAATATAATTTACTCGATTTATACATAAATTATCAAGATGATAGTTATAATTGATTGGATTTCTTTTGCGGTCAAATGTCATTACATTACACTTATTTACATTAAATGTCATTTTGTTTGTTTGTCATGATAGAATGTAAATGTTTAATAGTAATCTTTTCCATTTATACAGAACGTATTTAAAATCGAAATAATAAAAAGATAGTCTGCATTATTTTAACAAAGAGAAGTTCCTTAGACAGTTAATGGTGCTTCAGTTAATATTTCGTTTTCCCAGTAGTTATATGACTTTTTTCTTTCTTACCGCGAGGAGAAAGTTTGTAAGACGTAGGTTATTAGACTATCACTTAAACTTATCAGTCTTAAACTCATTTAGTGTACAGTGTCGTAGTAATAAACTAAACTATACTAATATAATAAAGAGAGGGCGGATTTTGTATGTTGATTTTGGGTAATCTGGAACCGCTGCACCTATTTGAAAAATTTGACTAAATAAGAACTATAGACAGAATTTTGTGGACAACATAGTGAAGCGATTTTATAAATATGTGTGCATAGGCTGTTTACTGTACCTCAATGGGCATTATCATATCAGCTATAACCTCATTTATTGTTTAATTTTATTGAAAGTATTGATTTCTAAGTTAACTTACACGTGAAATGTGAATCTATCTGACTTTAAACCCTTTCACAACGCATTTCGACATTTTCTCTAGTAAATATTGTAATAATGCGAGGCGTATAATTGTTTGAATTTGTGTGCGTATAATCTTGTATGTAATATATACAGCGATGGCTTAGTTTTGTCGGCTTCTCTTTGCCGTCCATTATTTTATGTGGATATTTGAAAGGTACATTATTCCAGATAGTCCTATGTTATATATTATTTATACTAATCCCCCAAATTGTTCCCTAGCGAAGCGAAGGCGTGTCAGTCTAGTACTTTACAATGAAACACACAAGTTACAGATACTTAAGGTCCGGTCAGTTCACGGCCCGCGTCGTCGCTGGAAAACTAAATGAACGCGCGTATCGAATTGCAACGCTTGCCGCTCCGTCAATATGGTCGATTATTGTATAGCTCTTCGTCAGGTTTACGAACGAAAATATTACTACTATTTAGAACATTTTAATTAATTGTTTGAATTCTGGATATTTTTTTAAAAATCTAACCGGTTATTGTGTTAGAACCATTAAAAGACTACCCTTTTTGTAAAAAAAATCATATCACTGTCGTTGAAAATTACGAAATGGTCAACACGGAAGTTAATTTTTTATGGTGATGTTTAAATTTTTTTTACAGAGTTACCAAGCAATTTTTCAATATTCGTTTCGGTTATTGTGTTTCTTTTTTTCTTTTTCAACCTACATTAATTTTTGTGTAGTACAATTCTGCATCATTTCATCAAACTTGAAGTTCAAACATCAATCTTTTCGTCACATTTCGTGAATCCGCCTGGCCTAACCTACAAATGTTTTACTGTAGCTATATATATATACAGTATATACTGTACTGTACACTACTGGCCAGTAAGTGAGTATATAGTATACAGTATCTACCTTTACCTACTGCCCATGCAAAATATTTTATTCAGAAGGTATTCGTGGTAATTGGATAATAAAATGCACTTAGAATTCTTTTGCAAGTAATATTGCGCTTTTCAAACGTCCATAACGCTATTTTATTGACTGAATCTAATTTAAATTACCCGCCTTCTTATTTCAAAGACATTTTCCGTAATTAAGATTCATTTAAATATTTTCATGTGGTTAGTTCATTGAATTGTGTGAACTCAAAATGTCTTTTTAGTTTAGAAAGTAATTTTCGCACTTATAATTCGTATTGCTGCATTTATATCAAGTGGAATACCAAGTGGCACGTCTGCCTCATTTTATAAAAAAATAAAAATGAAAGATAAGCGTGAAAATCCTTATCTTTATATATATATATATATATATATATATATATATATATATAAATCTCGTGTCACGATGTATGTTCGCGATAAACTCTGAAACTACTGAACCGACTTTGACCAAACTTCATAAGTATCTGTTATTTGGTCCAACTTAAAAGATAGGATAGTTTATATCTCATTTTGTTTATTATTTTTTTGCAAATTATATATTAACATAGCGCCATCTGTTGATACTTGTTTAATACAGCAATTATTTATCTGTGAGTTCCATAAGGTTCTCACAGATGGCGGTTTAAAGTAATTTATCGGCTGGATTGCAAAAAAGCACCCAATGCGAAGCCGGGAGCGGGCCACTAGTATATATATAAAAATTTCGTGTCACGTTGTTTGTCCGCGATGAACTCCCAAACTACTGAACCGATTTTGATAAAATCTCGTAACTATATGTAATTTGGTCCAACTTAAAAGATAGGATAGTTTATATCTCATTTTGTGTATTATTTTTTTGCAAATTATATAATATTATTAACATAGTGCCATCTGTTGACCTATTCAATCCAGCAATTATTTATGTGTGAGTTCTGTAAGAATCTAACAGATGGCGGTGTAAGGTGATTTATCGGCTGGATTTATCGGCCACTAGTCTTAATATATGTTCATTTTAAGGTCCACAGACATACTGACGGTCCACTTAGTGGGAGCCGCCCAAGTCGAATAAGTATATAGACAATGGTGGGAGCAATATATATTTATTGATTAACTCCGAAAGCCGTTCACTCAATTATCGAAATAACGTTGAAACATTTCAAACGCTCTCGAAATACTCGTAATATAGAATTTAATCAACCTTACATCATTCGACACAAACATACAACTTTGACAATTTGTAATAACCGTTACTGTAAAAGTTCCATTAATGTTATCTCATATAATTGACTAGTTTAGTTACTTTAAGTTAATTTAAAAATGGAATTGAATGATTTTGTCGAACGTTGAATTTTTTTTTTATTGTTAGATGATCCCAAGGGAACAGTATTTTTTCTCTGTATGAAAGGTACCTTATGTCCTTTTCTGTGTCCTTGACAACGTGTGTGCACAATTTCATGATGATTGGTTGAGTAGTTAAGGCGTGAAAGCGTAACAAACAAACTCATTTTCGCATTTATACTAGATAGGATTTGCACTAAATACAAATATGAAGTGAATGATTATTTTAGCAATTAAAGCAAAATAATTATTCTAAGTATCTTGTTCGATAAATCCGATGTCTGCGTTCTTCTCAGAGAGATCGGTTAGCTGATAAATAAATAATAAAAATAACTATAAAAATTATATCTAATATATAAATTTCTCGTGTCGCGGTGTTTGTTGCCAAACTCCTCTGAAACGGCTGTACCGATTTTGACGAAATTTTGTGTGCTTATCGGGTAGGTCTGAGAATCGGCCAACATCTATTTTCCATACCCCCTAAGTGATATTTTTTGTATGGCAAAACAACGTTTTCCGGGTCAGCTAGAAATATATAATATATACTAGCTGACGCACGCGACTTCGTCCGCGTAACTTTATAAAATGTATCTTCAAAATTATTTATTTTAAAAAAAATAATCAAAATATGGGTCAATGTGAACCAGTTCTATATTTACATATTTACCTAAAACTAAAACTCAATATAAGAATGGACCCTGCGGCATTGTACCAAGGACGCTGGAAGCATATCCTCGTTGAATGAATATTATATTTTATATTTTATATCTTATATTTTAAGTTGGACCAAATTACATATAGTTACAAAGAGCGAAACTCGCCTAGATTCTATTTTCGCTTTTTCGGTACCCCGGTAGACCCTTGCCGCCGCGCCGCTCCGCTCCGCTACTCGTACTCACCAGTAAAACTCATTGTATTTTTATTTTTTATTTTGTTCTATTATAAAAATAGTAGAACAGTTTGGACATGTTCCATTAAATAAGTCCAATCTGTCATACTGTGCAGTAGAACTAGTTGGAATTTCAAACAGTTTTATCGTAGAATTAATAGTAGAACTGTTTGGACTAACCCGATTTTTACAGTAACATCTGTACAATCTAAAAAGAAAAGGCTCTATGTTAAATAATTCAATATATTATTAAAATGTCACCTAATAAAATCGGCTTATCCTTATCGAGACAACAAAAAGATTCCAACAACAAAGCAGATGACATACGATTTTGAACTATATCTCCAAATGATAAAGATTAGGTGTCTATTCTAAGCTCTTGGAAATGTTTGTCTGAGAACATGTAAGTAACAACTCCCACAAGTTCAATATAGCGGGAATACGAAATGCAGTAAGATGTCAATAAAAGCCTCCACACGCTGAGTGTGCCAATTTTAAGAAAAAATGAAATTTTTTAAACTCTACATCTTAGACTAAAGACCCCTCTTAGTTTTTATTTTATTTTTATTTATAACTAACAATTTTAAGGCTAATCAATACTAATAATAAATCTGTAAGTGTAGGTATTGTATGTATGTATGTTCCTCCATAACTCTTAAACGAATTAAGTAACTGATTTTCACGAAACTTGGTAGATAAACATTTAGATGTACAGGACACATGATAGGCTACTTTTTTCTTTTTCAACGCGGACGAAATCGCGGGCGCCAGCTAGTAATGATATAAACATGTAAAATGATAACACTAAAAAACACTGAGGTTTAATCTTGTGTTATCATTTGTAATTATTACAAAAATCTAACTATATAAGTACTATTGATTACAATTAAAAAAATATTGCTTTAACTTAAATTTAATATTTATAAGTTGCGTTACGGTAAGTGAGTAAGGGATGCCAGACAACATTTTCCTATCCTTATCTTTGTGGCGTTACTTATGTTATAGGCGACTTCAGTCACTTATCATCAAGTGGACTGTCAGACTCTATGACGACTTTAACATAAAAATATAATTTAGTCAACTCGCCTGGTGGCAGTATCCACCGCCTTTTCAAAGTGAAATAAGTGTGCTGCTGTGGGATGGAAAAGCCCGTTCCTCTATCCTCGGATTTAAGGATCGGTTTTAACCTATATGTTTGTGGAGAAAGAGTAAGGCAATGCTAATAGGAAATTGAGATAAAATCACTTATTTATATATTTAATCACGTTTTTTTTTAATACATATGTATACTTTTGCTAAGTCAAGTTGAATTAAGATCGATTTTGAATGATTGTAGTCTTTTGTACTTATAGGATTTAACTTACTTGTATAATGCTTGTTACCAAAATATACAGAAATCTATCGCTGAAGATATGAAGATTAAAGTAAAACTCTTGTGAATTAATCTGAAACGGATTTGATTTTATATGTAAAACGTTCAAAATACCATATTTTTTTATATATTATTCATTATTGTTATATGTCCTTACTGGCTCATAAACGCGACGCGACGATTCAAACAATTGATTTAATAGTCGTATATAATTTTGTTATAGTTAATTGACAATAACAAAAAAAAAACCACAACAACAACTATGTACTTTAAAAAACACAAAGCAAAGCAAAGTGTGGTGGATTATGTCACTTACCATCACACTATATCGCCAATGTATTTGAAGCCACCTTCGTTTGAAGCACAATAAAACTCTTGTATAATAAGTATTATTTTGTGAGTAGTTTAGTTAGCGAAGCTGTCTCACCGCGCATCCAACGTCTTATTTTGGATGTACAAATTGTTATTTGCGTTTTCGATAGTTCGTTTCATCAACTATTCGTTTTTGTTTTTTAAATTTATATTAAGCTTATTAACCTTCAAATTTTGTATTATAAAAAAAAATTGTATCTTATGTTAAACAAAAATCCCATTAGACGTAGCCTATAGCCCATTTTAAATATGTTTAAAAATTAATAAGTTTTATTAAAAACAATATATTTTTCTTAAATCCTAAAATAATAAATAAAATATTATAAAGATAAAGTTTTTATTTAAAATCCGAATTAAAAAAAAAACACGCTACGAGCTGACGACGCGCGTTGAACGCGATAAAGACGCTCAGGAAACGCAAGGTATATACGACAATATATGACCTTTATAACACGATCCTCCGGTTAATATAGGTACGAATGCGCAAATATATAATCCTCAATACCCTGTTCTCCACTTTTGGCTATTTGAAATTCGTTCCACTTGCGTTTGTATCAATACAAACACGCGTTTTATTTCCGATTGTAACGACACAAACGCATACAATCTGTTAATACGCGATGACGATGCTCAGAGGACGAATGCGCATCGTCGCTCGTTTGAAAAACGTCGTGTGAATAAGCCCTTAGAATTTTTTTTTCTTCATACTCTATAATAAATATTATTGCAAAACAAACCAAATTAATACTTTTAATTAAATAAACATTAATGGAAATTTTAGCAACATATGCCAAAGAAACGGTACGATCAAATGCGTTCAGTCAGTTCAGTATGAATAAAATATTCTACTAGACTAGACTAGACCATGGTCTTACTCCGCTCCTCGATATCTAGTCTAGATATCTACTTAAGGGCTGTAACAAAACTAAACTTCTTAATTCCTTGTTTAATTAAACCTTTTCTAAATTGACACCCATTTTTCAGTACCTAGCATAATTTTGATAAGTATTTAGCTGTAAGATTTAATCAGAATAAAGAAATCTAATCTTGGTTTGAGTTGAAGTTAAGAGGCTATATAATACATCATATAGCCTTTTAATTTAAATTAAGTTTTCCAAATTTCAATTTCACAAACTGTGCCAATGAGCGAATGCTATCTACTGTTATATACATATAATCAAATTTTAAGTGGAACTAAAATAGAACTTTATATTATTTTATATAAAAAAAAAACAGCTTTAATGAAATGTCTAATAGGATTTTTGTATAACAGGCCTCAAATGTTATTAATCCCTCTTGCGAAGTTGAACGCATCGAAACATACCAAGACTTAAAAACTTGAAAACTTAAATGACTTAAATCAATTTACCTTGTAAAGAGTGCAGCAAAGAACCAGGCTAACGCGCAGATGAGTGTCGCTCTCGTCTTGGTGCAAACGTAGCCAGCGCGCAGAGGTTCACAGATCGCGTAATATCTTTCGAAACTTATGGCCAGAATTGTAAGCACTGACGTGTGAGCTACTGTCAGCTCCACGAAGGGTACTGCTAGACCTGTCAACAAAAAAAAAATTATCCCTTACTAGCTGTTGCACGCGACTTCGCTCGCGTAACTTTATTATAAATTGTAGCCGGTGTTACTCGCTGATAACGTAGCTTTCTATAGATGAAATAATTTTTAAAATCAGTGTAGTTTTTGAATTTATTCCTTACAAACATACAAATCTTCTCTCTTCATGATATTATATAGATAATCCTAATTTGTTTTGGATGAAATTTGGTACACAGATAGTTTATTACCTGGATTAACATATAAATAAATAAATACAAATAAATATCTTCACACATTCCACACAGCACCATTTAGTTCCACAGTAAGCAACTTATGCTTGTATTATGGATACCAGACAATTGATATACTACGTAGATTACTTTTTTTTTGTAAATACATACATATTATAAATGCAAAACATCCATGAATCAGGTACAAAGGTAAAATGTTAACACATAAACATTTGCCCCTAGCGGGATTCGAACCCGCGACCGTTTGGTTAACAGCTTGGTTTAGTAGCCACTAGACCAAACGTGTCGTCATATAACATGGAACTGCGCGTTTGAAAGTCGGCTTCTGTTCGATTCTAACTAAGTAATGGGCAAGTCATAAATATTGTCTAATATAACAAATAAATTATGTCTTGAAGATAACATCGGCCGACGTACAATGCGTTCAGTTGTAAAATTGCTATATTACTATTACTAGGATTTGAACTGACACTTGGCAACAAAAAGCAGACATTATTAGCCAAGAGGGCCATCGCGCCTTTAGATTTAACCGCATATTATCTTACTATTTATTTGTTTATTTAAAATAATAACTAATAATTAATTTACTAACCAATAATTTAAAAATTACTTTCTTCTCTTTTAAAGATTAGATTTTTTTTAAAGAATCCAATTACAACCACATAATTGATTGGTAAGTGAGCTGCCAACCATAGAAAGATTAGGAAAAGATCATATAATATGAATTGCACCTACTTAGTTCAAAATTGTTTTTCTTACTTAATAAAAGTATTGAAACTATTGAAAACAAATAAAAGTTTCACAAAGTTAAACAAATACATATTAAGTTTTAGAAAGAACTGTCGTAAAATTAGGATTTTTTTTTCTATGGAGTCTGAAGTGTTGTAAGTCTTACTTTTAAGTGAGAACCTTAAACGAGGCCTTTTTTATGTTAAGGGCGACAGACAGGCTGACGGTCTACTTGATGGTAGGTGGCAATCGTCGCCTATGACACAAGCACAGGTGCTGCAACTGGGATAATGAAGAGATGGGGTGATGGGCTCTGGCATTTCTTACTTACACACCAAAACACGAAAGCAGTCATGCTTTTATTTCACGGTGGCGTTCTGAAACTGTTTTCAGTTTCTGGCTGAATGGCGTTCTGAACAAATAAAAAAAATACGCCTCCAACTTTCAAGTAGAATTTAATATATGAAAGGAAATTATCAAATGCCGATGAGTGCGATAAAGTCTATCTTCTCATCCCTGCGACTGACGGTAACGTAAAAACTTCAGCATAAAATATTACCTATTAGCAATTTCAAAAATTTTAGACAAATTTTCAAAATCATTCACTGGGTTTAAAGTTTATAGGATTTATTCTGTATGGAAAGTTTATATGATAAAATAAAATAAAAAAATCAGTAATTTTTTTACACAAAGCCCAAGTGAAAGTTTTTAGAAAAGTTTGCACGGATGCAATTTTTTCTGCAAATTATATTGCATACACAAACCTTCCTCGTTTTTCGCTCTTTCCATAAGTGATAACAGTATCAAAATCGGTCGGTTGCTTTAGAAGTTAACAGAGAAACAGAAATGCAAATGTTAAAAGGGTAGAGCAGCAAACGAGATTTCTAAATGTTATAAAAACTTCAATGCAAAAATACTTTATTCCTAGAAAGACGGGATAGCTCACCAACGGGTAATGACCTCTAGAATCTAGATCCACTAATTTTTCAATGTACTAATACTTTTAGTTAAATGAGTCATACACTTTAGTGCAAAATAACACTTATAATACACATGAAAATCATTAAACTTAAATGTATCGAGTTATTTTTTTTTTTAAATTTGGCATTCCTTATTTACGTAATGAAACACAACAGCACTTGCGCTGTTGCTTCACATTGATCATCTCGCTGCTTAAATTCAAAAGTACCACAAATCAAAAAATTCCAAAAATGTTTTTATTGCAAGAATACAAACACAATCCTTCATATTGTATGTTGCAAAAAAACTTATGGTTGTTTTATTCCATATTTAGTATATTTTGATAATTTCTTTAATATTCAAAAGTAATTTATATGCTTATATCTCCTCTAGTAATCAGTTTATTATAGAAGTACTTAAAACATTTAATGATACTAAAAAATACGCTTCTAACGATGTATAATATGTATATATTTGATATATATCTAATGAGAAAAAAAAATAGACATAAATATTTTTTTTTTTTTTCGATTAGCTCTCCTCTATAAAAAGTGTAATTTTGACTTATGGCACTTTTTAATTTAAGCAGCGATCTGTAAGGTGGTGGTACTGCTGCTCAGTTAATAAGCGTGAAACTTATGTGGCTTTCTACCACAAAACTACAGAGCTAAATTGGTATTAATTTTTTTGGTCGACACTGTATTTTAATTCCGTTAATTGGTGAGCAATAAATAAAGCCCGCATTTAACTAGTGCTCTAAATCTATTGCATCATGTGATAAAAAATGTATTATGTTTCGAAAAAATACGCGAATTTAAACTGGAAAATAACTATGATATAAAGATAAGGGTATCCGGTTTGTTTTATAATAAAAAGTTGCCAGTTCTCCAAGGAAAATTATGTTTGAGTATTGAAAACTAGCTTAGCTTAGCTTGAAAACTAGTCAGACAGGCTGACGGACCACTCGATGGTAAGTTACCTACCATCGAGCACCTATGGCATGGCTTGTGTCTATAGGCGACTGTAGCCAAATACCATCAAGTGGACCGTTTTTTATATACAGGGTGGAAAAATAAGTCGGGCCCTGGAGGGAAACTACCTTAAATAAGAAGGATATATATAAAGATATATATACACTTCTTATAGATGTTCCTGTAAGTGAGTAAGGGATGTCAGAGCCCATTTACTATCTTTGGTACCTTTTATTTTTTATTTTTTTATGCTAAAGTCGACAGACAGGCTGACGGTCCAACTAGATAGTACCATCGCTGCCGACCATATAGTAGCTAGTTGTTTAATATACGTTGACATATTAGAAGAAAAATAAAAGATAGAAACAAAAATTTAGAACCCCTGCATTTGCAACCACCTTTTCAATTCTGACTTGAATTTAAATCACATCTCAATGCATTTACATATTTAGGTAAGTATACAATATTTATGTCTACTTACAATTCCATGGAGAACAAATTTCTTTTCCAACCGCGAAATTTAATATTATGCCTACAGCGTTCAGTACATCTATGTTCTAACAAACGAATCAAATGTCTGGAGACAGACTACATTTCGGTTTTGTACAAAAAGGTTTTTGTAGACGAACTGCACTTAAAGTTAACAAAGACGCGTCATATAAATTTAATTTATTACTGAGAAGTTCGATATGAGTGCATTTCTATTATATTTTAGTTGAATTTCTTGCAGTGATCACTTTCGAGACGACAGGGCACAATGAATAGAATGTATTCAGGGAATTCTCCAGCTATAAAAAGGACAACAGGTCTGGCGGCAGTAACCGCACCCTTACATTTGCCCTAATTCTACTATTCAATTATTCTATGAGTATTTACAAGTATATGCAATTCAGAGCATTATTTCTGATAGAACAGACTGATAATTTTGTATTAAATTTATTCCAAATTTTTATAATTTCCATCATAATTACCATAATTTATAACTTTAAGTGTTTTATGATTTTATATGAATTTTAAAAAGCCACGGGGTACCGGATTAGAATAGTATGCACCCATCTCAGCCCGTGGGTGCCTTATAAATCGGCTAAGGGAAAAATCACCAAAGGGTGGGCAGTAGTGCACTTTAAGGACAATTATGAGTATATTACATTGGGCTCTCCAATCCGCCTGACAAACGTGGCGAAATTGGCAAAAACCTCTCGCTATGGGAAAATCATATATCATAACTCTACGTCCAGCAGTGGACGTCCTGCGGCTGAGATTATATGAATCATAAATCTATTGAAAATTACTATAGTCGAAAGCTGGTATGTATCTTGTTGGTGGTAATGTAAATCAACGTGGTATAGATTTGAAATTTCTAAAATAAATGGTTTTGATTTGATATAATAGTTCTATCCTATAGATTTTTACATGATCAGTAATTGTAGTGATAATTTGTTTCATATCTGCCTGTCCATTAAAACACTACTGCATTGCATGTCAATGTTTACAAAATCAAATAGTAAAATTTAAAAAATATTAGTGACAATTAATCTTCGTGTTTTTAATTGAGTTTGCTTAAAACAACACTAAATTGGGGTCTCAAAGCGCATTTTAATTTAACACAACCACTAAATTCTTGTTGTCATGACACTTCGTGTCAACAGATTGTTCAAAAACGATTATGGCGTACACTCATGACTGCATTATTGTTTACGTACGTCATATATCTTCACAGCTGTAAATTTCTACCAATATGAACCTTAAAAATATACGCATAAGATCCTGAATCAAAACAAATTTACAACCTCAAAATTATGTAACATTCATATTAATAACATGAATGATGTTATGTTATGTGCGTTACTTTTACACTTCTCAACTTTATTATGGAGATAACTGAACTTCAAATAAAGACAACTATTGAATGGATAATATTGAGGGTTTATACTTATTGTCCATAGTCCACAGGCACAAGGACAATTTATCGTCATTTAAGTATAACATGTAATTATTCCAGCTAAATTTTTACGATTACATTTTTGTACCTAGTCCCAAAAAATGAAAAAAGTAGGTAATTCTTTAAAGTCAATGTAAATCTCAGTAGGTATTACAATACTTTACAAAATGAGCAACTGTCAATAACTAGATTCAAAACACTTATCTAATAAAATTTACAATCAGTTATAGACTTAAGAATATAACAGACCGATGGACTTTACATCATTTGTCAAACCGTAGGCAAGCAGAACAAACTTTTGGTTTGGTAGTTGTTTTTAAACATTGTAGATTAAATAGTTGCTTCAGCTTGATAAAAGGAAAATACTTAAAGATCTAAATTGCAACACTTACAAACAAACATATTAAAAGCAATGAAACATTTATTATTGAAAACTTTGAAGAGCAGAAGTGGCCATGTGTAATTAAAATTAGCATTAACTTTTCTTTAACAATGTAGACAGCATAAAACGAACATAAAACCAAGCAGTTCTGCCGAGGAAACCGTTTTAACAGATAAGTCGTTTTGCCAATGGTCTGGTTGTCTCGGCCATGTTTTATGTTACACATATTCAAGTGCATTATAATGTTTTATGATATTTTTATGCACCCTTTTATCTAGAACATTTTGTATGAATGAAAACTCTAAATAAATTGAATAATGTTTTACAGTCTTGAAAAATATATACTTATTTGTTTTATTTTATGTGTCAGTTTTTAACTTTTCTTACTTAAGTATTTGGTGAAACAAGCAGTTTGATATTACCATAGAGTAAATAGTACTAAATTAGTACATTCCTTAGGATATCTTTAGGATGTTGACGTCTTGATACTCTTTATTAAGGTTTATTAAAAATTAAATTTTGATACCATTATTACTATATATTTTTTATAATGAAATTCGGTAAAAAAGCCGAGGTTAGAGGTAAGAATTTTTCAATGGTCTTCTTGAGTACCAATAAGAAGATTGTGCCATATTTATTAGTACTTGATTTGAGCCATAAGATAGATGTGATAATTATTGTATATATCTAAAAAAAAATGCTGTCCACCTCTATCTGTTTCTCCGCTAACTTCTTCTAAACCGCCTTACTGATTTCGATACGCTTTTTACTATCGAAAAGAGCGATAAACAAGGAAGGTTTGTGTGTGTAATTTGCAGGAAGAAATTGCATCAAAACGAAACCGGGGGCGAATAGCTAGTATAGATATAAAATGAGTCTTCAGCCCATTTGTTAAGCATCGCCCTAAATGTAAATAGACAATTCACGCTTCACGTTCGCACTAACAATTTGAACAAATTTATTATTGGGTAATAAAGCAGTCATTTGCCGCCAAGATGTTACGTTTACGAGTTCGGCGTACGTGCATAATTTCTTGATATTGCGTAAAACATTGACTGTCGAAAGACCTAATTATGTTGATATTTGCGGCTGTCATTTGCACGCCGGCTTCTGAAGCACTTTTTTATGCTAAAAGGTGATAGACAGGCAGAAAATAATAGAGAATGACTAATGTTAAGACAACTTTGCACTCACTGTTACACAACAAAACTCGGCACGTAGATTTTCAAAAAGTTAATGTAGCTAAGCAATATTTTTGTTTTAAATAGATAAAATATTAATTAATATTTTCATATTAATTAATACCTTATATTCAACTAATTTGTAATTATTTTAATTAATAGTGGCACAGGCACATTGCATTTCGAAATCAGCGAAAGCGAAATCTTTTGGGCGGTTTATTTTTATTTTTCATAATACGTTCATAATATGTTATGATGTATAGATAGGTATGTAGTAAACCTACATTATGCTATTTAATTATTTACTTCAATCGGAGTTTCGTTCTTTAGGGATATTGAATTTTAATACGACGGCTTTAGCGGTTTAAACCTAAAATATCATGCTCTCGAAACGGAAAAAACACTTTGAATGCGTTTTAAAACACTTTCCGCAACGTTGATAACGAAAAAACTTTTCACAAATTTACCGACACTAACGCATTTGGCGGTCATTATAACGCCATTTTGGTCACAATTTTGTTCACACAAAAAGTCAAAGCCGAGATGCAACGTGACACTACAATTTTAAAAGCATTTTCAGACGAACATCTGCTACATATTGCAATAGTCTGTGGCTTTTCTCTGCTCCGCATTGCACTTTCGTATTTGTTTACACGGACAATCGTTCTGTGGCTATCAAAAAACAATTTCCTTCAACCCTGGTTCTGTTTTAAATTTGAATATGCTTAAATAGAGAAATAAGTTTGTGTTTACTGGAAACTCAAATGATAAATTTATATTGTAGGTCGAGTTGGACGTATTAATTGTTACTTAAAAATACATTCTCATACTTAGATTAGATTATCTATATGTATCCCTTCCTAATCTTTCTACTTTAACCCTACTGTGGTCAGCAATATGCTTGCGGAACCTGTGGCGTTGCTTGTGTTAGAAGCGACCGTAGCCACCTACCTACCGGCAAACTGTCTATCGACCTTGAAATTATATAACATAAAATTTTACATATAATAAGTATATGAAAACAGTGATGAAAGATGCAATTTAGAAGGCACAGGATACTAGTGTAGCTATAAATAGATAGTGTAGTAATTATCCTACAGAGTAACTTAATAGTATGAATCTTTAACTGGAAATATCTTTTTTATTTTATCTAAGCGCCGATCTTAGCTGTATAAAGGATGATACATTAGGAGTGCGAAGACAGGAGCGGATGACTAGTATTGTGATATTTCTATTTGAACAACCCTAGCGTATAAAAACCGTCGAGACAGAGCTCGCAATTTTTATACGCGCGATTACTGCGATTGTCGCGCGTTAGTCTGCGCGTGCTCTTATAATTTTATTGTTGCTTTTGCATCATCATTATCAAGAGCGACCTTTATTTTTACGACTGTGATTCTGGAAGTCTCAATTAGATGCAGTTACAATATTTTACTTGATCGTACGAGATCATTATGGGTGGTCGGTTGGGTGTTGGACCACACAAAAATTACCATAACATTTAAAAAAATATAGAATATTATAAAAATCTTTAAGAAATATTTTAATAATAAAAATGAAAGAGACCGTAAGTAATTTGTAGGTAATTGTACTCATTCGATTACTTGGTAAATTTCAATTATAAATCATTTTTAGATACGTAAGTATGTATGTATATAGAAAAAAATAGAAACTTATATTTCAGTCCAAAACAGCTCAGGTATCGATTTTAACGGTATTTACTTATTATTTTATTTATTCGGAAAATAATTTATACTAATTTATATCTCTACAACACTAAATATAAGAATTATAATCTCTACAGTGCCGTTTTGTAATCTGCATGACTTTTGCTCTTAATTTTTTTTTAAATTATATTTAAAATAATCGTCCTATCCCGGCTTCAATTTTTTTTTCTGTAAATTTTATACATAAACCTTCATCGTTTATCGTTCTTTCCATTAGTGAAAACCGTATCAAAATTCGTTGAATGGTTTAGAAGTAAGCGGAGAAGCAAACAGAGGCAGACAGCGACTTTGTTTTATAATATCGATACCTTTGGGTTCAATTGTCGTATAAGCAAAACCCGACTTTTCAGGAGGCGAAAAACGTTTATTTTATTAAATTTGTTACAAATACAATCAAACATACAATACAATTTACAATCAAACAAACAATCAAAACCTACTCAATATAATTCTCAAGAAAGTGAAACAACACAACAAAATTAATAACTTTTTTTTTGAAGTTATAAAAAAGTCTAAGGCAAAAGATTCTTAGAATTTCAGAATGAAGAAGGCTAAATCATCGAAACTTTATCTATCTTCTTTGTTTAGAAGTTAGGCTTGGATTTACTAAAAAATAATAATAATAAAAAAATTTGGTTAATACACCCTATGAAAATTGACCTAAAAATAACTGCATACGACGTATATCCATTTTTTGGTACGAAATACGAAATACCGACGAAATTCCGAAATTACGAATACGAAATACCGAAATTCGTATTTCAAGTAGTTTTTTTTTTATTTATTTGAATCTAGTTTGAATAGATCAATTGGGTATTAGACTAATAATAATTAAATTTCTACATACTCTGGTAGGAACAGGATTATTTTTAATAGTCAGAATTCAATTGATCTATGATTATAAATGGTTTTTTTTTATAATATACATCTAATAAGTAGGCAGTGCCGTACTAATAAGTATACTACTACCTGCTTATGAAGTATGGAAGTATGGATAAAATAACTCAAATACTTTAATATTAACACTACATAACGGCGAGCCAAAATAAAATGTCGATTAAAACTTCTTCATAAATAAAGTCGATTGTTATAAGAAATCGATTCAGTATCGCATTAGGACTCCACTAACTCGAGTTGTCAAAAGAAAATAAATGCTTCTTTTTCTTTTCTGCGTGTCCATTACTTAAGATCGGCAGTCAATTTTTGAAGTGAAAACTTCTTTAGGCGCGTTGGGCATTTTTGAGATGGAATAAAATCATTGAACTCGCGACAGTGTCATGTTACCTAAATGTAAGCGTTGATGTAGCTGATATTAATTTAAAATAATTTAACCAAGAACATTAAGCAGACAACTGCATATGAAAGTAAACTTACTAGATGTGATAACAAGGATCAATATGGTATACACCTCTGACCAATAAAATAGTTTCACATCAATTTCAAACCTTTTTAATGGTCTGTCATTATGAAGTTCATTATATTCTATTTATTGTCATTGTGTGTCATTGTCATATACGAGTATTATCACTTGTATTTCTTGCGATCAATAATTTTGTGAAGCTTAGTTTTCACTTCTGACGTGCAGTCCAACGACTGACATGTGTTTTTTAAATCTCCCCTTGTCTTTCGCGAGTCGAAACAATTTTTCCACGATTTTAAAACCGATCTACTCTCGAATGTTTCATAGCCTTCTATATCTATTCAAAACTATTAAAAATAAATTATTGGATGGAGTATAAGTAACAGAAATTCACTTACAGAGCTCCTTTCCCAGGACCCAAGTTTCCGGCTTAGAGTTGACTTCCACTAACACAGTGGGAGTGCACACCAGTAACACCATCAAATCAGCGATACTCAAATTCACCAGAAATATATTCGTTGAATTCCTCATATCTTTAGTCTTTAATATCACTATCGGCACCATAACGTTACCTATAACGCCCAAACACATTATGGCAATACAAAATGTCATAGACGTCGCCTTTATGTAATACGGGATCTCAGCGTACTCCGTAAATGTGTCATTCGACATCTCGAATGTCGAGTTCTCGATTGCCTTCTCGATATTCGTATCGTAATCGATTTGCGTATCGATATCGCTCTTGTCGAATGACACGTTCTGCGTTGCATTTTTATAGTTAAAATTGGTGTTTTGTAAATTATCGTTGTAGTATTGTATTGCGTTTGTACTTGTTGATGCGTGTGTTATGTTAGCTAGTGAAATCATGTGCGTGACGTCACGTTGTCCATTCACACTCCCCTTTGACGCGGACTTTGACAGTTGACATTGCGATGACAGCCGCTACGCCGCCATCTTGTTTTTAATGCAATCTGTAACAAGCAGAATTATTAATTAATTAATTTATTGATACACTAACAAACATATTGAAATACGATAACAATAAATAAAATAGGTACCTAAATCTTTTAAATACATATTTTGCCCTTTAGAATGGTTAATTTAAATTATTTTTTAATGCTAAGATCGACAGACAGGCTGACGGACCATTAGAATTGAGAAGGGATAGGTAAATTTGCTCTGATATCCCCTACTCACTAATCGAAACCTTGGGAAGCCTTGGGAACCTAGTAAGTACTCTGACGACCTTAGTGGGATAAAGGATAGGGGATAAAGGAAAGTTAGAAAAATGGGCCCTGGCAAATAAGCAATATTTCTCTAAAGCATTTTTAAATGAAACTTAAATTTATGTAGCATAAGAAATATTAGGGGTTAAAGTATGAAATTGCCGATTTGTACTGAAAAATAAAAATTCGTTTTTTTTTTAATTTAACATATTTATTTAATCAAAATAATTACCATTATTATCTATACATTGCTGCCATCTAATAGGAAGCTCATTTATGCCTTTGCGATAGAACTCTGGTGATCTAGATTCGACAAACTGTGTGAAAGCATTTTGCACTGCCTCCTGAGAAGAAAACTTTTTATCACGCAGAAAATTGTCCAAATCACGAAAAAAATGGTAGTCCGTTGGAGCAAGGTCTGGCGAATACGGAGGGTGACGAATGGTTTCTAATTGCAGTTCCTGTAGAGTTAAAACGGTTTCTCGTGCTGTATGAGGTCTCGCGTTATCATGGAGCAATAATGGTGAAGATCGATTCATAAGTCGGGGCTGTTTCACTGCTAGTTTCGCTATCATTGTTCGGAGTTCGGCGCAGTAGACATCTGCCGTTATTGCTTGACCAGATCGGAGAAAGCTATAGTGAATAACACCACGCTGAGACCACCAAACAGTTACCATTACCTTTTCATTGGTAAGCTTTGCTTTAGGACACTGTTGCGGCGTTTGACCTGGGGTCAGCCATTGCATTTTCCGCTTACGATTATCGTAAAGAATCCATTTTTCATCACATGTCACAATTCGATCCAATATTCCTTCATTTCTGTATCGATTCAACAAGGCAACGCAAGTTTCAACACGCGTTTCTTTCTGCAGATCAGTCAAATCATGAGACACCCATTTTTCATATTTTTTTATTTTATTGATTTGACGCAAATGAGTCAATATTGTTGGTAAGGTAACGTTAAATCCTGCCGCTAATACCTGGGTAGTTTGGCTCGGATCGGCTTCCACCATCTCTTTCAAATCATTGTTATTCACCTGTGTATGCGGTCTTCCACGTGGTTCGTTCTTCAAATCGAAGTTTCCATCACGAAAGCGTTTAAACCAAAATCGCACAGTGCGTTCATTAGCAGTCCCCTCTCCAAACGCAACATTAATATTGCGAGCTGTTTCTGCCGCGTTAGTTCCGCGTCGGAACTCGTATTCAAAAATCACACGAATTTTCGAAGTATCCATCTTTATTGTCTAAGCTGAATAAAAAAAATAACTGAAAGTTGATAATCGAATGTTGCACATTTTTTAAAAGAAGAACTACATAGGTACCGTATGAAAAAAGTTTCACTCAAAAATCTCAAACCACGATGGTTCTATGTCAATTCGAAGTACCTATTACAATAAAACGGCAATTTCATACTTTAACCCCTATTATTAATATCTTTCATATATTTAATACTACACAGAACACAATCGTTGTTGCTATTTATATTATATCTCTACGTTAACAACTTGTTCAGCCAAAACATAAACTAATCTTGGGCTTATTACGATAATTTATCAAACAAACATCCCGGCACTCCCTTAGGATCGCTTCCCTTTATTCCTCAAAAATAATATAATATACCATGCAATCGCCATTGAATTACTTATACTGGAAGTGCCTGTAGTCATATTTTCATATGTATTGTTAGTTTCTATATACAGAGAGAGGCACACAATTTTTTCTATTAAAGTATGGAAGATTTAATTTAGATTGCAATGTTAAAAGAATCACGAATTAACAACATTGGTGGTACGTGACGGTGACCACCTGCCATCAAGTGTATAGCTATAGCCTTCATACGCGTCCTTTCTCATAAAAAGTTTGCTTTATGCAAACTTCTGCTGGCCGCGACCTCATCCACGTAACTTTATATTACTCGCTGATAATGAAGCTTTCTATAGGTGAAAGAATTTTTTAAATCGATCCATTAGTTTTCGAGTTTATTCATTACAAAAAAAATACAAATATTTTCATTGTATACAAGAAAATATTTGTATTTTCTTGAATGGAAAAAACACTTGCAAAAATTTTAATTATAAATTGTAAAAAATGACATGATTACAATAACATGTTTTCATACAACTTGTAAAGCAAGTAAAAGAATGACCGATATTTTTCTTAAAAAACATAACACCTCATGTCGCTTCTAGTATACCCTTTCTGAATTACACGCTATTGATCAAATAAATGTATTAACAAGACAACAGGGATGTGACCTAATTGTGACTCATCTTTGGGTCACGGTACTAACACGTGTTTGAAATCACTTTTGTGGTACTATGACTATTTATAGCACGTTGATATATTTTGTTACTATTTACGTACAAACACTGTCTGTCTGTAAAATTCACAATTTCCGCTGCGTTTTCAACACAACATTGTGTTTAAATCAAATTATCATTTCGTAAGAACAGATGAAAGTAAGAAGGAGCTTCAAACGGTTTCAATAGTTTTTGAAGACACATATAAATTTACTTATAGTATATAATCCCACTATACGTCGACCTTCACCGAACTGGTTAATGGATGAAAAGTATTTTATATCCAATTAAATGTGTCAAAAAATATTTTGCAAATGGGTTCGATTGATATGGAATTTGTCTATTAACCAAATCAGTGAAATGTTAAAAAAAAAAATTTTTTAATTGTTAATTAATCATATTCTGGACTGAAATTTTTTAGACAACCCATTTGCAATATATTTATTGACATATTTAATTGGATATAAAATACTTTTCATCCATTAACCAGCTCGGTGAAGGTCGATGTATAGTGGGATCTTAGACTATTAGCTTTTGTCTAGTTCGATTTTTGAAAATCCCACAAGTATTCCCTTCCCCCTACCTAAAATATTTTTCCAGGATAGTAAGTATATGTTAATCCAGGTAATATATTATCTGTGTGCTAAATTTTATCCAAATCCGTTCAGCCGTTTTTGCGTGATTGAGTAGTAAACATCCACGCAAAATTTCTAGATAGAAATATTCTAGAAGAAACTAGATAAAAATATTGTATAGGTAAATTCGTTTACCTATACAAGTATGCCGCCCCAACTTGTTGTAGGTATGGCATTATTTTCGTGTTAAACGTTAGACTGCATTTTTTAGAATGCAGTAGATATTAAAAACTCTATTGAAGTAAGGAGACGCAGGCATTTCCATTAAAATAGTCCGACCACATATTGCGGTCTTGGGGAGTTTTTAGCCTTTTATTGTGTTTCCAACACGTGCTGATGAGTTTTACGTCGAGTGAGTTAATGTTTGTAACAATTTTCAGGCATTCTTTACTTTACTCGGTAGGTCCACCATATTACCATCTCGGGGTAGGAGTCAGACACACCGGTCTGTCCCAGGACAGTTGTCGTATGTCCGCCCGTCTTATAGTTTGGAATTGTAGTTCTGATATGCCGGACATTACAAGTATTGGGACTAAATATAAAGTGGTTTTAATTAGTGTACCCGAAGAAGAGAGTAATACAACATAATAATAATTATGTATAAAATAATACACACAGGTATCACATGGGTACAATGTATACGTACCTATGCAAGTGTTTTGCCAAAGAGTAGATCTTGTAAAAAGAATTTTTATTTTAAATGTGCTACGTTAAAAACTTACATAATTAGATTGAGGCTCGATTAAGGCCTGGTGTACGCTCGCTGGGACCCAAAGGCCTGACCGAGATGCTTCCACAATTTAATTTATTACTTCTCAACTATCTGGAATTTCAGAGTACTTTTTTATTGAATTCACTGGTAGCCAGTAATTAAAATTGAATTTTATGGTGGTTTTTTTTTTGTGACAAAATAACGCTATGCAGAATATAAGTCTACTTCAAAGTTTCCCAATATGGAGTAGGTACGTGGGAAAAGTAAAAGTTATAATCATGAACTTAGAAAAAACAACGGACGGAGTGCTGTCACTTTACAAAGTGAAGCACCGTAATGGCGGCGCGTTCTTATGTGTGCGTGTGCGTTTTCACATGTGGAAAGTGATTCCTTGTTCTTTTTTTATCACGTAAAGTGCTACAGGAACAACATTTCACGACGCAGGTGGCACAAATAAATAGTTATTTTAATTACTCATTACGTGTGCACTTAATCAACGCTGGCAGCGTAATGGCGGACGCCGAGATTACTATGGTTTGTATGTGTGGGTGTGGAGTGTTAACGTGTAAATACATGTTACCGCGCTTACTACAGTGCTTCACTTTATTAATATATGTTTTTTCTAGGTTCATGGTTATAATATTTAACTGAAAAAGTTTAAGATATTAATTAATTACAAGATAATTAATTAAAAAAGATAAAGTTATTTAACTGAAAAGTTAAAGTTATATTGCCAGTTAAAGTATCGTCTACAAATTACAATAAACACAAGAGTTGGTAAGGGAAGGGTAATGCAATGTGGATAAATAATCTAATCCAATAAGGGCCACAGGTCAACGGAGGATCCACTAGCTGCTTCTGACCGGTGATATTGTAAAATCATAGAGAAGGCCTATTTTCATCAGAGGAGATGGCGAAAGAGCTGGCGGTCACTGCCAGATGGTTTGCCCCGTTTTTACTGCAGAAAGAAACGTGCCACTAAAAAAGTTGGGTACCATTCGAATGATGTATTTCAACTGTAATAATATCTACTTTTAAAACGAAACAAGCCAACAAATAAAATGTCAGAGAAGAAAATTGAAGAAAACAATTTATTGGACTATAAAAAAGTTATCGCAAGCTTTCGTCAGATCGAACCACAGAGAAAATAAAATAACATGTTCCGGATATAAAACAATATTTGTAACAAAAGTTTATAACAACTTTGTATTTCAACATTGCTTTTATTTTTGCTATATATAATAATACTAGCTGGTGCCCGTGACTTCGTCCGCGTTGAAAATTAAAAGGTATAACACCTTACAAAATATGTAAAGCAATATAACGCCGTTTCTCCGCAACTGCTTCTAAACCACGCCAAGGATTTTGATACAGTATTCACCATCAGTCAGATTATTTTTCACGGAATTTGTATATACGAGTATATTAGGGGTTAAAGTATGAAATTGCCGATTTGTACTGAAAAATAAAAATTCGTTTTTTTTTTTATTTAACATATTTATTTAATCAAAATAATTACCATTATTATCTATACATTGCTGCCATCTAATAGGAAGCTCATTTATGCCTTTGCGATAGAACTCTGGTGATCTAGATTCGACAAACTGTGTGAAAGCATTTTGCACTGCCTCCTGAGAAGAAAACTTTTTATCACGCAGAAAATTGTCCAAATCACGAAAAAAATGGTAGTCCGTTGGAGCAAGGTCTAGCGAATACGGAGGGTGACGAATGGTTTCTAATTGCAGTTCCTGTAGAGTTAAAACGGTTTCTCGTGCTGTATGAGGTCTCGCGTTATCATGGAGCAATAATGGTGAAGATCGATTCATAAGTCGGGGCTGTTTCACTGCTAGTTTCGCTATCATTGTTCGGAGTTCGGCGCTGTAGACATCTGCCGTTATTGCTTGACCAGATCGGAGAAAGCTATAGTGAATAACACCACGCTGAGACCACCAAACAGTTACCATTACCTTTTTATTGGTAAGCTTTGCTTTAGGACACTGTTGCGGCGTTTGACCTGGGGTCAGCCATTGCATTTTCCGCTTACGATTATCGTAAAGAATCCATTTTTCATCACATGTCACAATTCGATGCAATATTCCTTCATTTCTGTATCGATTCAACAAGGCAACGCAAGTTTCAACACGCGTTTCTTTCTGCAGATCAGTCAAATCATGAGGCACCCATTTTTCATATTTTTTTATTTTATTGATTTGACGCAAATGAGTCAATATTGTTGGTAAGGTAACGTTAAACCATGCCGCTAATTCCTGGGTAGTTTGGCTCGGATCGGCTTCCACCATCTCTTTCAAATCATTGTTATTCACCTGTGTGGGCGGTCTTCCACGTGGTTCGTTCTTCAAATCGAAGTTTCCATCACGAAAGCGTTTAAACCAAAATCGCACAGTGCGTTCATTAGCAGTCCCCTCTCCAAACGCAACATTAATATTGCGAGCTGTTTCTGCCGCGTTAGTTCCGCGTCGGAACTCGTATTCAAAAATCACACGAATTTTCGAAGTATCCATCTTTATTGTCTAAGCTGAATAAAAAAAACAACTGAAAGTTGATAATCGAATGTTGCACATTTTTTAAAAGAAGAACTACATAGGTACCGTATGAAAAAAGTTTCACTCAAAAATCTCAAACCATGAAGGTTCTATGTCAATTCGAAGTACCTATTACAATAAAACGGCAATTTCATACTTTAACCCCTATTATAATAAAACCTAATTAAGTTTTTTCATGGGCGAAGCCGGCACCGGGTCGCTAGTTTAGAATAATATACATTTCCCCAGTGACGTATGCGTATACCTATGGGACAAAAATAGATTCGGTTATATTCCTACGTCATCTTCGGTTTACGGAACATTCATCACATCAGAGAGTAAAAAATAGAATATATCCAGTATTAATAAAATTGCATTTATTTAATATGCAACATTGCGACGGTAATTCTGTGCCCGACAACAAAGAATTTTAATGAAATGTTCTTTACATGGATGTATGAAACGATTTTTTTTCCACAAAAATCTTTTTATACATAATTATAATAAAACTAGCTGGTGCCCGCGACTTCGTCACCGTTGAAAATTGCTTACATATTTTTTTTTTTAAATAAAAAATAAGCAATGTAACACTTGACCTCTTGATGCTATAACACTTTTTACAGGCGTTAGTTTTTTTTTTTTTTTTATTTTATTTCCGCATAATTACAATCTCGGGGTCTTCAAGTCTAGGGTAAATGGGCACTTACTAGGTAAGCGTGGTCCACCTTCGGCCGCATCTGCATCTTACATCAAGTGAGATCACGGCCAAGCGCTACCTTGACTCAAAAAAAAAAAAATTGATCCCTCGCGAACAGTCCTTTTTTTCTATATGAAAGGTACCCTATGTTCTTTCCTGTATCCCTAACAACAACGTGTATGCAAAATTTCATGAAGATTGGTAGAGCAGTTAAGGCGTGAAAAGGTAACAGACAGACAGAGTTACTTTCACATTTATAATATTAGTATGGATTGTAAACGAGTCATGCCTGTACATTCAATATTAAAAAAAAAAACAATCTGTCACGTTGCACTTATGTTACCGCGGTAAAAAAATATTTTTTAGAATTTTTGTCTGTTTATCTGTGAGTTTGTGCACGCTAATCTCAGAAATGGCTTAACCGATTTGAATGCAGTTTTCACTGTGTTGTGATGTATTTATAATTACCTGTATTAAACTATAGGACACTTTATATCTTGAAAAAATGTTTGGTTCCTGTGGAATTTTTGTGGGAACTTTGGATGGGAAAAACAATTAAGGTGTTTTTAATTTTTCTCTTCATAAGAACCTTCCTGGGACGAATGTGTGAAAAAAAGCTGAATTAAAGCTGAAAAAGCTAAAAGCTTAGCAACACCTAGTAGCGATTTATTTTTATATAAATGTATAGATAGATATTATCTATTTAATCTATTGGTCGAGAGGGTAAGAAAAATCTTGGCAGTAGAAAGCACTCCATAGTAATAGAAAAATTAAGCAACATATATATATCAGTTATGTTTAATTTTTTTTAAAATGATGTAATGTCTATGAGTACTTTTTTGATTATACATATGCCACTTTCATGATATAATACTAGTATATCATTTTCAGTATATCAATATTTTTTAATCTAATTTCATGTGTGTGCTCACAACTCAAAATTGAGCACAGTCGTGTTCACAAATTGTGTATACCACATCCAAAGATTAATGCGAAAATTTTCGTAAGTCATTGTATGTCCCACTTGTTGTTTCATTCGTGGTGACAATATGTCGCGAGTAGTTAATTAATTTAAAATATCAACACTCACTTCAAAAACGTCAAAACATAATAATAGAAGTGTTATTTTCTTTTTAAAATATTTATTGTAAAGTGAAGGTGACGAAGATGGATTCCATGTCATATTTTTAAACGACCAGAGAGTTGAATTTTCTTGGTAAAATACATAATTTTCGTTTTTTCTTTTAACGAATTAAAATTAAGGATTCGCATTTATAGACGATTTTATAGTTTTTAACATTTTAAACACTTCAACAACGAATAATTTGTTAGGTTAGATAATTTCCTTCCTGAATGTCTTTGTGTTGTTAAATACCATTTGTGAATATTAAAGTTTTAAAAACATACAATTGATAGATGATCACTACACGCGTATGTATGTCTGTCTCTATATAACCTGTAACTCCTCCTAAATCATTTAACAGATTTTGATGCGGTTTTCACAAATGTTTTCACAAAAAGAGCGTTGAGCTAGGAAGATTTTTATATATATATCGCTAGTTTATAACAGAATGTTTTGGTTCAGTTAGTTAACAAGTCAAAATTAAAGAATTTCAAGTCAAACCTTACAATTTCAAGTAATTATAATTAATACAGTGGAAAATGAATCTCCTTCAGATACTAACTCCAATGATGAAATTGAATAGGTTTTTCAATTTAGACAGTTTTCTGTCTAAATTAGGTAAGTTTTCTGTTGAGAATCAGGGATTCCACCCTTTTTGTCCCCAAATTTGTCTCCCATCGTTTAGTTCAGGGATTCCCAAAGTGGTCGATATCGACCCCTTGGGGTCGATATCGGTTTCCTAGGGGTCGACATAAACGAAAAGTGATTTTGGGGGTCGACGAGGTCTAAAAATCGACCCCTATTATATTAACACAAGTTCTTATTTAAAACTTTCAAGATAGGTAAGTAGGTAGTTACTGTATTGTTTATGTTGTGTTACGTGTACTAAGAATAATTAATATTTTTGTAGGAAATAATGTTCCAGGAATGTAAAGTTTCAAGTTCGTACAAGATGAAAAACTCGGCAAGTCTATGTGGACAAGTTTGTGCAAGATTGAGTTGGAGCGTACGTCTTTCAGCGGCGTTTTGACTTGCTCTCTATTTGACGATAAAGTGCTTATCACACTATTCAATTTGAACGATTCCTATTTAGGAATCTAAGTAGTGAGCTCGTGATCACACTACGCTAAATTGATTTCTAAATCGAAGATATAGAGTTGAAAATGGATAAACTCTTAATTGAATCCAATCTGTTCTAATTGCGATCACACCTTCCGATTTCCTAAATTGGAATCGTTCAAATTGAATAGTGTGATAGCGGCTTTACGCGAATTAAGACGAACGAATTCATGATCAAGTCCAAACATGTTCCTGATATTTTACTATTTAACGAGCTTGCATTTAGGTTGAATTGAAAGTTCATTTGCGTTTTGAAATTCGTTGGAGCTTGAACGATAAAAACTCATATAGCTAAGTACTCATTTATTTCAAGAGATTACAAACTTATTACAAAGCTAAATTAAGTGAAGTAAAGTGACTGAAAAAGTGTTAAACACAACATACAACATATTTTAAATAGGTATGTATAATTGTATTTGTAAAAATTACTAACACTTAAGTCTTTGGTTTTCGTTCTTATTCTACCTAATTACCTAATACGAAGTTTCTATACCTAATTACCTACTGTAGTTACTTCCCAATATAGGTATCAAAGTTTATCAAAGAGTAAGTCAGTAATACTTAACAAGAATCCATTAACTGAGTGTGATAAAAATAAGATAGTGTGCAAATTTAACAGTTTATTATTGTTTTTTATTTAGGTTCCTTATTTTTTTGTTTGCAGAATTACTGAAAGTTTTATGATGGCGGACACGAAAAAAAAATGCAGACAATACAGTTTGGACTACTTGAAGTTCGGATTTATTGCATCTCCATCAAATCAACACTTCCCGATGTGTCTCATATGTGAAAAAGTATTTAGTAACGATGCCATGAAGCCTTCAAAAATGGATGACCACTTATCAAGAGTACATGCTAACAAAAAAAGTAAGCCCTTGTCATATTTTCAAGCACTGAAAGAAAAACTAGACAAAAGGCCATCCATAGGATCGATGTTTGCGTCCTATAATATATCTTTACTAATAGCGAAGTCGGGGAAACCCCATACAATTGGAGAGCAGCTTATCTTACCAGCCATTGCGGAGGTCCTTAACAATGTATTGCACAAACCCGCACATGATATTTTAAAGAGAATACCTTTGAGCAACAACACCGTTCAGAGACGCATAGATGAGATGGGACGCGATGTGGAAAACATTTTATGCAAGTTCTTACAGACCCGCAGATTCTCTCTCCAGTTGGACGAGTCTACATTACCCGGCAATGAAGCTCTATTGTTAGGATATGTTCGATTTATCAAAGATGAAAATATGTGCCAAGAACTGATTTTTGCTGCATATTTAGAGACTGATACTAGAGGAGAATCGATTTTTCAGGCCGTGGAACATTTTTTTACTGATAAAGCTATTCCATGGAAGAATATTGTTTCTGTTGCGACTGATGGTGCACCGTCTATGGTTGGTCGTCATCGTGGCTTTATAGCTCACTTAAAGCGACAACTGCCTGATGTACTGGTTATTCACTGTGTGATTCACAGGCAGCATTTAGCAGCAAAAAAGCTGAGTCCTAGATTGCATAAGTCTTTACAATATGTAATAAATGCTATCAACAAGATTCGAAGCAATTCTTTGAACTCTCGGTTATTTGCTCAACTATGTGACGAAAACGACGAAGTCTTTACTCGGTTACTTCTGCACACTGAAGTTCGCTGGCTATCAAGAGGCTCTTGCTTAGAAAGATTTTCAGCCCTTTTTGAATCTGTGTTGGAGTTTTTACAAGAAAAAGATCCGAATTTGAAAGAAAATCTGAACAATTGTAAAACAGATATTTATTACTTGACTGATATCTTTGGAATGTTCAACAAAGTTAATTTGCAACTACAGGGTGATGATCTTAACTTGATTAAAACAAAATCAATAATATCGGCCTTCGTGGGTAAACTAGTTCTTTATAAACAAAATTTAGGCAGAAAAGAATATTCGCAGTTTCCGCATTTGTCAAAATTACCAAAAATGCTTCAAGATGATGACATTTTATTATATGTTACTCACTTGGACGCATTACACAAGGATTTTACGGAGAGGTTTGATGATCTTTTAAATTTACAAATTCCTCAATGGATAATAAATCCGTATAACACCACAGCCATAGAAGAAGCCAATGTGATAATGCAAGAAGAGTTGATTACCATCAGCACAGACGAAGAGCTTAAGCAAAAGTTCAACCAAGGCTATCAGAAGTTCTGGTTGCAACGCAAAATTGAAACACAGTATCCTACATTGTGGAACATTGCTGAAAAATACCTTATCGCTTTTCCATCATCATATCTAGTTGAAAAAAGCTTCAGTGTGGTAACAAACATTTTGACAAAACAAAGAAACCGTTTGAAAATCAACGAACGTGGAGATTTAAGGCTGCAACTCACTAATATTGAACCGGATGTAGCTAGATTGGTAGATAGTCACCAGGTTCATCCATCGCACTGAATGTTTTATTTTCTCTTTGCGAATTAATAGTTTTTAAAATATAATTTCCTACCAACTTAAGATGCTTTATGTATTAATTTGTAATAATTATAAATTAAACTTGATATTTACTGAATTGGATTGTCTTTTTATTTTGTTAAATTTTGACGAGAAAATGAAATCAACTTCACTCACTTAACCAAGTGCAAAGTTTTCTAATTGGCACCTTAGTACCTAGGTATTTTGTACCAATAGGAAAAAACTAAAGATAGACTAAGATAGATAGCTGCTTTAAGTTAGCGGACCATTATGAATAAGGGGGTTGGTCTTAAAAGTAGGTAATTTGACCATGGGGGTCTGAGGTAACAGTTCATTGTTGAAAAGGGGTCACTTGTCCAAAATAGTTTGGGGAACCCTGGTTTAGTTTATTAGGGTCGGCAGCACAATTGACTCCTTTATCGCTATACTAAATAGATTGTCTTGTAGATTGGTAGAACACTAACTGCTTTGCCACCGACTGTAAGAGAAAACCTCCAAAATTCATAGCTAAGAATAAAGTTGTATAAAAATTACCACGTTGTGACCTTGAATCAAAATGAGCCGCACGTCGTAAGATGAAACAGCTGTTCAAAGTTGGAAATAAGAAAAAGTTTGAGGTCCTCTGGTCAGCTCTAATTGGAGATGTAGGTACTTCAACTATAACTTCAACCAAGTTATATCGTGCCGATATTTCGACTTGCCACACCAATTTTTTTTTGACAAATCTCTCCAGCTTACTTTTCTGATGCAAAAATTGTTTCAGCTTCACACTTGGACAAACTATTCTTTAAAATACAATGGCTAGAACAATTCCTTGTTTTTCCTAGTATAATGATTAATGATACTTAGATAGAGTAACTTGTATATTAGTGGTATGAAGTAAAAACTGTGATATATACCTAAATTAAATTATGCTTGCTAACCGTCTCTGTTACGTGGTGGTAGACAAAACTCGTTGTTGCACTTATTATTTATTTATTGTAAAGTTTTTGAATACATTGAATATAGAATGCGATGTTGAAGGGATGGAGTCTGAAAATTAAATGGGTTAAAAATGTGTCTCCGCTAGACGAAGACGAATACTTGTAAAAACGTATATAAAAACTAAAGATGTATGGGCTATGGGTGGCGGAGGACAGTAGTTATTGTTCCTCTGATTCCATGCTTGGAGTTGAGGGTCATATAACATCTCTCACTCAATATATAATTGAGACGGAAGATTGAGTAAAGCTATTCTAAACACCTCTACCAACCTAGACAGAAGAAAATTGAGTATTGGATAAAATAATAGAAAAGTTAGATTTAAAACTACCGCACTGCAATGGATGTCGGAACAAGATAGATAAAAAGTACATCATCCAGGCTAAAGTAGGACAGAAAATGCAAATCCAGTATCACTTGAAACGTGTAATACTCTTCAAATGTTGACTGAACCACTTCTGAGGCTCAAAGCGGAGACGAGTTCATCTTGAGAAGCCTGAGCGCAGTACACTGCGGGACAATGTAATTTTGTATTTTATCTGTGTGATCTTATTCTCCTGGATCTTCTTCTTTGACCTGCCTGCTATATTAGTCTTACAGTTAAAGATTACTTAAAAGTCAAATGTTGATATAGAGAAAAACGTTAATGGAAAAGTAGTGTACACAAAAGAAAAGCAATTAGAGTACCATGTACAGCAGGGATATGACTATACCCTGAATGTCCTTCGACAGTTTTCAAATTCATTCCTTTATAAATCGTAGGGCTCTTAGTACCTTTTAAAACTAAATCACTAATCAGACTACTGACAAACGTTTGAAATGAAATTTTGGCATGACTGATAATTGCCCTGGTGCAAGCAAATGTCGACTTTAATGTGACAATATAGAAATACATAGGTTTTTATAACATATGTTTTTCTGTGTCTATCTATATACTTGATTTATATAAAAAATATAAGACTACTTGGCTAAAACAATTCTAAATAAAGGTTAAAGTATCTTGAGGTTGACAGGATTAATGGCAATGATTTTTATAATAATAATAATAACAAGCCTTTTCAGTATAGGCGTAATATTAGTGACATCTGCTATTTGATGAAAATTGCAAAGGGTTCAATTGATTCATCTGAACTATTATCCAAATTATATTTAAATGTCCCTCATACTAATTTGAGAAATCGCTCTTTGCTGCATGTAGCTCTTAGTAAGACAAATTATACGAAAAATACATTCATGTCTCGTTCATGTAGACTTTTTAATGAAATTTTATTAGAGGATACAGATGTCGACCTGTTCCACAGTTCGATAGTTAAAACTAAAATTATTATAGCCGATAAATTCTTCAATGGCCTACTATAATACTCTTATTATCGTTGTTTTTAGACAAGTTTGCTATCTATAAGTGGAAATTTTTTATTAGGTTTAAGCTATTTACTCAAACTGTTATTATGTATTTATACCTGTAAATTTCCCTAAAATAAAAAAATAAAAAAATAACAAAATCGTGTCATAGTTTATATTTATCAAAAAAAATAATTTTTTTTGTCCTCGAGTGTACGTTTCAGTATCAGTAGCTACACAGTAATGCACTTAACTGTACAGTTAACTACAAGCCTTTTGAGCTGAAACCTCATCGGAAACAATAATTCTTATTTTATGTGTACCATATATCCGACAATTGAACATACCTACTCGTAGGGCATGTAGATTATATTCTGTGGTCGGACCACGGAAAGGGGAAGATCTATATCTATTCTATATTATCTATTACTCTAACTACTAAACTCCAACTACTCTATTTGTCAAAGTTCTATTACTCTATTTGTCAATACATAAGTTGTAATTTTTTATAGATAACTAGCTGAACCCGACCACGCTTCGCTGTGGCTCAGTCTTATATAACTCGGCTGACATAACAACGGCTAACTTCCACTTGAAATGTGACAGCGGTTCTCGTTGGCAAGTTAGTTCTCCTCGCTTTCGGCAGATGGCGCCGTAAAAAAAGCGCGATCTAGATTACATTATTACTCGAAATAAATAGATATGATCAATCCTTGAAGCGGATTGCATATTGTGTAAAAATGTCAAGTCAACCCGTCGGCTAGTTTTCGAGTTTTTGAGTAATAGACAAACCAACACCACATTTTTATATATATGTACTCGTAGATGTCCACATACTCAACCGACAAGCGGTGTGCAAATCTAAAAAGCATCTAAAAAAACTCGAGAACGGCTGGACCGATTTTAAGAGTGCGTTCCCACTACGCCGGACCGGCTGATTAGACGGAAGCCGGCGGCGCCCGGATGTAGGTGTTCACATTTAAACGGAAGACGGAGCCGGCTGGCTCCGTTCAGTTGCGTTTCAATCTTCGTACACGATGGACGACGATGATATCCCAGTGCTGTGGTGGTATTTAAGAAGAAGAAAAAGAAGACAACGCAAAAGAAAGAAAACGTTTTTGTTGTTATAATCATCCAACGTTTTGTCCCACAAGACAACTTTATTTTCGACAAGCGATATTAAAGCACAAGCATCGACATTCATTTTGCACTAGCGCAGAGCCGAAATGATGTTTGCAAGAAGATCCGCGGCGACCGGGGGGTGGGAGGGAGGCACATTGGTGCCATCTCGTCGTTCACACTACATCCAATCCGGTCGTTTAGACGGACCTTCGCAGTGGCGAAACGTCCGTCCAAACACCCGGATCCGTTCGTTTTCCCGGATCCGTCTAAATGTGAACACCTTCATATAAATTGTACTTCCACTGGCATATCCGTCTGTTTAGACGGACCGAGAAAACAGCCGGTCCGGCGTAGTAGGAACACGCTGTAATTCTGTCTTCACTTATGACCACAATATCACCTGATGTGAGGTACAGATGCGGCCGAAGGTGGACCACGCTTACCTACTAAATAGTAAATCTAGTTTTGAAGACCACGAGGTTGTAGTTTTGAGGAAACACAGACGCAAGCAATGAGTAATACTCCTTAGCAGTTCGGACAAGGAAGGTGGAACTGTTTACCTGCCTTGTTAGTTTTTTATTTATTTATTTTTTTAATCGTTCGTTTCACAATGCGCTTATTTCAAACACAATTCTCCGTGTTTAATTGTTTTTTAAAAATAAGGTGGCAACACTGGAAACAAAAACGATGTTCACCAATAAAACGTCCAAAATTATTGCGATTAGGCCTCGTTCAGGCGGAACTTTTACGATTACGTTCGTGTGGTGAGTTCATATAATGTGGTCATAAAGTTAAATATAGGGCGAGCTGTTGAAGTTAGTCTGTCGTAATTTGTTTTATAGTTTTATAAAGAATCTTATTATGGACAGATAGACAGTATTACATGTACTGTTAAAGTGATAGGGTAGGTAGCAGTAAAACCTAGCGCTTACAAAAAGATTTTTTGGAGTGAAAACTTCTTTAGGCGCGTTGGACATTTTCGAGTTGGGAAAAAACTCGCGACACTGTTACCGTAACCGACACCTCTGTATATAAGTATGTACATAATATTGTTTCCACTTATGTCGGCACTTCCGGAGTGCCACTGTTTTTTTTTTAATGTTAAGGTCGACAGACAGGCTGACATCCACTTGATGGCAGGTGGCTACCGTCGCCTATAACACAAACAACGCCATATGTGCTGCAAGTTCGCTACTGACCATAGAAAGATTAAGGAATAGGAAGGAATAGGGTAATAGGCTCTGGCATCCCTTATTCACTCACCGAAACACAACAGCACATGTGCTGTTATTTCACGGTGGTCTTCTGTAAGTTAAATATTTAAGTTATAAAACTAAAAACTAAACTAAATACTTGTCTCTTACGTCGTTGTCAGACGGTCAGACGGTATGTATCATTGCAATACGCAGTAATAACAGCCATCAAACACAGGTAAGTAAATAATAGATATATTATTTCGAATAGCGGATATTTTTCTACAATTGCAAAGTTGTTTGAGTTAATCTTTCACTTATAGTAATTTTGCGTTGAAATGCTTCCAAAGGAACCATTAGCAATGGCTTTCAAGAAGTCTGGAAAGCATTCGCATATTTCATGCATTTGTTCAGAGTAATATCTTTAAGTGACTACATTATGTTGGTAAAGTAAATCGGTAGCTGTAAGTAATATATCAATATACTTAAAATAATAATAAAATCGTTAATCCGATCTGTTTGTTTATTTTTGATTTTTGTAAAGTTAAATGTTTTAACAACGGTTTTCGATGCGGTTTTTCATTTATTTTTTTATTTTTTATTTTATATATTTATTTATAAACAAACGGTTACATAACAACGAAATGATACATTGCAATGAAACAATTTATTTTGTTTTACATTTCGAAAAACAAAATAAATTCACATAGAAATCGAATAAATGTCGTGTTGTTGAGTTGAGTCAAAAATTCGGTGAAAGTAGTCATCTCGCACAATTTTATTTCGTACGAAATGTGCGAAAAGCCAACTTTAATTCTAAAAGCGGACCACCAAGGTACTTACTTGATGTACGGAATTATTCATCATAAACTTGAAATAAAATTCCTATAGAAAATTAAAATCGTGCGAAACTGAGTCGAGACGCTAGTTGAAAATAAATTCGCTTACACGAACTCCATGAAGCGTTCATAAGCCCTTAATAGCAATTCCGAGCAGTAGCGGTCTTTCCCACGGCTCGAAACAAGAACCCATTAATGAAATACTGTTTCTATTCAAAATTGAATATTTTCATTAGATTAATGCAAAAAAGGTCCATGAATGGTACGTGTGCCATTATTTCGTATCATCTCGTATCGCCAGAAACTTACAAGTGATTTTATCTCAAATCGCTGGGACCATTAATGGTAGAAGTGATAGTATCTCGAATCACCATCACGTATCACAATTAATATAGTATCACGTTATGGTTCTGGTATAAAGGTGATATTATTTTGTGTCGCCAAAACAATTAAAGGTACCTACTAGTAATAGTAGTTGTATCGCCATGTCGTATCACTATCAATATAGTAACACGTAATGGTTATGGTATATAGAAGTGATATTACCTCGTATCGCCAAAACTATTAATGTTACATGTGATACTACGCCAAAACTATTAATGGTACTAGTGATATATACATTTGAAAGTATACTGCTTAGCTTACTGTAAATGTCAAAAACTTTAAGCCACTCTGTTTACTTAAGAGCCAATCGCGAAATTTCCTAGACAGTACACGATCGGACGATGAATGGACCAACTTAAATTAAGTCATTTACAGCGTGCCCTCTCATTTGCGCGGACCGTTAGGTATTTCGCTAAATATTTTATAAACAGTAGCATGACATGTATTTCAATATAAAAGTTTTGTTGTTTTTTTTTTAAATATTGACTGTACCGATTGTCTAAATAATTAAAGACTAAAATAAAGGGATTATAAGGAGATAGGAAAATGCGTTCTGCCATTCCTCACTCACTCATCGAAATTCATAATCACACAATACATATTTTTATTTCACAGTGCTCATAGATATATAGCCCAACTTTAGACCACAAAACGCAATGTTCCCTTTCAGCACTTAATTAATAATTATTTATTAGACACTTAAATCATGAGCAAAAAGACGTATTCTCAAATCGATTCAAATAAACCAGAGATGCATGACACAATGATCCAAAACCTGCTAGATTTATTTACTTAGATAACATACTGGATTGAGTTTTTTTTAGATAACATACTGGTTGTATAACTTTACTATTCTTTACTTGAAGAGAGAGAACACCTTATTTTTATTCAAAGCTTGCAACACAGCAAAAGGGTTGCCAGTAAAACGGCAACCCGTAAAAGTAAAATTATTTGAATAATTTCGTTTTATACAAAAACTAACTTGGATGTTTGTTTTGTACTTTAATAAAATTAGTTTGATATTGTTATGTTGTAGTTCCATAACAGAACTATAAAAATATGTAGTGTAATGTAAGGTAGCCCGTCGGGCGGCGGAAACACTCCCTTCAAGAAGGCCACCGTGATAAAACAGCACGTGTGCTGTTGTGTTTCGCTGTTGTGTTTCGGTGTTTCGATGCCAGAGCCCATTTTCTTATCCCATCCTAATACCGTAATTTTAATCCTACTGTGAACAGCAGCGCAGTTGCAGAACCTGCGGCGTTGCTTGTGTTATAGGCGACGGTAGCCACCTATGTACTATTAAGTGAACAATCAGCCTGTATGGCAACCTATATACCCGCATTTTGTATTAAGCACAAAACGTGCGCCTTTATATCGTGTGATGCATAAGTACAATTGTCTATTTATAGGTGTTGATCCATTTTCTACTAGATCACGGAAATATAAAAATAATATTGTTAAATTGATTTAGTTTTATGGTTTTGTGTTGTTTTGTTTTTTGTTTTTCTTTGTTTTTTGGTGTATTCTTTTTGTTATGTATAAAGTCTTGTCTATAAAAAATTAGTTTACCAACTCGTGGAAAATGTTGTTGATTGCACTATTACCTTTATTTATGTATGTTTATCTTTTTTTAAATAAAATAAAATAAATTAATAAATAAGTATTTATTTTTATTCAGTAAGTCATGCAGGTGTTTAAGGTTTTCATGTTTTTGTTTGTTTATATGTTCACTGTTGGATATTATATACATACATATATATATGTGGTAGTATGCTTACAATGTGAATTTTATGTCTTACCTGTTAGTTTTTAAGTTTCTCACGTAAGTGAATTTGTATAATTATTCTTTGTGAGAATAAATATCTTTCTAAGCCTAAATATAACTTTTCAAGTATTCATCTAGTCCAGTCCAGATTCTTCAGCTGCTGCTACGCGAATTCCTGTTCGTCCTTTTTTATAGATACAATTGTGGTATAAACAATGTTATTTAATTTAACAACTTCGCAGTTACCACAGACCGTTTTGTTTTGCTTAACTAGCGATTTAAGTCTACCGTTCTACAAGTGGAAGCTATAAAGAGAATATTTGCGTATAAAAAAATGGTGACTCCCTCATATAGAACTTAACTTCTAGATTGACAATATCTCGCTGGTGTTACTAATTTTAGATGCGATTGTACCAACTTACCACCAAGGAGGCTTTCAAGCTGTTTGCGGACTTAGTAAAAAATAATTAAAAGAAAATAAACCAGATTTTTTTGTGAACATGAACGAGGGTACAAATCAAATTGAAAGTTAGCAACTCTCTTTCGTAGTGAAATAATAAAAATACCGTAGTGCGTATACTAAAAGTAAATGTCACAACGATAGTCTCGGACGCCATTGTTGGCATCAATGTAGTTAATAAGTTATCGGCAACATCAAAGAACTGGAAGTGTGCCAACATTTGAGCACTGAGACACAATGTAAATTGTATGGACATACCTCAGAGGGTTTTATTTAACACATGTGGGTTTTAAGAAATAGTTTTGAAAATGACATATAAATTGAGAAGCGATGGATCCGAGCCTTTCTGTGATATCTTTAATCTTTAATTAATTAATCAATACTAATAATAAATGTGTAAGGGTCGGTCATGGAGTAAGTTACTTTGTTTTCAGAGGTATCGTGTTTATAGGCTCTATACATGATACTGAAACTAAATTGACGATTTTTAGATTTTTTTCTGTATATATGTATGTATGTTCCCCCATAACTCTGAAACGAATTAACTGATTTTCATGAAACTTGGTAGATAAATATTTGGACGTACAGGACACAGGATAGGCTACTTAATATTTTTCAACGCGGACGAAGTCGTGGGCACCAGGTAGTATAAAATAAACTGACTCAGCCTTGTATTGGTTTCGCAGCTAATTTCTTTTAAATAACCCAACGGATTTTGGTACAGTTTTCACTAATAGAAAGAGCGATAAATGAGAAAAGTTTGTGTATATAATTTGCAGAAATAAATGCTTTTATATATAAATAAGTAACTGTCTTTTTATGCTGTTTTTTTTAATGATTATTGACAAGTTTTATTCCTTATGAATTAAAAATATTTGAAAACATTTGTACTGGTAACTAAACATGAGTTATTTCTTTTTTTAAATAATATATTTTTTAACTAAATAATTAATTAATTGATAATTTCAACTACAGTTAAAACTCGGGATAGTACCTAATATTGAAAGTTTTTTTAATTTCTAATTTTAACTCGCGTGGTCAAGCCCGTCCATTTATTTAACAACACTTGAAACGTACAATCACAAACACAAGTGATACTAATCGGAGGAAATGTTAAATGGACCATAAAAGTTGTATTTATTAAGTTTTTAGCAAAATTTCATGGATCCTCTGACGTATTTAATGCTATATTCTTTGAGGACGCCGACACAAATGCGAATGACACGATAAGAATCTTTTTCTTGTTTATTGTTCTTGAAATAGCTGCTCAGTCTTATAATTTAGATTTTAAAAGAAAAATATTTGAATGAACATAAGTACCTATGTATTAAAATAGAGATTTTTCATATATATATACACTCTGATGCAATGAAATCGCACATGTAAACATTTTTATGACAAACATTTTTAAATTCAAATTTATTTATTTACAGGCAACTGGACCACCCATATTTTATATTTTTAAGTTATTATATCTAGACAGTTTTTTTTTAATAATTATATAAAATAAAAGCAAATTGTTTATAAGCATATAGTTACTATATGTATATTAATATTGTATATATACTATATACTATTTTTATTTAAAAAAAAAATTATATTTTTTTTTAATGGGATGAACGGTTATTTCAATACCTATTCAATGATACCATATAAGCGGTGATAAGTTTACCTTACTGCCAAAAAGAAAAGCAACAAAAACACCCGATACCCTGGATACCATTAATTGATACGACTGATATCTGTTACAGTGTTACCCTGCCACTATTTTTACCCAAAAAAACTTTTATTTTTATTTAACATCCACAATTATATGAATGCTTATTTTTTATTTTTGCTTTTGTAGACTCAATTTAAAATTTCCACAAAAACGATAACGTCTGGAGGAATCTGCTATAAATTGTCTTCATTTTAATATTCTATTGTGTTGTGCTTAATGTAGTATTTGGCTTTATGGGATGGAAGCCTTTGCCAACTAACTTTCTAAGACTGGAACGAAACATGTATTTTTAAAAATAAAAATTCAATCTACAATAAAAGTCGATTTACAAGATTTAATAAATTCAATTTTTAAAAACTTTTCAAATCATAAAAGACTAAATAGCAATTCGCACATTGTGTAATAATAATTAATTATACCTAGTCTTTATAGACTCATTTGAGTCTTCCCTTCTACGGAAATCTTTAGTAAAAGACGAAAGACCTAGTCTTCGTGTCAGATTTTACAGGCTGACGGTTCACTTAATGGTAGATGGCTACCGTTACTTATGACACAAGAAACGCTAAAGAAAAGTCACGAAGAAAACTCGACTGGAGTTTATTTTATTATTTTTAAATTTAACTAAACGAAGCAGCCAACAGGGTTAGGTCTTAGAGATAAGTTGAAATTGGCTTCGAAAATTCCATCGGCTGTTACAAAAACAATAAACGTTCCATTTTATCGCAAATATTGTCGCATAACGATTGTAATACGAAACAAGAATAACCAGTTCTTAATTATGCATTTTCATACAAATTAATCAGCTCAATAAGAGACTTGTGTTACTTTTTCCGGGACTAAATTGTTTTTGAAAGGTAAGATTATATAAGGGTGAGTTCACTTGTATCCCCTAATTGATATCAGGACCTAATATACCTCAGGTTATGTTAGGCCCCCATATCAGTAAATACCTTAGGACTACTCCATCATAGAAAATTATTTTCTTGGGAATCCTCTTGGATATCCGACACTGTAGGGGACACTGTCAAGTTATGCCGGATTTTAACATAATAACATAGTAATAGCAATGCAGATGTCAGGCGTTAATCCTTATATATATATAAAAAAATTTCGTGTCACGTTGTTTGTCCGCGATGAACTCCCAAACTACTGAACCGATTTTGATAAAATTTCGTAACTATATGTAATTTGGTCCAACTTAAAAGATAGGGTAGTTTATATCTCATTTTGTTTATTATTTTTTTGCAAATTATATAATATTATTAACATAGCGCCATCTATTGGTACCTATTCAATCCAGCAATTATTTATCTGTGACCGTGCGAATTGCACCCGTGCGAAGCCGGGAGCAGGCCACTAGTTGCTTATATATATATATATATATATATTTATTTTTCAATAATTACGAAATTTCAGCAGCTAGTTTAAAATAAAATAAAATAAACTTCTGAAAAATGGTGTTACCAAATGCCGATAGATAGCTATCGATATAGGCGTTGAGTAAAAATGTGGCATCCATTTCCAGTAAATTATGATAATTCATGATAAAATAACGTTGATAAAATAACGCAGGAAGCTATTAACAGCTATTGGAAATGTGCGAAACAACTTTAAACTGGCGTTGTATGTTATTATTGCTTGTTCAATAGACTGTCTGTATTTACTCGCACGCATCGCATAAAGTATTTTATGCGAATGAATATTGACAATTAGGCCATTTGCAAAACATTAGCTAAAACCTATATACATATTTACTAGCTGTCGCGGACTAACAGACGAAGTCGCGGGCACCAACTAGTCTTTTATAATTTTAGACGATCCCTCGAGAACCTAACATTTTCCAGGATAAAAAGTATTATATATGCAAATCTAGGTAATAAACTATCTGTGTGCCAAATTTCGTGAAAGTGTAACAAACATCCATACCTACATCCTCACAAACTTTCGCATTTATAATATTAGTAGAAAGTAGGATTTCACATAAGTAATTCACACAGACTACAAAAAATAGCGAAACAATGTTTTATTGTTTTAAAAACTCTTTCAGCTATATAAAGCTACATTATTTTATTAGCATGTACACATAGGCTATATTTTATGAAGTTACGAGGACGAAGTCGCATTCAACAGCTAGTATTATAATAATATTTGAAAAATCTATACTAACATTGTTTCAGTATGCAGATATTTGAGACGTCAAAGTCGCCAATTTAGAGAAATCGCCACTAACATATAACCTTATTCCCTAAAAAGTGTTACAAGTTGCTTTACATTACTTTAGTGCTTGTTTAATAATTTCAAATATAGAACGCATTCCTTTCTCAAATTCTACAAGTATGTTATGACTCGTGTGTTTTTTTTTGTGAATATAATGGTGAAAATTTTGGAACTTAGTATAAGAATTTTCTGTAATGTCAAGGGTCGATAATGATGTTAAATTTTGTGTATACCTCACTGGAATTCACATCAGACCATGACCAGTAAAAGTGTATTATTGTGTTGTATTGTTGTGTCTTCTGTTGGTGTAATTTAATAAATGAATAAATAAATAAAAAATAAATAAATTCAAAGTATTGTTATTTCAAATAAAAAAATAAATAGAAAAGGTTAAATCGTTTGTGCATGCACACAGTTAGTCTAGAATGTCTAGAGCTTTCATAGCGAAACGATTCTCTAATAATGTCGAAGTCGCCGCGAGCTTTCCTGTAATTGCGCATCCAGAGGACATGTTCCAAATCGGAAGTGACTAGTTAAAGAGTTTATTGAAAATGGTTGCACTATAACGATTTTCCATACTTTCTATTTTCTATTATAAAACTTTTCAAGACGAAAAGGAAACCGGCCCTGGCATTTTTTTTTAAAAGAAGCAATGGCTGGCTTTTTTAAAAATTATATACACCAACCTTGTTCATTTATTGAACACCCTATACAAATCCTATGATTAGGGTTTATAGATGATTTTACCCTAAGGTTTAAAAGAAGTTAGCGGAGAAACAGGCAGAGGCGGAAGGCTATTTAATTTTATTATAATATGTATAAAATAGATATAGTTGTAGAAGATGTTGTTCCCTACTGACTCGAAGCTTCTTAAGAGCTTAGTGATTATAAACTTTGTGAATCTGCTTATTAAAATATTGCTCGATAGTTTCTATCGAATTTTCTCGTTTTGATTTTACAACCGTATAGTTAAGGCGTGAAAAGGTAACAGACAGACATAGTTAATTTAACACTTATAACACTATATGGTGCCTGCGACTTCGTCCGCGTTGAAAAAGCAATATATCGCCTGACGTCGTTAGCCAGGAGTTAGTTTCCTTAATTTTAGATGATCCCTCGGGAATAGTCCTTTTTTTCTGGATGGAAGGTACCCTATGTCCTTTTTGGTATCCTAGAACACGTGTATACTAAATTTCATGGTGATCGGTTCATTAGTTTTTGCGTGAAAGAGTAACAAACATCCATACATCCAAACAAACTCTCGCATTTATAATATTAGTACGGATTAGTATGGAGTATGGATTTAATTAATTCGTAAAAAAACTAAATTCTTTGACATTTAAGTAGCAATGGGCAGAACACATAGTATGGTTGCTGGATCTAGAAAGTTCTTTAAGTGGAGAATACGGACCAGCATGCGCAGCAAGACGTCCACCCACAGTGACTGACGACCTAATAAGTAGACGCTGGATCCAAGCTGCTTCTGACAGGTTTAACTAAAGGCCTATTTGTCCAGTAATATGATGAATCAAATAACGAAATTCAGAACTACATTTTGTGTCTTTCTATCAGTCTTCCTTGACCCTTGACCCTATGGAGAAGCAACAACAAAAGTTTCACATACAAGATATGAGTAATTCCTCGGTTAGACATATATTTATTGCAAACATCAAAAACAAAAGATTCAAGTTGGAATTAGATCTCGTGAATTATATTCCCTTGGAGAATTCCAAGAACTACTTGTCAATATATTACCAATTTTTTGCAACTATTGTATGTAGTTTTATTATTAAAGCAGTAAGAACGTGATTCGAATAACATTTTGTTGAATCGTACATACTTCTATTGTTGATCGAAGATAAAATTGTTAAACGATGGTTATCCATTGATTTGACCAGACCATATCATGATGCTAACCATTTTATGAAATACTAGCTGTTGCACGCGACTTCCCCCACTTAACTTTATAAAATATATCCTATGTTGCTGATAGTTAATGTAGTTTTTTATAAGTTAAAGAATTTTCAAAATCGGTGCAGTAGTTTTTGAGTTTATACATTACAAAAATACAAAATCTCTTTATAACATTAGTATAAACATAGAGTAAATAGTACCTAACTACTGGTTAAGTACTATTTACTCTATGGTATAAATAACCATTTCATGAAATGGTCGACCACACCATGAAGTGATCAATTCTGAGATCTGGCCACGACATATAAAAATTACAACCCTGGCGAAGCCGGAAATGGGTTACTATTATTGGAATAAATAATAACATAGAAATCTATTTTTAAATCTGTTACATAAATAAATATGTACGTACAAGTTAAAAATAGAGTACAATCGCCTGTCCACTTTCATTTATCAACGTCGGGAACTGCGAACAGCATTTCAAAACACAATTCCATTCAACCGCGCTGTTGACTTCTTCGATATTTCAATTTTCCGCCATTTCAAATTTGGAACACTCGCTATTTTTTTAAATGTTATTTATGGCTGGATACTGGACAGTTTAAGCCAAATGGAATATAAATCTTGCACTACATTTCCCTATATTTTCAGCCCAGTAAACAATAAAAAAAATAGATTCATTCCTTAAAATAGGTATTAGGGAATAAGATAGGCGTTTTTATATTATATTATTATAATTACATTTTTAAGGTATAAGTCATCATTATTTCCTTTCATTAGCATTCCTTTAAATTAGAAAATTATAGAAGTAAGCGTTTTTAAATTATTGTGTATCTCTGGAAACCGTTTTAAGGCCCTTCTAAGAGCCAATGGCCTTGCGCGAGTAAGCGGAACTAAGATGTTTCCCCCGTACGACCCGCAAAATAAGATAAATATGGATAGTGGCTTGAAAAAAATATTATTTTAAATCATTATTTGTACAGAATATAGGTCTAATCCATACGAACATTTTAAAAATCATATAAATATTCCTTGTCGTTTAAAAGCAGATCCAAATTTTCAGCCGAAAACGACTTCAATTTAGATTTTTTTTTCACATAGTAGTTAAACAGTTTGAACAATATTATTTGTACTTTATATAGATAAAATATCAATAAAAAACATGTATTTTTTTCGGAAATTTATGTTGACTTATGAAAGAGGAGATAGCCTCTTAACATCCGGTTTGGAAACCGATTGGCTCATAGTATCGCCCTAAGGTAAACAATATAGGGTAAATATGAGGTAAATATAAGGTAAATATTGGTAAGCGAATAACCTGGGTTCACTTAAGAGCGCATCTGTGCCCTGTAGTTTCTTACTCCATCTATCTTTTTTTGTATGTAAATATAATTTTGTATTGTAAACCTCTAAGTATTGAGCGAAAACTGAAAATAACAAAGTTTAAGCATAGAATGTGAAGTGACTATTTATCAAACGGTTGAATAGTCGCCGTGTATGCGGTGGACTTTGGCAAAGAGAATAAAATTCAAAAAATACGGTCACAGAAATATTGTTTATGGCCATGTGAAGCGCAAACTTTTGGCCCGTTTCAGCTTTTTTTTGGAAAAAAAGTTTTTCTAGAATTTTTTAATTTTTATTTTTATTGTTCCAACTTTATGCTTGTATCATAGTTTTGATAGGAAGTAGTGAAAATACAAAAAAAATGTCTGTATGTAAAACACATTTAAGTAGAGGCATAATTTTGGCAGCCCGTCTGGCGGCAGTTACCACCCCCTTACTACTACCGTGAAATAACAGCATTTGTGCTGTTGTGTTTCGGTGAGTGAGTATCCTTCTATGGTCAGCAGCACGCTTGCAGCATATATGGCGTTGCTTGTGTTATAGGCGATGGCAGCCATCTACCATCAAGTGGACCATCAGCCTGTCTGTCGACCTTGACATTAAAAAAAGCTACGTACAAATCTTTCGAATTTTTTAAGTGAAAAAAACCTTGTGAAACTAAGTTTTCACTACTGATGTGCAGTCCTATGACTGTATTATTATTATTTTTTAATTTTTCTCGCATCGCATACTGCTTACTTTTTTTGTAAAATGATCCTATAGAAACTACTGTGTCTATGAAAATAAAGATTTATTTATAAGTTTTATTCATTTACTACTAAAAATTAATCTACTTATGTCCATAGAGCTCAAATGAAAAACAATTAGTTTAATAAAATATACACCCACGTTGTGACATCTAAAGACATAAAAATATTATACAATAAGTAATCCGTAAAGAATCCATTATATGCCATTACTGAGATGTCTTTGATAATTAAGAAAAAGCCTACATCATGAAAGGCTAGCTTCCTTTTTTTTATTATTACATTAGAAGTTTTAACATTATAACGCTATCCTTGAATTATGTAAATTTCTTAATTTCTTTGCGTAACTGATGGCGAAATTCTACATCGGAGTTAAACGTTAAAATTAAAACTTTTGTAGATTCTTTGAAACATAATTGTAGATAATTTGAGGGAGAAAAAAACTAATTAGATAAACTTAAATCCAAAACAAACACAGACGCAGGCAAAATTTAATAATTAAGATAAAATTGTGGAAGAAATATTTCCACCCATCCAAGTAGGAAAAAAAAACAACTTATTACCCTACCAGGGGGTTAGTAGTAATTTAAAATAAAGTATATAATCAAATTATCAATACTAATAATAAATCTGTAAGGGTCGGTCATGGAGTAAGTTAATTTGTTTTCAGAGATATCGTGTTTATAGGCTCTATACATGATACTGAAACTAAATTGACGATTTTTAGAATTTTTTTCTGTATGTATGTATGTTCCTCCATAACTGAAACGAATTAACTGATTTTCATGAAACTTGGTAGATAAACATTTGGACGTACGGGACACAGGATAGGCTACTTAATATTTTTCAACGCGGACGAAGTCGTGGACACCAGCTAGTTTATAATAAAGTAAAGTAATAAAGAGATTTAGTAGGCTAGGTGGAATATTTTTCTATTTTCTATAACTAATGAATTTTATTTATTTTTTATTTATTTATAATTTTAAGAAATAAGAAACACTAAAACAAAAAAAAAAAAACAAAAAAAAATGAGCCATGTCTGTTTATTAAATATCTTAAAAGAAATGTACCCAATTGTACTTATGTTACTGAGGGCAAAAAAAGAGTTTTTAGAATTTTTAGATTTTTTGCGTGCGTTTGTGAACGCTAATCTCAGAAACGGCTTAATCGGTTTGAATGCGGTTTTCGCTGATGTATTAATGATATCATAATATATTGTGTCGAATTGCTTTTAAAAACTGTTCATTTTTTTTATAACATTACTTTTCAGGATAAGGCTTCTACTGTTTGACTAATCAATGGGATTAAGGTGTGAATAGAGAAATCCAGAGGTTAAAAGACCTGGAATGCTTACATAAGAGAAAGAGATAGTTAGAGCCACTAGTATACAAATAGATAAATGTTATCAATAACACAGACGAATGCTGTTTGTATTTAATTTATGAATATCCAACTTTATATAGAGTAATTGGCTTATAGGATCAAAAATAAAACGGTGCAGACCAAACCCCGGTCCGGTATCGAACCGAAAACTCAAAACTGAAAAACGCAATAAACGACGACCCAAAATAACCTTATACTACCGTTGAAACATCTATAGCAATTTATATAAATCTAGTGATCCATTTTCAACGATTAGTATCAATTTTGAGTTCAATTGGAACGATTTATGGTTGACAGTGCAATGGATCACGTTGCAACATCACCCGAAACTACAGTCACCACAAATTACTGTGGACAATTGGACATATTTAAAAAAACTAAATTTTGGAGACTTTTGTGCAACGCCCTGCGGCCAGATGGACAGACTACTTAATGGCATCCAGGAGTGGGGGACACAGGCTGATGATGATGGAGACTTGTTAGTTTCCATACAACGATTACGATAAATTACGGACTTTTACAACCGTAATTTAATTTACAAATGTTATTAGGTTGGGATCGAAATTAATATTGTACAATTTGTACATATATTATAAAGTATAGTCACCGCTTACTTATTCTACAGCACCCAATACGTTTTTGTAAGGTATTTTTCGCTAATAGGAAGAGCGATAGATTAGGTAGGTATATGTAAATAATTTGCAGGAAAATAATGCAGCCGTGCGAAGCCGGAATGTGAAGCTAGTCTAATAACAATAATAAAATTCTAATAATATAATTCTTTTGTACCTATGTATGTATGTCACTGATAAATAGCTGAACCGATTTTTATGATTTTTTTTGTATGTTGAGTGGGCTAATTGAAGCCGATAGTGCGCTTTATAACTGAAAAATGCGAACTTTATTTTTTTGTAAAATACTTCAAGCGATTTAGAAAGAAAGAAAAGAAATTTTATTGAGTACGAAACACAAATAGCACACAATACAAGTTTAATGAGAACAATCTTAATATCCTATGAATAATACAATTTACTTATTTTAGATGCTTTTTTTATCAATAATATTAAAAAATGGTTTTTTAAACGTTTGGTCCAAAAAAAAGAATTTTGAAAAAGATGAGGGTGCGGTATACTGCCATACGTCTGAATGTGCGATGAAAGAAAGGAGAAGGCGGTATGTGCTCATGAACTCCTGAGCACACTCTCTGAAGTACATCTTATAGAAGATACAAAGGTTTCAAGGTTACTTTGACAATAGGTATAACAGACGAGGAATCTTTAGGAAAATGGGTCCTGGCATCCGTAACTTCATACTTATCGATCCCAACTATGATAGGATCATAGATTAAATTACTGTTATGCCAAGATGTTGGCGTGTTATAGAAAATAAATAAATAACATAAAAAATAACCTTAATTTTTTTTAAAAGACACTGGGTATAGTTAATTAAATGCAAATTCCTTTTTTTTTTAGAAATCATGGTGTCCCTAAACAAAGTGTGTTATAGGACATTCGTATTGGGGCACTTTAATAAAGATATATGAGGGGTCACCATTTTTTTATACGTAAAGATTCTCTTTATAGCTTCCACTTGTAGAACGATAGACATACTAACGATATTGTTTACACAAAATTACTAGTGTGATCGGTTTGTGATAACTGTAAAGTTCTTAAATAAAATAACATTGTTAATACCAAGAATGTATCTAAAAAAAGGGTGAACAGGATTTCTCTTAGTAACAGCTGAAGAATCGTTGTAATAATGACGTCATATGTGTAAGAATACTGGAAGATATATTTTTTTCTATGTAAAGGTCGCCAGACAGGCTGTCAGCCCACTTAGTACCGTACCCTTTAGCCATCCTATAACACTAGCAACGCCATACATAAAGAAACTAAAATATATTCTTTTAATTTATATCTAAAATTACTACTCATGGTTATACAATCTCTTATACACTCAAGTATTCGATTATTATACATTTGTACTTCCTTCCTTATAGGTACAGTAGGCATATTTTTCTACCCACAAGCGTTCTAGATTTAGGCAATTAGAAAGTATCTTCATTCCTTGTAAGGTATTTGTTATTTTTTTGTCCTCTTTTTAAAAGTTTAAGTATATTTGAAATATTTTTTATTCATTTAAAAATATTTTTTATTTTAAAATATTTGGCCATAACTTAAAAAAAAAAATAGAAGCGTAATAGTTTTTGTAGTCAAATTATTAGGATAGGTATCTATTCTATATCTATCCTGTACATATTACAAAATAAAGTTTTCTGAACTAAGTACACAACGAATTTTAATACGGTTTTCATTAAGGACAAGCTATAATTAAAAATTATATAATAACCCCCGACTTTCTATTGAAGCCAAACACTCTATATCTGCTGTAAGTTGCTAAGGAGTTGGGTATCCGGCAAAATATTTAATGCTGCAGCATCAGCTCAAGGTTATTATGTCATGAACATACCACTGAAGTAACAGTATACCAAATATCACATCAACCGAACACGTGGAAGCGCTCCCCAATCAATTAATCTATCAATCAAGGCGATTGATAGATGGTTACTAAACAAACTACAGAAAAAATTCATTTGTATATCGGTCATGTAAACTTTTTAATAAAATGTTTTCTGATGATACGATATCGATCTGTTCCACAGTTCTATAGTAGAGTTCTAAGTTCTAACCAGTGAATTCTTTAATAGCAGAGTTCTAATAAAAGTTCTAACCAATGAATTTTGTAACTCATTAATCTGATTTTGTAACTTTTTTTTCATAATGCATGCTGATAGATTTTGTTATCCTTAAATGTTATACTACAATATGTAAGTGGAAATTTGTTATAAGGTACATAATAATGTGATTATATTTAACTATAATAATATATTTATATGGTTGTAATTTACCTGTGAATTTCCCTAGTAAAAAATATAAAAGATTAGTGAAAAATAAATTATGTACAGTAGGGGTAAGAAAAGGTTCGTCAACTTAAAGTCGATATTTGATTTCAACAGGCAATTTATGCCAAAAAATGAGACTATCCCAAAATTTCTGCTTAGTCCTTTAGTTTCAAAAGGTACTAAGAGTCTACGACTTCATAAAGGAATGTATTTGAAAATTGACAAAGTTTTCGTACTCCGACTGTACAAAAGGCTACTCGTAAAAGATCTTTGATACTGGTGGCTAATTTTTGTTTATTATAATTTTTATAGTAAATTGATGTTGAGGTTTTATTCCAGTTCTTCTTCGTAGAATATATGCATGAAAAAGAATATGACTGTTGTTGGTTGAGTGAGACTGAAGTTTTGTCATATATGTATATAGAGAATATTAATTTAGTTTTTTTTTCTTACATGCTTTTGGCAAAACCTATATTTTTAAAAACCTATATTTAAGTACTTAAATAATTTAAATAGATTAAATTTTATTTATAATTTTCTTTAAAATATTTTATTATAATTTACAATAATAATTTTATTCATAAGGTAGTTTTAAATTTTTATAACGATATTATTAGATATTTAATATAGAAGCGATTTTTAAAAAAGTTCATTCTAATATAGTAAAATTACACTTACGGTTAATAATTCACAACTAAAAGCAAGTTTTTCTGATTTAATAAAATGTTTCCAACATTTTATGGGGCCATTAACAGACATTAAGAAATATATATAGGTGTAACATTGATGAAAAATCGTCCAAAGTCGACTGTTGAAAACTTTTACGAGATCGCGACAAAGACAATATTAATGTGTGTAATAATTAGAATAGTAGGCGGCATATTTATTTTTCATTTTTTTCGACCAGATTTTATAATAATTTCAAGTCGCCGTCAAAACAAAAAAAAGTTCAAAGAATTTCGTGTACTTACGATTTCAAAAAATCGGCCACTTGGAACGCGTAGAGAAACACATTAACATAAATAACGATAGAGATTATTTGCACAGATTTTATACGATCATAAAATAAAATAAATAGTTTTTTACACTTTTGTGAACGCGCGAGTTTCGCGCGAAAAACTTTGAAAATGGCGTTAACTCTTCGGACGTCCGAACGCGGCGCGCGTCGCGCTAACACTGGCTGCCATGAAAAAATTTTTGTACGCGCTCGACTTTTCATATTTTCAATGTGAAGAAAAGCCAGTTTGAATATGTTCGCATTGTCTGTAACGCGTTTTCTATATTATGTATAATATGTATCTACACCTAATATATAAAATTCTCGTATCGCGGTGTTTGTTGTCAAACTCCTCCGAAACGGCCGAACCGATTTTGATGAAATTTTGTGTGCTTATCGGGTATGTCTGAAAATCGGCCAACATCTATTTTCCATACCCCAAAAAAAATTTTTTGGCAAAACAACGTTTGCCGGGTCAGCTAGTATATCTATAAACTTTACTCTTCTATATCTAAACATATTATAAAATAAAATCGCTGTATGCCTCTCTGTATCTGTTTCTCCATTAACTTCTAAACCACCTATAACATTTTGGTACAGTTTTCAGATAAACGAGAAATGTTTGTATATTTGCAGGAAAAAATTGCATTCGTGCAAAGCCTGGGCGAGTCGCTTAATTTCTGACATAATATTTATTTACTTATTTATTTAGATTAAAAAGGGTCACATACAATTATTCATACAAAAAAGAAATAAAAAACAAAAAGACCTATATTACCATGGATTAATACAATTATTATATGCTGTCTGACCTTTGCAAAGGTGTTCGTCAGACAGGGTGATGGTCTACTTGATGGTAGATGGCTATGAGCACTTGCAGCACACAGGGCTTTGCTGGTTTATACGCGACGGTAGCCATTTCTACCATTAAATGAACCGTCGGCTTGTCTGCCGACCTTAATAATAAAGAACAAATTGACAATATAACAATACTTTTAAAATGTTATTAGTTATAATATTTATGAAAAAAGTGAATATTATTTCATTAAACGTGATAAGATTTTTCTTAAGTGCCAGTATAATTTTCTTAGCAGCTCTGAATGGAGAGAATAATGATCGATGCGACAAGCTAAACATTTTCGTAACCGAACAAATTCGACGAAGCATTACATGATGGATTGTTATTAATGGTGAAATGGAAGTTATTGCTATTTAGAACGATTTTATTATTCATTATTTTTATTGAAAAAGATTACAGGCAGGTTGACGTTCTACTTGATATTCGGTGGCTACCGTCGCCTATAACAACTAACGCCACAGATGCTGTAAGTGCCCAGCCGACAGCAGTAAGATTATGGATAAGGGAATGCGAAGGAATTATTTGAAATGGTCTGTCCATTCATACAAAAGTTTTGCTTTAATATATCACTAGCTGAGCCCGACCACGCTTCTCTGTGTTTTTCCTTGACGTTCAACGGTCAGCGGTTGCCATGACAACGGCTAACTTCCACTTTAACTGTGACAGCGGTTATCGTTGGCGAGTTAGTTCTCGCTTTCGGCAGATGGAGCCGTAAAATCGAGATTATATTATTATGTAAAATATAAATAAGATCAATCCTTGAAGCGGATTGCATATAGTGTAAAAATTTCAAGTCAATCCGTTCGCTAGTTTTCGAGTTTTTGAGAGATACACAAACCAATACAACATTTTTATATATATAAAATAAAAATAATAATACAATATTAAAAAGGGTGGCAGGCAGACTCATGGTAGCAGCAGGTGGCAGGTGGCTATCGTCGCCTAAAGCTAACCACAAGTTTGTTTAAAGCACTCTTGAAGAAGTCATATTTTTATATTACCTAGAAGGAACAACTTACGACCTACTTTTAGCATTGAATTCATATGTAAACATGTATCAATTTACATTCGACTCCATCGCGCCTTTGAACTATATATACATTGAAGCCACAAAAACACAGGTTCGGTAAATAAGGCAATAAAAATTGTTTAACTGTTACCGCAAAGTAAACAAAACATTGCCAAAAAATTTTTTGATGTTACGAGAATCTAGGACAGCAATAAAAATAGTTGACCGAAATTTCTAAGCGTAGGTACATCTCGTACAATGCTGACACATTACGTTGTTCATTGAAGTTTATATAGAAAGTTTTTTTATATAAAATAACAGTGACAGGGTCACACTGCGTTTCGCAGTCATTTGGGCAGTACGTCTGGAGGCAGTAACCACATTTCAAGGAGCCTTGCCTTTACATAAAAATTAAATATTATAAAAAAGTCGCTGTCCGCCTCTGTCTCTCTTTATTTTTTTTTTTTGAGGAGAAGAAATCATAATTTACGGATTATCCCTCGTGAGAAAGTCGGCGAGGGGATATGTGGGGAATCCCCGGCGAGCCTAATAACGCTGGGACACCCACTAAACGCGATGACAGCGAGTATCACAGCAAGGCCTTTTTTCCCGGGCCCCACAAGCACCGCCATATCCTGGCGGATATCGCGGACATCCTCGCGCCATAGCCGCGTTTCACTCCTATGGCAACCCACTGGAACATCGATGAGCCACCACACTTCTCATTTGTTAAGTCCCAGCCACCAGATATATTAATAAAAGCGCCCCCCTCTAACGCGCGTCTGTCTGTTTCTCCGCTAACTTCTTCTAAACCACCCAACAGGTTTTTCACTAACGGAGAGCGGCAAAAAAGGAGTTTTTGTAAAAAATTGCTTTCGAGCGCAGCTGGGGGCGCGTCGTTAGCAATCAATATATCAATTGTTTGTTCGCTTCTGGCACCACTCCTAGTGTACCGCATCTTATAGCGTAACAAATTACTCTAAGGTGAACCATTCAGGGGCCGTTAGTGTCTAAACTAACTCAATTAAACTAATTTCATGGCACTACATTAACTGGTGGCATTCTGAACACAGAACTAACTTAGTAATTATGGAGTTGAAGTGCCCATTGGTCAAGTGGTTTTCCTTAGCCGCCTTGACTTAGAGGTCTCAGGTTCGACTTCCGGCAGGGTAAACTTTGTAAATGAACTTTTATTAATATATTAATAAAACTTGTTGTTATTTCAAAATTATGTATTTTTCTTTAAGGGGGGTAAGCTTTAAGTGTTATATTTTAAATTAAGTTAAGCTTTAAGTAGTGGCAGAGTACGCTCCGTTTCACAGTCATTTTTGCAGCCCTGGCAGCAGTAACCATCCCCTTGCAGAAGACTACCTTGAAATAGTAGCATGTATTGGTGTGAGTAAAAGATGGCAGAGTCCATTTCCCTAATTCCTAATCCATATATATATTATAGGCGACGGTAGCCACTTTCAAGTAGACCGTCAGCCTGTCTGTCGAGGTTAACATTAAAAAAGTTATTATCGCCATATGTTCTGCCTAATTTATGACTGCGAAACGCAATGTGCCAAGTCAAAACTTTTGACAATTTCAAATGCTCGACAACTGAAAATCTAGTCACTTAGTTGATAAAGTAATCTGTAGTTGAGGATTATGATTATTTTATGTTAAATATAATTTTATATAACATAAATATAATTTTCCTTTAAAAACTGCACCGTGGGAATAATGCTCGTTTCCTGAAGTGATAACTGTGTGGGTCGACAAATCATGCATTCATAAACAACATTATGACTAATGCATGAGAATACATCGATAGTGGAAGTGTACTGTTCTAAATATATTTTTAAATTAAATGATATACCTAATCTATACTAATAAATAAAATTGAAGTGTCTGTTTGTATGCCAAAGTATATACGGTACTATATTAATATCATAAAAAATATAATTGTTAGTTTATCCGGCTATTCTCCGAAACAGCTGCACCGATTTTGACGGGATTTCTACTGACAAATAGCTGATGTTATAAAAATGCATTTCTGTGAAGCCAGGGGCGAGTCGCTAGTCAATTTATTATAAGCAATTTTTTAATAGAATTTCCAAATAAATCTCTTCCATCCTAACATTCGAATTCATTAAAAAAAAACGGAAATTGTGATTTCAAAAAAAAAAAAAAAATTTATTTCTCAATATTTCTATTGTCTCCTTGAAAGAAGTTGTCTTTAGTTATTTTTTCCCATCTTCTTTTTTTTGCCATCTAGGAAGCATTTCTGAGACGTATTTTATTCGACTTTTAGTCCTTCAGAGATTTAAAAGTCTATATATGGACGCTATAGTTTTCTTTTCATAATTTTTCTCACTTTTGAGCATAAAAAAAGACATTTAAAGCACGTTCGGCGAACAATGTCGCTGAGGCATACCAGGTCAACTTTATCAAAGGTTGTACTTCGGTATTGTTTTAATAAAAATCCCTAAATGAATAAACCTTACTAGCGACCGGCTCCCGGCTTCGCCCAGAAAAAACTTAATTACTTTTTATTACATACTAACTATTTTACGCAACTTCGTCCGCGTAACCTTATAAAATATAGCCCATTAAAAAATATAGCTCGCTAATATAGCTTCTATAGAAGAAATAATTTTTAAAATCGGTCCAGTAGTTGTTGAGTTTATTCATTACAAACATACAAAAATACAAATTATTCTCTTTTTATAATATTGGGGTTAAAGTATGAAATTGCCGATTTGTACTGAAAAATAAAAATTCTTTTTTTTTTTAATTTAACATATTTATTTAATCAAAATAATTACCATTATTATCTATACATTGCTGCCATCTAATAGGAAGCTCATTTATGCCTTTGCGATAGAACTCTGGTGATCTAGATTCGACAAACTGTGTGAAAGCATTTTGCACTGCCTCCTGAGAAGAAAACTTTTTATCACGCAGAAAATTGTCCAAATCACGAAAAAAATGGTAGTCCGTTGGAGCAAGGTCTGGCGAATACGGAGGGTGACGAATGGTTTCTAATTGCAGTTCCTGTAGAGTTAAAACGGTTTCTCGTGCTGTATGAGGTCTCGCGTTATCATGGAGCAATAATGGTGAAGATCGATTCATAAGTCGGGGCTGTTTCACTGCTAGTTTCGCTATCATTGTTCGGAGTTCGGCGCAGTAGACATCTGCCGTTATTGCTTGACCAGATCGGAGAAAGCTATAGTGAATAACACCACGCTGAGACCACCAAACAGTTACCATTACCTTTTTATTGGTAAGCTTTGCTTTAGGACACTGTTGCGGCGTTTGACCTGGGGTCAGCCATTGCATTTTCCGCTTACGATTATCGTAAAGAATCCATTTTTCATCACATGTCACAATTCGATCCAATATTCCTTCATTTCTGTATCGATTCAACAAGGCAACGCAAGTTTCAACACGCGTTTCTTTCTGCAGATCAGTCAAATCATGAGGCACCCATTTTTCATATTTTTTTATTTTATTGATTTGACGCAAATGAGTCAATATTGTTGGTAAGGTAACGTTAAACCATGCCGCTAATTCCTGGGTAGTTTGGCTCGGATCGGCTTCCACCATCTCTTTCAAATCATTGTTATTCACCTGTGTGGGCGGTCTTCCACGTGGTTCGTTCTTCAAATCGAAGTTTCCATCACGAAAGCGTTCAAACCAAAATCGCACAGTGCGTTCATTAGCAGTCCCCTTTCCAAACGCAACATTAATATTGCGAGCTGTTTCTGCCGCGTTAGTTCCGCGTCGGAACTCGTATTCAAAAATCACACGAATTTTCGAAGTATCCATCTTTATTGTCTAAGCTGAATAAAAAAAACAACTGAAAGTTGATAATCGAATGTTGCACATTTTTTTAAAGAAGAACTACATAGGTACCGTATGAAAAAAGTTTCACTCAAAAATCTCAAACCATGAAGGTTCTATGTCAATTCGAAGTACCTATTACAATAAAACGGCAATTTCATACTTTAACCCCTATTATTAGTATAGCTATAAAATTTCCGTGAAAAATTAGCCAACTGATGGTGAAGAAACCACATCAAAATCTGTTGGGTGGTTTAGGAGTAGCGGTTTTGGTTGCCAAAACGGTGAACGCAAGTTCAAATCCTGGTACGGTGTTTTTTTTTTTTTTTTTAATAATTTAACTTGTAACTTGTAAGTAATTAGATGATCACCGGCGTTTTTAACGGTAGTTAAAATAAAACACCTCAAGGAAAGTCGCGTTTGTAAGACTAGCTTCAAAGTTATTATGAAGTTATAAAAAAATTAACCTATTCTAGGAAAATTAAAAGTAATATCAAAGTAGCTTCATTGGAAAAAATCTATCCCGTTTTCCTTGAATCCCGTTTATTCCTCAAAATGACTAATTGATTCGCGAGGTTTGTACACTTTTTCCTTGACATTACTTTATTCTGGATTATTGTATTGACATCACAGTGTTCCAATGAATTCAAACAAGGTCGTCTATTTGTGAATGAATTCAAGAGATACTACGAGCTTGTAATAAAGCTACAGTATATTATGATTATTTAAAGAAACGTTTTATTGGTACGGAAAAATTGGAAAAATTATCTTATCCAACTGTGTTTGTAATGCGAAGTAGGCGAAACAAATTTATCATGTAGTTCCGAAAATGAAGTAATATTTTTACCTGAACATTCCAAAAAATAATTCAGCCATTTATTTTTTATAATATTACTAGTGACTCGCTCCCGGCTTCGCCCAGGGTGCTATTTTTATATTATATGTTTTTACAAACTTTCTCTGTTTATCCATCTTTCCTTAAGTGAGAACCAAATAGCTGAACAGTTTCTTTTGTTTGAAAAAAAAACATGTCAGTCGTAGGACTGCACGTCAGAAAAAGTATTTAAAAAATAGTTCATTTTCGCTGCACTGTGCCGGCAGGGCATAACGCGCTATCGTTTCGTTCTCCAACGCGAACCTCACTTTTCAATTTTTCCATACAATATTTCTATCAGAGCGTCACGGAGCGTCACCGAGCATCACTGAGATTTTAACCCGCTACTAAATTTCTCATACAAACTTCACTTAAATAAGTTTTCACTTAAAAAAATTGTCAGTGAAGACCTACTTCTACAGGAGGAGCTGGACTCTTATTTAGCATCGCGCTATAACCCTTAGAAGTCGAACGAAAAAGGTCAGAATATTAACGAGATGCAATTCTTTTGACGAGTCACTAGTATTAATACAAAGTGGTCTAATTGTTGTTCCTGAAAAAACTAATCATAACATCTTCTCAAGTAAAATCAATCATTATTATAAAGAAAAGAAAATTGATAGTTATTCTTGGGAACTGTTAGTTGTAGTTTATCTGTGACCTTCACGTGATGCAATGAATCTCCGGCACATGTTCGCGTAATGAGACATGCAATGCCACTTGTTTCGAGGAAACCCTTTGATGCACCATCCTACTAGCATAAGTGAATGATTGCACTAATTGTACCGTTTCGGAGTATAGTTACACAACAGATGTTCTATGAATCGAATATTTAGTAATGGCAGGGCACACTACGTCTGGCGGCAGTAACCACCCCCTAACAGAAGACCACCACGAAGTAACAGCATATGTGCTGTTGTTATAATCTTATATATATAAAAATCTCGTGTCACGATGTATGTTCGCGATAAACTCTGAAACTACTGAACCGATTTTGATCAAACTTCATAAATATCTGTTATTTGGTGCAACTTAAAAGATAGGATAGTTTATATCTCATTTTTTTTTAATTATATGATATTATTAACATAGCGCCATCTGTTGATACTTATTCAATACAGCAATTATTTATCTGTGAGTTCCATAAGGTTCTCACAGATGGCGGTTTAAAGTAATTTATCGGCTGGATTGCAAAAAAGCATCCCGGGCGAAGCCGGGAGCGGGCCACTAGTATATTATAATATATAATGTAACTGTTGTTATATTTCTTTTTCGCAGAGCTGTTGGGAAACAGTCTATGACATTTTTTTTGTTTTTGGAGAATAATGAAGCGAAGAGAGTGGAAAATCTATCAAAATGCCTATAAAAATACTTTTAAATGAAAGCTAAAACCTATACTTTAAAATGAAAAATTGTTGTCAGGGATACAAGTACTGCTCCTAATGTATGATCTAAAAAAATAAAGAAACCAACGCCTGATCAAAACGTTATAGCAACAAGAGGTCAAGCATTATATTGCTTATTTATTTTATTTTTCAATGCAGAAGAACTAGCGGGCACTAGCTAGTTTAAAATAAAAACAGACAGATTCCTACGACTCAAAGACTACTTACTTATTTTACTTTTGTTCAAACTTATCTACGTAAAAATATCTACAAAATATTATACCTACTCACTCATCAAAGAGATAAGCTTTGAATAAACATGGGCTTTTTGTTTCAAACGAACAAACGTATACATCTCAATGTAAACCATACATTGACGCTTTCAAACTGTTTAAATACATAAACATAAGAACATAGGAACTATCGCATTTGAAACATAGCGTTTCATTTAGCTTCTACAACGTGAACAGCTGTTGCGTGAGTGGAAATGACGTGACACATCTGTCATAACAAATGACATGAGCTTTTATGAATGTGTTCCCGTCATCGCTTTATGAATACTTACAGAGAAAGGAAAATGAGAGACGTTTACATTGCTACTCGGTTTGACACTGAGAAATTTTAATACTTGCACGCGCCCCCTTTTATCTTTCGTATATCAAAATACGTTGCAGGCTTAGAAGTTAACGGAGAAACAGATTGAGGCAGCAGTCTGGTCTTTTTGTTTTTGTAAAAAATAAACTCAAAAACTAGGTAGGTACCGGACCGACCGTATTTAAAAAAATTTTCACCTATAGAAAGGTGTATTATCAGAGAGTAAAATAGGCTATATTTTACAAAGTTATGCGGACGAAGTCGTGCGAAACAGTCAGTAATATGTATTCATTAAAATTTTGAGTTAATTACGAACCAAAAAAAGCATAGTGTAGTTAATATTTTATAATTTTAACATTCTAAGTAGCTAATGTTAAATATAAACATAACTGACATTTTCATTTTTATGTATATATTATTTCTTACAATTAAATTTTAAAATTAAATTGAGTTTCGCAATCAGTTGTAAAACCAATTTTTTTACTTTTTCTTGGCAACTACGAGTAGTCTAGTAACTCGTTACGATGGAAAAGCGTTTTAGCTTAATACGCAGTCAGTTTTCATCAAAGAATTCTTTTCGATGGCTTATCAATGTGACAAGGAAATTACTTTTTAGATTTTCTAATTTATGGCTAATGTAATGTTTTTATCAACAATCGGATTTGAAATTTTGATGCCCAACTCGTTAGCAACTTAGAGCTGATAATATAGCGTATTTGGGCTCAATATAAGCCGGGGGTTAGTTTATAATTTTTAATTATAGTTTGTTGTATGTAAAGATCGACACTTCATACTTTTTATGAAAAAGAAAGAAAGAATTTATTTCATACTTAATTGGATTTGACAAAAGATACAAAGCTTCTCACACTAGGCTACGCCTGTATCGTGAAAGCAGGCTTTATTTATTTTATTATTTACCTCACAATTATCTTCGTGTACAAAATGATGATACAAATCTTATCTCTAATATACTTCAGAAGAAACTCCTTTTACAAATTGTTTCTTAAAACGTCCAATTGTGACAATATTGTCGTGTGCATCTCTAGCCATTTTCAAAACCAATAAAACAGTACGTAGTAGCGCCGCGCCATCCCAACTCCTCGTTTCCTTGTATGAAATGACAAATATCCCTCCGCCCCCGCTAGTGCGTGCTGTGAATACCACTACAAATGTATGTAAAAACACGCAGCTATATTTTGTTCAAAACCGCTGCGTTCATATGAAGTTTTGTTATCAATACTAATAATAAATCTGTAAGGGTCGGTCATGGAGTAAGTTACTTTGTTTTCAGAGATATCGTGTTTATAGGCTCTATACATGATGCTGAAACTAAATTGACGATTTTTAGAATTTTCTTCTGTATGTATGTATGTATGTATGTATGTTCCTCCATAACTGAAACGAATTAACTGATTTTCATGAAACTTGGTGGATAAACATTTGGACGTACGGGACACAGGATAGGCTACTTAATATTTTTCAACGCGGACGAAGTCGTGGGCACCAGCTAGTACTTAAATAAAATTTGTTTTCATACTAACTAATCCATACTAATATTATAAATGCGAAAGTAACTCTGTCTGTCTGTTACCTTTTCACGCCTTAACTACTCAACTTATCATGAAATTTTGTATACACGTTGTCAGGGATACGAGAAAGGACATAGGGTACCTTTCATCCAGAAAAAAAGCACTGTTCCCGAGTGATCGTCTAAAAATATAAAGAATTGGGAGCCACTGACATATAACGATCACATATTTTCTTTTTAAACGCAGACGAAGTCCCCGATCCTTGCCGATCGCATTCGCACAGGCGCTTACGCCTTACTGTTTGCAAGTCTATTTCTTTCAGGACGCGACAAATATATTAAATAAAAAATGAAAATTGTAAGTCTGTACTTATAATTTAAAAAAATGGGTTTTTTCTTCAACAATTTAAAAGAAAATTAATTTAAAATTAACACTGGTAACCGATAAGCGTTAATTCCCTGTTTAAAATAATGCGATCGCAATGCACAACTGTATGTATTCATGTCTCGCATCAAACTTTTAAAGGTTACAGAAAATGGGTCATTTTTGATAATATGTCGTTGTACTTAGCAATTAAGTGAGCACCTAAATATATTTTGACTGTATTCCAAAGCAGATTAGTGTAATTTTTATTATATGAATAACTAGCTGGTGCTCGCGACTTCTTCCGCGTTAAAAAATGAAAACCCCGACGCCCGACACAACTCTGTTCCGGCGCTTTTTTTATGTTTGAAGACTATCACCCCATTTCCTAGTTCACGAAGGGATTTCACTAACTTCCACATGGTCGATCGATGTCAAATTTTATATACTGTTACTTCGGTGGTATTTCCATGACATGGTAACCCTGATCCGATGCTGCAGGATCAAGTTTGTCTGCAGGATACCCAACTCCTCATCAGCAACTCCTCTGCAACTTATGGCAGATATAGCGTGTTTGAGCTAAATAAAAAGTCGGGATAAGTTTATAATTTAAATTATAGCTTGTATTAATATATGTATAGATGGATTTTAATAATATGTTTATACACATAACCAGCTGAGTACTTAAATGATTGGCTCATAATAATTAAACTATATTAAATGTTAATAGAATAAAATCATTGACCTCCTTATTAATCTTAAAACATATACTAAATCAATCCGCCCCATGACTTGCTCCCACTAAATTAAAGTTTACGATCTCTGTGACGTAGGTAGGTACCCGATATATCTTTTGCAGCGATTAATCAGAACCCATGATATGGCAACCGAATAACAAACATTAATTTCACTAACTGAAAATAGATATGCAAGTAATATTAATGGTTAATGCTTTTTTAAATTTATTGCTATCATATTATTATAATATTAATATGACATTATATTTTATATACCACGAAGGTCTCGTTTCTAAATACAAAACTAAAAAAAATAGAGACCAATAGATGTTTCTAGACATGATGACGTGAAACACTGCGCCGCACATTTGCGCCAAGCCGCCAACTCAGTTCAGTCAGGTTTTCGCTACGCCTATAAGTAGATGTTATTTTGATTTGATGTCATCGATGTTTTGATGTTTTTTTTTAAGTGAAAACTTCTTTAGTCGGGCTTAATTAGATAGTTGTTTGTATGGAGAATTTGGTTGGGTGAAACAGTAAATTCGGACAAACAAGCGACACACGACACGCACTGTGAACGTCCCGCTCAGAATAGAAATGTGCCCTTTGAAGAACGAAACGATAGCGCGTTATAACCTGATGACGCAGACATCTGTCGTCGGAAAATAAACTATTTTGAAGAGAAAACTTCTTTAGGGGGGTTGGGCATTTTTGAGATGGAAAAAACTATTTAACTCGCGACGTACTGTCATTTCATGTAACGTAATGTAACCGAAATTTAAAAAAAAACTACAATTTTAGAGATGAGAAAAAACCATTTAATTCGTGACACGGTCATTTCATGTAACGTAATGTAACCGAAATTTTAAAAAAGAACAATTTTTAAGATAGGAAAATATCATTGAACTCGCGACAATGTCATGTCATATAACGTAATGTACTAAGCAGACAACTGCATATGAAAGTAAACTTACTAGATAATATGATAACAAGGCTGGAGCTGGTCGCTATAAACCCTATAAAAAGTATTTAATCTATATATGAATGCTCTTTTTTTTAACCAACTCTTATGATATTTAATTTTATTACCTACTATGCTATTCGAGTTATAAAAGCAATATTCATCCCGATAATGTAATAAACTAGAAGCGAAATGAGAAAAGTTATCCGTGACGTCATTTCCTCCACTCTTTGACATCGGGAGACCTTTTAGCCGTTTGTCTGTTGCGATGATGGATGACATCTGATCTCAGAGGTCGAAGCCCTTCCACTTCGTTATGTATACCGTCTTTAACAAATACTTTATTTAAATATTAAATCTTCAAACAAGATCTATTTGAATTTTCTGCTCGCATTTAAGTTAAAATATTTTGAAATTATAAGTAGTTTTTTTATTAGGTTCAGCAGCATATCTGCGTTGCTTGTTTTGAATTCTTGAAGAAGGTTATAAACTATGACCCTTAAAAGCCGAATAAAAACAAAAAAAAAAAAAGAACGCTACGAACATTACAGTGACGGCATGGCACGGCATGGCACCCTGCTGTTATTTCACGGTGGTCTACTAAGTGGGTGGTTACAGCCGCCAGAAGGGCTACCCAAATAACTGCGAAACGCAGTGTGCCCTGCTAATATTTTTCAGATTCAGACAAGAGCCAAATTAGAAAAGTTCAATTCCAAAGTTGATCCTGCCGGGAATCGAACCCGGAAACCCTGGAACAGAGCGTTAAGGCAAGCACCCTAACCACTCATCCAACGGGTTCGTTTAGTCTGGTAGTGGTTACCGTCGCTTATAATACAAGCAACGCGAACAGCACACATGCTGTTATTTCACGGTGGTCTTTTGTGAGGGGTTGCTTTGTCAATTTAAACTAAAGGGCGGATGAAACCACGGGAGATGTCTAGTCATGAATAAAGTCTCTTTCATCTCATGCTTTTCCGGTTGATGTCGATATAGAATGAAAACATACACTGCGATCAATAAATGTTTGCAATGAATAAATCAATTATTAAATTGAAATGTTTTGTTATTGCCATATGTATAATTGGTCTATTGAAGTGTCTATTGATCAATTGGCCATTTTAAATGACAGATCTATATTTTCTGTTTTTAAAGGTAAAAGAATTGTTTTTTTTTTTTAAATATAGTCTTTGGTGATTCCCTTTGAACTTCGTTTTAGATTCAAGAAATTTTTAGATAAGCAAGTAACTATTTTCAAGTAATTTCTGCAAAAAAGATATTTTGATTGCAATTAAAAATTCTTTTTTTTTTTTAACTTTTTGTATCATACTAAAATGTGAGACACATTTTAAGATTGTATTATTGTATGATTGTTGTATAATGGATATTATATAACAAACTAGCGACCCGCTCCCGGTTTCGCCCGGCTTATCCCTCTCTTCCGAATTTAAATCGATCTACCCTTTCTCGAGTTTTTGAAGCATACACAAACCAACTTAACATTTTTATATATAAAAAGAACGTCCCTGAATGCCTTTAAACTTCGCACTGTCGGACTGAAATGTCGGCCAATGGAAGTTGGAGAGTAATAAAATTTCCAAGAAGTTTCGATATGCGATCGGAAGAAAATTGTAAATTTACACCGGATTCAATGCCTTATCTCTTTTCTAAATTGCATGTATTTTACATACATGCATGACATGTAAATTATGCATTAAGATAAACTAAGAAAAACCATTAGTATTATTTATTACAAACCAAACGTTGTACATAGATTAGGTTCACGTTTTTTTCCTGCAAATTATAAACACAAACCTTTTCTGCTTATCGCTCTTTCCATTAGTGAGAACCGTATCAAAATTCGTAACATGGGTAAAAAGAAGTAAGCAGAGAAACAGAGATAGGAATTAACAGTGTTTTTTTTTTTAATAATGTGGTGTTTTAAATTTCTTAATTTGAGCTCTAGAGAAAGCTATTTATCAAGCTGTATACAACGGAATATGTTCACGTCAGCATTTTATCGTGGGTTAAAAAATATTGTGGGTTATCTTAGCAATTAAGTGAAAGTCTAGCAGAAAATCGTCTGTTTTGGACAAAAATATCGTATCCTAAAAGCGATTACACGACGATATTATTTGCGACTGTTTGTCGCGACTTTCATGTCCTGGATAAATTATTCAACAACGGGATTATTATGAGAAACGATATTGTAACGATACATAATTTAAAAGATATATATGACAATGTATAGCATGATTCGACATTATCGTCAATGGAAATCAGTCGATTTCTTAAATATGTTATTAGGAGGCTAATCCCCGTTTTCACCAACACTCACCTAGAGTTAGGGAACAAATAAAGCCGGCTATTCACGGCAGTCACATTCACTATCCTGCATGAAGTGCCGAACTGCAAGGCGGACTGCCGTGAATGGTCGGCCTAAGTAGTAGTTAAGTGTTCCCTAACTCTAGGCGTCTGTTGGTGAAAACGGGCATAAGAAAGGTAAAGTATTGATTGCGGAGTTTTGTACAAATATTAGGTACATACTAGCTGTGCTTGCTACTTCATAAGCGCTGTAGTTCGTTTTTTGAAAATCTCACAGTACCTACATATTTTCCAGGAAAAAAGTATGCTATATGTTAACCCAGGTAATGAAGCTATCGAGTTTAAGTTTTATATAAAATGGAAACCAATTATTTTATCGTTCCTCGTAATAACAAAAAATGAAACGGAAATAACCAAAAATACTTTCCAGATAAAATCCGGCCTAATCTCTGTAAGGAAAGTGAAACATGGTGACACCCACGTTATTATAATGCCGACCTTTGAGTGCATCTGGGTCAACTAGTATAAATATACATTTGTTGGGGTGTTTGTTGTGATATGTTTTATTTGGGGGAATGATTTACACTCGATTCGCTATAGGGGGCGGGCGGAACGAACTACTTGAACTCAAAATGTTAGGCGATAAATATCTTTGACTCCTGAAAATATTTCTTTTTGGGAGACCTGTATATATGTCTAGGAATATTTTTAGGAAAAATATTTCCAGACAGACATTTTCTAGTGCCTTATTATGGCACGCAGTGTACCTTGCCTAGTTGCTTAAATGAAGAATCTACTGCAAAAATTATTAATCTTCCAGTCTAGTTTATAGTCCAGTTGATGGCTACCGTCGCCTATAACACAAGCTTATATGTATAAGAGCTGCAAGTGCTCTGCCGAATACGATTAGGAAGGGATAGGAAAATAGGTTCTGACATTCCTTACTCATTTTAATGCTGTGATAGATAACTATATTTAAATAAATTAATATAGTTTTGCTAAGCGTTGGATTTTTACTTTTATATGATCCCCCGGAAACAGAACTTTTTCTCTGGGTGAAAAGTACTCTAGGTCTTTTTCTGTATCCCTTACAATGTGTATGAAAAATTTTATGATGTTCAGTTAAGTAGTGAAGGCATGAAAAGGTAACAGACAGACAGAATTACTTTCACATTTATAATATTAGTATTGACGTTTCTCACAGTGGAAACCTACTCGCCTATTAAAATAACAAAACTAATTACGCGGTACTACGTATCATGTAACCAAGTAAAAATATTTCGAAACAAACACTCGGAATGAACAAGTAAACTTTTTTTCTAAACTACTCTGCTAATGTGTTTAGAAAACAGTTTAAAAGCCAAAAGCGACAAGTGATATTGCCAAAAGCCACCAAATAATTGAAGGTTTTACGTGATATATGGACCGACCATTAGTCAAGTCTGTCGCCGTAAACGTATAACTGATACAAGGAATACATGAAAACAGTATACTAACTCGAGTAATTTTTTTTATTAACTACATCTTTGTTATATATATTTTTCAAAAAAATATTTCGTAATAAGGTATATTGAAGTAAATAGGAGTAGGTAAATATTTATAATTGTTCTCGATTAACATATAGGATTTGTTTTTTATTTTTATTTTAATTTTATATGTAACATATAAAAAACGAGTTTTTGAACGCGTTAATAAATGGGTTAATTTTATAATTCTAGCCGTCAATTTGGAAATTTATTTTGTTGGATAAATAAATTTGGAAATTTATTTTGTTGGATAAATAAATTTGGAAATTTAATTTTGTTGGATAAATAAATTTGGAAATTTATATTGTTGGATAAATAAATTTGGAAATTTATTTTGTTGGATAAATAAATTTGGAAATTTATCCAGCAAAATAAATTTCCAAATTGACAAACAAAATCATAATCCTAAATTAAACTGTTAATGTGAAAAATTGTTTGTTTGTTTGTTACGCTTTCATACATGAGGCGTAAAACCTAGTCAACCGATCACCATGATGCATACACGTTGTCGGGAATACAGAAAATTACATACCTTTCATCCAGAAAAAAGTATACTGTCCCCGAGGGATCAAAACAATCAGCCCCTCATAAAAATATGTTAGCAATTAAAGATTAAATAAATGTTTTAATACCTAAAAAAGTCGCAGTTTTTGCCTGTTATTAATAAAATGAAAAGAATTCATTGAAAAATATTCAATTTTACATTATGTATGTGGTTTTGTGCTTTGGAAATCCATAGTTGCACTACTGTTTTACATATTCTACTGTAACACAACACTGATGTTTACGACATGATAATTTATGTACTATTTCCACAATTGAAATACCATTTTACAGTTTGTTGACCGATTAATGGCGTCTTTTTTTAATGGATGTGTACAATTGTTCGTGGTTAATTACAAGAGTATGTCATACTCCCAAAGTGCATTGTTTCTAACAAACCACTTAGGCAATTTGTCTAATACGTTTGCATATTACATAACTAGCTGATGTACGCGGCTTCGCCCGGGTAACTTTATAAAATATAGCCTATGTTACTCGCTGATATTATAGCTTCCCAACAGTGAAAGAATTTTTCAAATCGGTCAAGTAGCTTCGGAGCCTATTCAATTCAAACAAACATAAACAAACAATCAAATCCTTTCTCTTTATAATATTAGTAAATATGACGAATAAAGTCCAATATAGACGTGGCTATTACATAATTATGTATATTTGTAATAATATTATGGCATTCATGGCATTTTACCACACACGGTATAAAGTGAGAACATTTGTATGTTTGTAACGAATAAACTCAAAAACTACTGGAGCGATTTTGAAAATTCTTTCACCTATAGAGAGATACGTTATCAGCGAGTAACATAGGCTACCTTTCATAAAGTTACGCGGACTAAGTTGCGTGTCAAATAGCTAGTTCTTTATATAACAATGACCATTAAAAACCTTTATTATACAATCGTCTCAACATTTAATAACAGTAAGCTACGTATGGAAGCTGAGTGTACAAAGTAATATCCAATGGAGCGACACAATTTTCTACTTACACCGTCTGAACAAAGGCTACAAAAGACACTAGGTCGGGACAAAAATGCTATTAAGAGCCTTAATAGCATCGAAATAAGAATTACAATTGTATTTTAAGTGAATACTGGTCTTGATAGATTGGAATAAGAGCTGAATTTATTCCTGACCTTTAAGTAACTTTGGAGTTGTCTTTAGAAGAAGACAGAATTTCTTTGAGGGTAGTTCTTTCAAGAAATCAGTTATTACCTCTACAACGTTGGCGATGTCAATTCAAATCTCGGGGTGTACTTAGGAGATTTTTTTTCTAATGTTAAGGTCGACAGACAGGCTGACGGTCCACTTGATGGTAGATGGCTACCGTCACCTGTAACACAAGCAGCGAGGTGCAGCAAGTGCGCTCCGGACTAAGGAGTAATTTATATTGAATTGACATATCATTAATTTGAAAAGAATGATCGATTTAATTTAAGTTATCCCTTGGGAATACTTTTTTCTGTATGACAAGTAGGTAACCTATGTCCTTTCTTGTATCCCTGACAACGTGTATGCAAAATTTCATGATGATCGGTTGAGTAGTTAAGGCGTGAAAAGATAACAGGCAAACAGTTACTTTCACATTTATAATATTAGTATAGAAGTATGGATAGTATGGACTAGAGTAGTTGGATACTGTGGATAGTTGGATACAACGAGCTATGAAGTGGGCTATGCTCGGGGTTACACTGAGAGATCTTCTAAGAAAATATTTTTTTTAAATATTAACTCCGTGGGAAGCCTGTAATCTGTAGAATTATAATATAGATCCAAAAATCTAGTGTTAATTCTGAAAATTTTTGAAAAAACATTTCCATTTTTAATACGTGTAGACAGACAATTAAGTTAATTTGTAATTTACCATAACATAAGCAACTGCAGCAATGTATAGTGTGGAGAAAGAAATAAAATATCAAATCAACTTTGAATTGAATTGGGTTACAATCAAAACTTTCTTCCTCCAAGGGCTGCTCTTGAAGGTCAACTAATGAACTGAATACACCGAAAACTTTTACCGGAAGAGAATTCTGATCCATATATTTTTCACTGCTATGTCTAATTTCTTGATTGTTGTTCGATGAATTCACGAGTTCGCGTTTAGGATCGTATTTGGCGAATTTAAAAAGAATAGAAAAGTAGGAGTATGTTTCGCTAATTTTAATTAATATTTAATTTTAACTTAGACACAGTAAAAATTATATTCTGTATTTGTAATTGGATTCAATTCAATATGTATATATAATAAAATAATGACTGTTTCCTAGGGATCATCAAAACCTGATCAAAACTATAAATAAAAATTCAACGCCTGACAAAAATATATGAGCAGATAATAAAAATATCGAATAAATTATTGCTCATATATCTTTGACTACAATGCTATCCGTCACCTGTTATCAAAGAGTTCTCATCAATTACTTTTGGGCACATAGCCCGCAGAGAACTAGAAAACTTGGAGAAACTGGTGGTGGGTGGAAGAATGGATGGCAAGAAGTCTGGTGGCCGGTTTCCTAGCCGATAGACAGACCAAGTTGTGGCTCTTACAGGCCTTACAGTTGTGAAGGTTATGAGAAAGGCTGAGGACAGGCTGAAACAGCTGGAGATCGATACCAGCAAGGCATTTCAGAGCTAGCACGACCTTCAGCAACGAAGATGACGACTGTCTTTGTCATGTTTGAATTTTTACTTTATTTTTCAACGCATAAAAAAAGGAATGCACACAAAGTCACGTGCAAAAGCCAGATAACCATACGACGAATAGGGGCGTGGGTAACAATAAAAATTGTGAATGACATAGAAATATAGTTCGAGTCCCCAATAGTTTCATTTGTAATCCAAAGTCAGTTGCGTTCGACAGGGGAAGTAATCGCCGCCGACTACAAGTGTCATTATGTAGGGCACCAACATGGAATAACGAAAAATAGTGTGCACTTCAAATTATAAGTGTGCTTACATTATAGTGTACTTCACTCACAAAGAAATCTTTAAACGCTTAAACACACCTCACAGCCCAAATGTATAACTAGGTGGTACCTTATTTTTAATACATTTTGTACGTCTTTATTGAGCAAATTTAATTAATTATTAAACTTAGTTATCTTTAATAACTAAACACCAAACTTTTAAGTATTCTTTGATAGTTAAGTACTTGGATTTATTTTACAAAAGATAATTTTCATAAAGAAAAATTCCGTCGGGTAGTATTTTTTACACGCGTGGGACTTATATTTGGGAGCCCTGGGAGTGGCCTACATCTAGCAGTGGAGAGACACGTGCTGATGGTGATGACTTATATTTAGCTGTTATTTAACCGTACATTTTTATTTTGGAATTTTTTTCTTAAATATTGTGTTCTTTTCGAGTAGGTATGCACTGTTTTTCATCCTACTTGAAGTTTTAATATAAGAAGTAAAGTTGGCGACAAAAGTAACACTTCTCAGCTAAGCCCCCCTACCCCACCCCCCTTTAAAGCATTCTCGTTTCCTTTAATGCATTAGCCTCGTCTAAACCTTTTTACGCTTCCTACGCTTGTCTGCCCCTAATGCGCTTGTCTGCCCACCACAGGAAATTAGAACATTTCCAGCACAGGAAAGGTGTTCATTATTAACTTTGGTAATGTGCAACATACATTCATTGTAACCCGTGCTCACAAATGTGTAAGACCATTTTTATATGCGACCGCTCTGGATACAAGGATTGGTCCACCTTAAAAGTACTAAGGATGAAGTGCCGCATCCGAATAAATTATTCGTAGAGCGTGTTTAGGGCGGGGTATGTGCTCGGTGACCGCTACATCATCAGCCTGACCGACGACGTGCACATTCATCGCACGTATCAACACAGCAGACACGCTATTTTTAGTGTTTTGCTCTGTTTATAGATCCTCTATTCACTCATATGTGAAATCGTTGTTGATAGTTCCAACATCTTTGTCTTATAAGAAATTGACAAGGGAGAATGTCCGTTGATTTTTTCCATAACATTTTTTTTAAGTTCTTAAAAAAATAATTTATATGTTTAAAAGTGGCTATATGAGCTAAAGTGCCTGCCTCTCCTTCAATTGAATATAGTTTCAGATTTTGCTCCACATATAAACAAACGAACGAATTCTAAGTCCCTTTGTAGATTTTATTTATTAGAATTGAAGTATACGTGTACCAAAATGCAAACGCGTCATTTTGTATAGGTACACTCTTCTCTTCCATTCATTTTAAATAAGATTTCTAAATCTATTTTAGAAATTTCTTAATCAATTAATTCAAATAATATTAATTATGTGGAATACAGTATTTCTAAATCTTTATTTGTATTAGACATATCCAAGAAGTGACACTCCTCGTATTATTTGCGATAAGTTTCAGAAGTATTTAATGTCACATTAAAGTTGGAACAAAGATGTTTTCTCCATCGAAGCTCCTAACTTATTCAGACGAGAACAATGGAAAATATCTGATCGGAAAATGGTGAATCACAATAACAAGCAGTCTGCTGTTTCCTAAATAACTTAAGATTGGAGTATTGGAGTACACATTTTTCAAATTATGACCGTTTGGATCAGCGGTTGTAGCTCTGGTCTGCTGTGTCAGAGGTCGCTGGTTCGAGTCCCACTTAAGACATTTGTATACAACTATACAAGAATATGTTTTTTGTCTTTTTTAAATTATTTTATATGTATTTCATGTATTTTTAATACCGTATTTTTAAACCGGCGGCCAACGTACATGAATATATAGAAATACACAACAACACTTATATAAGTACTAATATTATAAAGAAAGAAGATTTGTATGTTTGTAATAAATAAACTCCATAACTACTGGAGCGATTTACGCGGGCGAAGTCGCGTCCAACAGCTAGTAAAAAATATAAATAAAAATTCAACGCCTAACAAAAATATGCACGTATATTTCTTATTCCTAAAAAGAGCCGCGGACGAAGTCGGGAACTAAATTTAGTCTACAATATTTTACAGATTTTCTTGTACACTAACATTAACTTTGAAACACTTATCCAAAATTCCGCCCGTCGCTTCAGTTCAATTTTGAAAATAACAAGTATCCCCAAATTAACTTTCGTGTTAATGAACACTTGTTATATTAAATTTGCGATATCCATCAGTTTCATGGAAAAATAAAATTAATGGACGTCCTTCAGAGACAGAGAGATTAATAACACCACATACTAACTAAATATGCAACTTGATAGAAATAGTAATCCGAAGTGAAGTTGCGCAGGCAGCTGAAGCTCAAAGAAACGAAAGTCATTGGGGAAGAAATCTCGAGGTCTCCATGTACCCCTATAGTAGTTCCGATCTCTACAAGACGAGAAAAGAATGTTATGTATTTACTCATACATTCTAAACGAACGTTAAATATAATATAAGAAGACCGTCTATTGATTTCAAGTTTACAGTTATAACAGTTCTTAATAATAATTAACTTTGAAACTGAATAAAGTCTGGTCTTCGTCACGAAGGGCGCGATAATTGTATTTTAATAATTATTTTAAATTATTCAGCGTTACGTTATATTTTTAGCAATTGACAAATAATAAGATAATAGCGTTCTATTTGATAGTTTTAGTAGGTGACTTCCATCTCCCATAAACACGAATTACGTGGCAGGATAAAAAGAGGATAAGACTACAAAAGAAGAACGTTTTATCCCTCTCATACACTGAAACACTTGCTGTTAATTTAAGGTATAACATTTATATAATTTAAGGCATACAGCTACCGCCATATCAGCTGTATTAATTATATAGCCCACCCCGGGCTACAGAAGCTGTAAAATGTTATTCACAACCTCACTCCTATCTCACTTTTTTAGGTCATGCGTTGAATTAAACTCTTATGTTTAGAAGTTAACTTTATTATTTATTTTTAATTTAATTTATTATTTATATTTAAAAGTTTAATTAACTTATCTATAAAAATATATAATAAATTACCAGATAATTTAAAAAAAGAAAACAATAATATCATATTTATAAAAAAATTGAAAAAAATCCTAAATAGTAAATGTTACTATAATACTAATGAATATTTCATAGATCATATAATTATTTAATGTAAATATATGTAAATATTATTTATTTTTAATCTAAAATTTAATTTAAATAAATAAAATATTTTTTTACTTATATTATTTAACGCTTCCTCTCTCCTAGTCCCTTAAGTTGCATGCCCGACAGGGTCCATAATACTGGTCTTTTATATATTTTTTAACATCTTTGTATATACATTATGGTTTAGCAATAAATGGATTGAATTGAATTGAATTGAATTGAAGTTTACTGTATCTACCTATATGTACATCTTACGAGTTTAGAGTATAAATGTGTTGCCTCTAAAAAACATGCGAGTTTTTTGTTTATTTAGTAAAAAACTTTACCCCCCAAGAGCTTCGCCACGGTCGAGTAGAAGCGCTTCTGAATAAAATTTTATACAAGCAAGACCCACCCTAGCTACGCCACTAGTTATAAAAGTGTGGTATAACAGCGAAATCAGTGTGTCTATTTCTAACTAGCTGGTACCGGCGACTTCGTCCGCGTTGAGGAAGAAAATCTATACTAATACGATGTTATAAAGAGGAAAGATTTGATTTTTTGTTTGTTTGTTTGAATTGAATAGGCTCCGAAACTACTGGACCGATTTGAAAAATTCATTCACTGTTCGAAACTATATCATTAGCGAGTAACAGGGGCTATATTATATAAAGTTACGCGGGAGAAGCCGCGTGCAGCATCTAGTATTTTATACGATATGAGTTATACCTAGTATAACGGCGGACATCTTTATTGATGTGAATTTTTAAATATCTAAGACTTTTTAAGGATAAAAAGTAGGTATCCTATATGTTAATCCAAGTAATAAACTATGTGTGTGCCGACTTTTTTTTAAATATTATTTAAAGATATACTTACACAAAATGTTAATATTATTTATTTTATTCAAATATGAATAGTCAAATGTTCTAACAAATTCATTATTAAAATTAATCCCAAATATTCTAACTCAATTGGGAGATTCTGACTGAGTTACGTGTGACTATTATAGATGGGGTTAATCGGACCACTTGTTTTATGACCAGTTCGACCATTAACCCTGTTTTTGGTCTATATAAAGCATAGTTTTAACCCTCCTGAAGATATTTGGGGCGTGAACATTATTCCCAATGTAATTACCACATAAGATTTAGTGTAGTAGAAATCACAGGAGGTTTTATGGGTTTATATTCTTGTTTACCAAACTTCACTGACTTATAGTGATTACTTTTTATTTTACTTATTTATTTACATAGTACTAACTGGTGATCGAGACTTCGTCTGCGTTGAAAAAATAAAAAAATAAAATTGAAAAATTGTTAAAATTGCGTTGAACCAAGTTGAACGCATTAGATTTTTATTTTTAGATGATATCTCGGGAACAGTATTTTTTCTCGATTATAGTTAGACCATGTCCTTCTCTGTATCCCTGATAACTTGTATGCTAAATATCATTATTATGGGTTGAGTAGTTAAGATGTGAAAGCGTAACAAACAAACTCACTTTCGCATTTATAAAAAGCTACAAAAAATGTTGAAACTTAATCCGGTTTGAAAATAAATTGAGAAAATCGCCACAGCACTATCGGAATAGTCGATACAAAACATGCGGTTAGTGACAATAATTAAGTACTAAGTACTCGTATGTACACAGCTAAATTTCACGGATGTACTGTTACTGAAATAATGGAATAGTCAATATATATGTACATGTGTATTATATGACTATTATATACTTTGACACTCGTATTATTTAACATAGCATATAGACAATCGAACCGTGTATGTGAACAGCCATGTACCGGTACGCATTTTTGTATATCTATCAATACATAATCTATCTTATATATATAAAAATCTCGTGTCACGATGTTTTGAACCGATTTTGATAAAATTTCGTAACTATATGTAATTTGGTCCAACTTAAAAGATAGGATAGTTTATATCTCATTTTGTTTATTATTTTTTTGCAAATTATATAATATTATTAACATAGCGCCATCTGTTGATACCTATTCAATCCAACAATTATTTATCTGTGAGTTCCAAAAGATTCTAACAGATGGCGGTGTAAGACAATTTAACAGATTGCACCCGGGCGAAGCCGGGAGCGGGCCACTAGTACATATTATAAAATAAAGTCGTTGCCCGCCTCTTTCTGTTTCTCCGATAACTTCTTTTAAGCCACCCAAAGGATTTTGATACAGTTTTCACTAAAGGAAAGTTAGAGCGATAAATGATAAATGTTTTGTGTAATAATTTTCCTTTGCTGTTATAAATAATAATTCTAATAATGTTATAAATGCTAAAGTTTGTATGTTTGCATCTTCGAATGTTTGTTCCTCAACAACGCAAAAACGGCTGTAGGTAGGTACATATTTGGGTGAAATTTGAAAATTTATTACCTGGATTAACATATAGGATATTTTTTATTCCGGATATATTTTTGACTTCCCGAGGGATCTTCTAGAAATATAAAAAAATCGGCGCCAATGTAGCCAACAGCGATAAAGATGTCAGGCGCTATATATTATAGGTAAGTTAACGAGAGTTGGCACGTGAAACACATTGACACATTGCGCATATACCTCTTGTTTTCATTTTTACAGAGAATTGAGATCTCTATCCAACAGATTTCATAAACATTGCGAAATTGGTTAAAATATAACAATTTTTTCAACATACTGTATATCAAAAATGCATTAGTGTGAGTACTGTGCCAACTTTAATTAACTCACCTATACTCATATTTTTTCTTAATTGTTATATTATTTTTTTAATTCAGACGAAGTCGCTGTTAAAAATATATTTTGGAAAGTTTTTTCATCGTTGTCCTAGTTAGTTCCACTAGTAATTATAAATAAACGATTTTTATAAAGCACATTCAAATATGAAGTAGACTTTTCTAGAGGCTCTATGTCTGGGTTGGGATCTGTTACAAGTTAATGGGATGGCGGGAGCGCGCCATGTGCTGTTACCGATATTGTGAGGCGTTTATTGTGTTCTTGGCTTCGTACAGGCTGCTCGATTACATAAACCCTCACTATGGATTACTGTAAGGTGCCTATTTTAACGCTTTGTTTATCTGCGATCTAAGATTAGTACCTAAAAAAATATTATCATCATTCCATAACAAGCTCAAGCTTGTAGTTCAAGCGTGCACAGACAAAAAATAAATAAAAACAACTATTTTTTTACCTCGGTAACATAATAGTCCAGGAAAATTTACTAAGAAATCAAAATTTGAGTCCTTAGGGGCATTTATGATATAAATTTCTAGAATATGAGTAATATCGATGTGTGAAAGAATTTTTCGATTCTAACCTGTAGAAGGGGTGGAAAAAAATTAAAATTAAAATTCTCAAATTATACAAAAATGGTAAGAGTTACAAAAAAAGTTTTCAGGCAAATATTGTAGAGAATTTAGTTTTACATAAAAATGATCATATAACTTTTTTTGCTAAAATTAAAATAAACAGATTTAGTTAGGTTAGGGTTGATTATGAAGACTTACTTTATGATACAGAAGTAAGATTACTTACTTTAAGATTTAAGAAGTACAGGTCTTACTCTTAAGATAAAGGAGGTATATTCTTCCTGTATATTTTTCCAACATGACCTTAAAAGTGGTGATGCGAGTACAAAAAGTCGTCAAGAAATTAGTATTGTCTTGGTATTGTCTATCTGGTATAAATTTAGGGCATGTGTTATCGGTAATGAGATGAACTCAACGGGAGATTTTGGTTCAAATCCCCGCTGCGTCCATTAGGACGATACTCACGAAACGCTTGGTTAAGCCTTTTCGTGTCAAAGACTTCTTTTTACAAAGAATATCTTCAATTTTTATACAAAACGTATGCATATGTGTCTACGTGATTCATTTGTCAGATTATTTTTTGAAATGCTCTTAGGAAACCTTTTTAAGTGGGAACCTCAGACCAAATAAAAACTATAGACAGAATTTTGCGGACAACATAGTGAAGCTGTTTACTGTATTGATATTTTGTGTTACGAGCTCTTTACATAGTATAAAACAAAGTAGCGGTTTTTATAAATAGAGTGATTCAAGAGGAAGATTTATGCTTATAGTTTAATATTGTTTTGTGTTAATTTGTTGAAATATGACTATGATTGCTGAAGATGTCGAAAAAATCAAGCCGTTTGGAAGCTTTCGAGATGAAAACGATGGCTAATCCGTTTAAGATATAACAAAACAATGTATGGTGGAATCTTTCTTTTTTATAAGTCTACAAAAAAGTTCGGGATTGATGGCTTACTATACCCATTCTAAGTTCTAAAAAAATTCACATGTAATGTGGTATTGGAAAATCTATTTAGACGGATACAGTATTACGTAATCATTATCAAATTAAATTCATTAGTTACTATAAGCATTTATAATAAGGCCTTTACACCATACATTTAAATAAATATCTTAGGAGTTATCTTGAATTAAAAATTACGTGCGAGCAAATAACTTCAAACCGTCTCGCACCAACGCGACGCTACGACGGGTCTTCCTCGTAAAGGTTGTAAACTCGTAAACCATTGATAAAATCGAATGATGATCATGTCCATAGCATGCACTGATTCTCCTTCTGAATAAAACCACATTCATATTATTTAGAAAATAAATATTTAATGTTCTTTTAATAAATACAACATTTTCATCGAAAAACTTATAAAGTATTTAGCGTCGTCGTCTGGGGTCTCCTCCTCTGACCGCGACATCCACGGATGGGCGACTAATCCTGTACGCACAATATTCCATTAGTGCTAATCCCAGAGGATATACTATCTTCACTCCCATATTTGGAGACACGAAGTATGCAAATAGAGCCGCTCCGGCCGTCATCCATCCCCATTCCGACTCATGTTCAACAGAATATTGGCATAACGACAAAATATTTAGCGTTAAAACGAGGTTTGCCAATTGTACATTCTCCTCGCCTTGCAACGACATAACAAACGGTATCAGACCAGACAAAAGATGTAATAGGCTCAGTCCATGATTTCCAGCTCGTAAGTCGGCGTTTAAACATGGTAAGGCGAGATAGCGTGTCGCTTTATAGCTTATCGAATAGGTTGGTGCGTAATCGTTTTTAAACATACTGCCTGCAAAAAAAAAGAATAGCAACGTTACACAAATCGTTATACATTACGTAAGAACACAGGCGTTGGTTTACAAGATATGTGGGTGTGCGTGTGTGTGAGAGAGAGAAAGAGAGTTAGTTTCTGATACTGATCTGAGAGATAGTTTATGAGAGAGAGAGAGATACTAATTATTATAATAAAACCTCCGTTAGGCAGATCTTTGCGAGGCTTTTCCGAAATTTTCCCAGTTCATAAAAGTTCAGTTATCTACTGAAAAATTATGGTTATCTAGTTAAGGTAAATGAATAGATTCCGTATAAATTTTTATATTGGAATCAGTGTTCCAGTCAAATTCTCTTCTCATACTTTATAAGACGAGCGGGGGCGTAACTGCCGCCGTATCAGCCGTATCGATATGGAGCCCCCCCCCCCCCCCCCCCCCCCCCGGGTTACAGGGGCCCCGATGTATGTAAGCAAAAATTCATAATAGTTGTCTACAGTTTAGCGTTTAAGAGTTTTGAGTCTTAAATACATTGAATCTAACAACATGCGAGCTTTTTTATTTCTTCTGTAATATTTACCCCCCATATGGGCTACGCCACAGTCAGAAGACAAAATTTGATGCAGGGCCCATCTAGAGCTAGCTACTTGTCTATAGTTATCACACATTATAACATTATACACTTAATTAATAGCATAAACGTGTAGTTTTTGAGGAAATAAGACTGGATTCTAACTCTGATAGTGCATGAATCCCAATATGCCGTGTACGAAGAAGTTGGTGTGCATCCCTGTGATTGTGAAGTGTCTCCCGTAAAATCCGCCAATGCCGCGGGCGGCCACGCAAGACAACACCAGATGGGCGAGGGATGCATTGAGATCTTCTTCTTGGCTCATTAAAATTCAAGTAAAACTTATGGACACATGAATTACAAAATAAATTCAAAAAAATACATTTTTCTCCTTCACTAACAAATTGTCAACTTTGACGTGATCTTTTTGAATAACGACGTCGAGATAGGTAAATTGTTTAGGTGACAAACGGGTAAGTATGTATATGTTACGGCTAAAGATAGGTGTGAACATAAACTTAAGATTAGCCGGCTAAACTTAGGTTTATCTTCGAGGAGATGTTAATGTTAGTTTCATCTATCATTAGCCGGCTAAACTTAAGTTTAACTGCAGGCCCTTGGCTAAAAATGTAGAAGCAAATGAAAAAGGAAACGGTATAATAATGTTTACTATTTCGACACGAAAACTTTTATTAAAAAATAATCACTCTCATTACACATACTTATGTAGGTATACAAAATTACAAATTAAAACTTCTGCAGCGTTAATAACTTAAAACAATATCTATTCATGAAAATAAAATAATAAGAAACCATTTGTTCATTACAGATACTTCTGTATTGAAAATTACAAAAACAAACTTCTGCAGTGTTAATAACTTAAAACAATATCTAGTTATTAAAATAAAATAATAAGGAGCCCCATCCCTCCCTTATCCTTAATCCTTCTATGGTCGGCAGCGCACTTGTAGCACTCAATGGCGTTGCTTGTGTTATAGGCGACGGTAGCCACCTACCATCAAGTGGACCGTCAGCCTGTCTGTGTCTGTCTGCGCGCATCGTCTCCCCTCCGCCCCCTCAAGAGACATGTTCGCCCCGGGCGCATCCATCGAAACATTTTTAGCCGTTTTGTTTCGGTTAATGTGCACATTAACCGGCTAAAGATGGAAATTCACGACGCAAACTAACATGATATCGAACTTTAGCCGCCTCTCGAAGATAAACTTAAGTTTATGTTCACACCTATCTTTAGCCGTAACATATACATAATAATCTATTTCATTGCTACCTTTTTATAGCTATATATATATATATAATTTCGTGTCACATGTTTGACGCAGATGAACTACTGAACCCAATTTGATAAAATAGGATAGTTTATATTTTAACCCGGGCGAAGCCGGGAGCGGGGAGCGTGTAGCTAGTATTATATAAATATGAAATATAAATGAAAAAAAAAATGTTTAGAAGAACTTTATGTTTATGGTTCCTCTCTCATAGTTTATACTAGCGATCCGTTCCCGGCTCCGCACGGGTGCAATTTTTTTTCTGCAAATTAAACGTAGAAACCTTCCTCGTTAAACGCTCTTCCCATTAATGAAAATAGTATAAAAATCCGTTCGGCAGTTTTTGAGAATCGCAAACATACAGACAGACAGACGCGGCGGGGGGACTTTGTTTTATAATATTAAAAAACGTAAATTTAATAATGTTGTCTGCGTGAGCGAATTGATTTTTGTTTAATTGTGCGTAACTTTGTCTTTTTCCTGTGTATATTAGTTCAACTGAGATAAGAGAAAGAGAACGCAGTTCGGCGAAATATGGGTATATATCAAGCTGACTGATGATCGTTAGGCAGAACAGATAAATGTTTCAACTTATTCGTGTACATAGACTTTTCGAGTTTAATGAGAATGATGCTTATGCATTAAGATAGCCTCACTCTACTTCCTTCGAAATAAATATAACAAATCACCCATCAGGTTTAACAAATTTTTAAATTTCTAAAAATTTTGACGATGTTCTGAAATTTCAAAAAATTTTATTAAATTATCTGAAAAAGTGAAGAAAGTTTTCATAGAATTTTCTAGAAACTTTTGAAATTTTTCGAGAAACTTCTAGAATTTTCTTAAAACTTCTAGAATTTTCCATAAACATGTAGAATTTTCTAGAATGTTAGCGAAAAAAAATCCGTTCCTATTAATAATACATAATGAGCGACTCAGCCAAAGAAAAGATATGCCACAAAGAGAACTCATCGTATTGCATGAACCTTCGTTTCAGTTGTTAACAACAAATGCAATTGTTATGAACGAAAAAATTCTTTTTTTTATTGTCACAGGGTTAGTAACTTTTTTTCAGTAAAAGAAAAAATATCGCGTTTAAAAAACTCGAATATATTGCATAGATCCCGTTTTTTATTGTTTATAGCGGCCCGCTCCCGGCTTCGTCCGGGGTGTATTTTTTCTAAAATAAACGTAGCATAAGTTACTCCTTATTACATCAGCTACCTGCCAATAAAAGTCCCGTCAAAATCGGTCTAGCTATTTCAGAGATTAGCCGGAACAAACAGACAGACAGACAAAAATTGTAAAAAATGTTATTTTGGTGTATGTACCGCAATTTACATAAACAAAAAGTAGCCTATGTTACTCCTGACGACCCCCTCTTCATGTCTGCAAAGTTTCATCGAAATCGCTTCAGCCGTTTCTGAGATTACCCCGAACAGACATACAGAAAGACAGACAGACAGACAGACAGACAGACAGACAGACAAATTCTAAAAAAAGTTATTTACGTTTTAACAGCATGCGAATGACTCTCTAAGCTTAGTTTGAGGCAGTTTTTCGCAAATCACAGACAGACACTCTGATTTTATTTATATAGAAGATAGAAGAAGAAGATTAATAGGAACGGATTTTTTTTCGCTAACATTCTAGAAAATTCTAGATGTTTATAGAAAATTCTAGAAGTTTTTCGAAAATTCTAGAAGTTTCTCGAAAATTTCAGAAGTTTCTAGAAAATTCCAGAAGTTTCTAGGAAATTCTCGCATATATGAAAACTTTCTTCACTTTTTCAGATAATTTAATAAGATTTTTTGAAATTTCAGAACATCGTCAAAATTTTTAGAAATTTAAAAATTTGTTAAACCTGATGGGTGATTTGTTATATTTATTTCGAAGGAAGTAGAGTGAGGCTATCTTAATGCATAAGCATCATTCTCATTAAACTCGAAAAGTCTATGTACACGAATGCACCCGGGCGAAGCCGGGAACGAGTCGCTAGTCTAAAATAAACGTAGCCTAAGTTACTCCTTATTACATCAGCTACCTGCCAATAAAAGTCCCGTCAAAATCGGTCCAGCCATTTCAGAGATTAGCCGGAACAAGCAGACAGAGAGACAAAAATTGTAAAAAATGTTATTTTGGTGTATGTACCGCAATTTACATAAACAAAAAGTAGCCTATGTTACTCCTGACGACCCCCTCTTCATGTCTGCAAAGTTTCATCAAAATCGCTTCAGCCGTTTCTGAGATTACCCCGAACAGACAGACAGACAGACAGACAGACAGACAACAATTCTAAAAAAAGTTATTTACGTTTTAACAGCATGCGAATGACTCTCTAAGCTTAGTTTGAGGCAGTTTTTCGCAAATCACAGACAGACACTCTGATTTTATTTATATAGATTTAACAGCATGCGAATGACTCTCTAAGCTTAGTTTGAGGCAGTTTTTCGCAAATCACAGACAGACACTCTGATTTTATTTATATAGATAAGCAAGCAAGCTACAGAATTTTTAACTGATTGTAGCCACAGAACATTATATGAGTATATATAGGGTTCTGTGGTCACAAGGAGGATGTAACTATGGCTAGTTGTTATTTCAACTGTCATATCATTCATCCCATTCATCCTCTGTGTCTGTCAGTCTGTCACATTGTTTATGGCTATGGCACGCACGGCTGCCATTTTCCTTGCTTTTTTCGATAATATATAGTGTGAATCAATATAAAACCTAAATCGCCATTTATATTTTCGCTCGATATACATTTGTTTAAATCCATTATACTGTATTTTCTCAATAAGTGCAACAAATAGACATGGCTGCAAGCGATTCCGGTGCAGATGATTCATTATATCCCATCGCTGTACTGATTGACGAACTCAAAAACGAGGATGTTCAACTTCGATTGAATTCAATCAAAAAGCTTTCCACCATCGCCTTGGCTTTGGGCGTGGAGAGAACCAGGTCGGAGCTCATTCCATTCTTAACGGAAACTATTTACGATGAAGACGAAGTCCTTTTGGCCCTGGCCGAACAACTGGGTGAGTTGATGGATAAGTTTTTATGCTTTTTGTATACGGTATGCGACTTAGCCACTATAGTCACTTAATGGTCGATGGCTACCATCGCCTAGACCATAGTAACAAAGGATTTGGAGGAGATAGGCTCCTCCCAATCCTTTATCCTACTGTAATACTAGGTTCTGGCATCCCTTACTTACTTACTGAAACATAAATTTCACAGTCTTGAGTAATGCCAAAATATGGACTGCCCTAATTACATTAAATTCTAAAAATAATATTGACTAACTTGAAAAAAGCTGCAATGATGGTGTCTTACATGATGCAAACAACAAAGTGACAGTATGATACTGTAAGAAAAAAAATGTGTATCAGCTCCGATGTACGACTGGAGTTTACTCCTTACGAACGATAATAAAATACGATATAGATTAGTAAATGAGGGTAAATGAATGCATTTTGTTTTTTGTTAGCTTTATTAGTTTGTTAATTTTCTCAATTCACAAATAAATATCAATGGATATAAATATATTATAGATAGATAGATAGATAGATATACTTTATTGTACACAGAGTAACACAATTAAAAAAAAAAAGTACAAAATATGACAATGTACAATGGGCGGTCTTATCGCTAAAAGCGATATCTTCCAGACAACCTTATGTTATGTTAATGTTATATGTATTATGTTAATATGTATTGAAGCATATTGTAGCCTGTAACGTGTGAAATGTGACATTTGATTTTATATTTCTTCAAGCCAACAATTTTTGTTTTAGTCCTAATACCCACTAATACCAATTGGAGTAATATTTTGTAGTGTGATTATTTTAATAGTGAATTATGTTAATGAATATTTTGTATTATAGGTAATTTCATCAACCTGGTTGGTGGTGGTGAATTTGCACATTGCCTACTTCCACCTCTCGAGTCCTTGGCTACCGTAGAAGAGACTGTTGTGCGTGACAAGGCTGTCGCCTCTCTCCGCGCCGTTGCTGCCCATCACACACCACAGGCATTGGAACAGCATTTTGTCCCATTGGTGCAAAGACTCGCAGGTGGAGACTGGTTCACTTCGCGCGCCTCCGCTTGTGGACTCTTCAGGTAATTTTATTAGATTTGGTCTGCAGAGTGATGACGTATGGTGCCTATATGTGGTCTCTTATGGCAGGACTTATCCACAAGTTTAGGGTCACTTAGCGGGCTATGGAACGAGCTGTGCTCAAGTTTCTTTGGTGGATAGAATCAGAAATTGTGAGTTTTATTGTCTGCTAGTAATTTATTATTTATTTATTTATTATCACAATGCATCCAATGAGGCAGGCATCAAACAAAATGAAAGTTCCAAGTAGTGTCTAACTGAGGGTCAATTTCTAGCTGAAGCCAATTCGTCTATCGCCACAACCTTTGGCCGAAGCCGAAGGTTTAAACACTCTAAGAAATTTTGTTCAAGATTGGCTACAAGTTACAATTATTAATAATATAGTAAATGATTTTAAAACTGTAATATTGAAGGTTTATATCGACTGTATAATATAGAAAGGTAATATAAATCACATCTAGAAGTTGATCTAGAGATGACTAAAAAAACCTTGCAATTTATTTGTCAAAAATAATAACATTTCGAAATTTAGTGAACTATAACATTTATTTATTAAGGATTTATCGTCGGCGAAACCTTTGGCTTCGGCTCAAACCCGGCCGAAGGTCGAAGCCGAAGCTTCAGTCGAACACTAGTTTTAAGTAACATTAAATACAATAAATGAGCAAGCAGTATGGTGATAATGGTTGCAGCGTGTGCTACCCGCGCGTGTCGGCGCCGGTGAAGGCGGAGCTCCGCCAGCACTTCCGCACGCTTTGCCAGGACGACACGCCGATGGTCCGCCGCGCGGCCGCCTACAAGTTGGGCGAGTTCGCCAAAGTCGTTGAAGTCGAATATGTTAAGAGCGATCTCATACCAATGTTCGTCAGTCTAGCACAGGTCGGTAACATGGACGGCATTATCCTAAATACACATGTACGGGATTTGTACTGAAGCAGTTGTTGGACGGTCGCAGGATGAGCAGGACTCGGTGCGTCTGCTGGCGGCGGAGGCGTGCGCGGCGGTGGCAGCTCTCCTGCCGCCCGAGGACATGGAGCAGCTGGTGATGCCGGCCGTCAGGGGGCGCGCCGGAGACACTTCTTGGCGCGTGCGCTACATGGTCGCCGACAAGTCAGTATCCAAACTTAATTGATTTCATTGATTGATTGCCGTAGGATGTAGGAGGAAATATAATGTGTATTTGGAACATACAAATTGGAGTGGTCACTAGATGGGCAGTGCACTTGGGATTCTCTTGATGTTGTCTGCATTTATAAGCGGCGGTATTATGCATATATAAGCTTTCAATAAATATCCTTTATGAACGTAAAATATCCAGACAAACCTAATAAAGGTTAGATAATTAATAAATAAATAGTTTGCGCTCCTTTTTTTAGGTGTTACATTTATTCAGTCTTTCATGCTCAATTATATTTAATTTCATTTTAATTTTTAAATATAAAAAAATCTTATTTGGTATTAATTTGTAGGGAAAACATGACACAAAATCCGATCCGATCGCTACCAAAATTCACGGTATCGCCTGCTGACTGCTTGAAAATTTCATTCAAATCAGTTTTGGAATTCTTAGGGAACATAAATACATCGTTTTTTATAATTATATATTATCCTTAATTTACAGGTTTGTAGAACTGCAACAGGCCGTCGGTCCGGAGCTGTCTCGTTCGGATCTGGCCCAAATATTCCAGGCCTTGCTCAAAGACTCTGAGGCCGAAGTGAGGGCTGCGGCTGCCGGCAAGGTCATTCTTTATTTCATACCCAAAAATTACTAGGAATTTTTCGAGTATTGTTGACCGGGCTTGTCAAGTCAAGTCAGGTTTTGGTCAAGTCAAATGTTAAATCCTGTCAAATTGGTTTAAGATTGTTGACTGGTTCAAAAGTGTCAGTTCAAAAGAACAAAAAATGTTCAATTAAGAAAATTAATGTGGTTCAAAAGATTGTTGACTGGTTCTACTGAGGTTTTATTTACTAGAAACAGTTTAGTTAAGTAGACGAGACTCCTTGTCAAGTGGTTAAGGTGCTTGCTTTAACGGTCTGCCTCATAATGACTCATGTTCATGCCGTGGTTCGATTCCCGGCTTGGCCAAATTTGGTAATGTTGCTTGTGTTATAGGTGACGGTAGCCATCTACCATCAAGTGGACCATTCTAACGGTAACGGTTTGTCTGGTATTGAATGTGCATATAAATGAAAATTTGTCTTTTTTCTTGTCAAACAGGTAAAGGACTTCTGCATGAATTTGGACAAAGCCCACCAGGAACACATCATAATGACAATGATCCTGCCACAAATCAAGGACCTCGTGTGCGATCCGAATCAACACGTGAAATCTGCCCTCGCCTCTGTCATCATGGGATTGAGTCCCATCGTCGGAAGACAGAACACCATTGATCATCTCCTGCCTCTATTCCTGACACAATTGAAAGATGAGTGTCCGGAGGTCAGACTGAACATCATCTCGAACTTGGAGTGTGTCAATGAAGTTATCGGAATCCAGCAGTTGGTCCAATCCCTCCTCCCTGCGATAGTCGAGTTAGCCCAGGATCAAAAGTGGAGGGTCAGATTGGCCATAATCGAACACATGCCGTTGCTGGCCGGCCAACTGGGTCAGGAGTTCTTCGATGAGAAGCTCACCGGGCTGTGCATGTCTTGGCTGGTGGACCACGTGTACGCGATCAGAGAGGCCGCCACCCTCAATCTGAAGAAACTTGTGGAGCAGTACGGATCCGCTTGGGCGGAGACCAACGTAATACCAAAAGTGTTGGACATGTCTCGAGAGCAGAATTACCTGCATCGTATGACATACTTGTTCTGCATAAATGTCTTGTCCGAGGTGTGCGGCAAGGATATAACGACTAGAGTTCTGTTGCCCACAGTCTTGTCTATGGCCGACGACAATGTGGCCAACGTGAGATTCAATGTTGCCAAAACTTTGCAAAAGATGGCGCCCTACTTGGACCCGGCCGTGATACAGCCACAAGTGAAGCCGATCCTTGAAAAGTTGAACGTCGATCCGGACGTCGATGTGAAGTATTTCGCGTCAGAAGCGATCGTGGGCATAGCCGGGTAAAGAGTGTAGTGTATTATGTGGAGTTTTTGTTAAATAAATAAAAAATGTGTTTTTTTTTTAACAACATTATTATTCCAGTATGTACCTATAATATAAATGAATAATTGATAATGTCTAAATTTATAAATGACATCTGTGGCTGTTTGTAGATTTTCTTATTTTGTTGAATATTTCAGCGGTTTGTAGGTATTATTTTATTTTTATTTTTTACTATACTTAATATTGAAGTATAGTAAAAAATAAGTAAGTATTGAAATATTTGTATCAAGGAGAATGTTTTTAGTATATTAAATAATTTAAATCTGTATTATTAAAAACCTCTTGGTTTTTTTCCAACTCTTGGTTTGGTATTTTTGGAAAACAATGTTCTTAAGTCCCATTTTAGTGTATGTACTCTATTAATTGCAAATAAAATATTTAAAAACTTATATATTCATTCATGAATGAATATTTTATTAAATCATTTCTTCATAAATTTTCTTTGAAGTAAGAATTTAGATATACTGATACTATAGATATATTACATTCATAGTGAAAAATCGCTTGAAATTTTATAAAAAAAATGAGTTGCATATGATTCATGGACTTCAGTGCATTCTCATTGCACTTGTTAAATACCGCTTAATATTAACGATTACACGAAAATTTGTAAATCTTCAAACAGTTTAAAAAATCTATTGATGATGTCATAATGTAGTTTCTACGTAGTTATTTCTATTTGAAGTAATTTAAATTTATTTCTATCTGAAAGAAATTCTATCACAGTTTTGACAGTTAAAAAGTAGACTCAAAGATCCACTGATATTACGTTTCACTGTTATCAAGTTACACTTTCATAAAAATAATAGAAAAATAGTCAAAATTAAAGTAGGCTAGTTTGTACAGTCAGCTTACAATAGTTTCCAGATTTAGACATTCTGCATTTTTTTTTTCTATGATTTTTTAGACGGGTCGTAAATGTTATGTCTAGCACTTTGCACTTTAGGCGTTATATTTGAAAAATCAAAATTCTAAAAACAATTCATTCCATATTCGCGTCTGTAGATTCGAACTACATGCTATTTGAAACAAGCACATCTGATTTGTATTTTAATTATAACTAAAAAATAAACGTATTCAAATTCATTTGAGTTTTATTACATTGGGGTCAGACGCATAACATTTGCCAGTAGAAATCATCGTGAAATAACAGCATTTGTGCTGTTTCGGTGACTAAATAAGATATGCCAGAGCCCATTTCCCTATCCCTTGTTCTTAAACCTACAGCGCACTTGCAGAACCTGCGGCGTTGCTTGTGTTATAGGCGACGGTAGCCACCTACCACCAAGTGACTGTTCGTTTTCGCAGAGTAAACTATAGTTTATTAATTTTTCTTAGTTAATATTAGATAAATTAATTCTCAATTTAAGTATTTGCAATTCCAATAATCGGAGCTCGTATTGGTATTGAACCGTATTGTATCTTCGTACCCATAGACATCCACAGAGATAGATTGAACGTTCCCCCTATCTACATGTAAAGTAAATACAGGCAGAAGAGTGAGAGAGACGTAGCGATCGTTCGGCCAGTGGTTGTCTTTTTCTAGAATGTTGGATGGTCACGTCACGACCAACAGGAAGGTATTGGCCGCATGATCGCTTTCTTTCTAAAGAGTGGTCAATTTCATGTGGATATTGCTGTCCATTCTCTACGTCTCTGATCGTACCCAGACCCCACGCAAAACACTAATTTTAGGGACAAATAAAACAAGTATGTATAAACTTTACATAATATTTTATTGTTACCATTGAAAACAACAGTATAACCTAACATGTCATTGGTTTGGATGTCAAATGTCAGTTGCGAAAACAATTTGGAATGTAACACCGTTACGGGACCATAGACAATTTTATTTACACTAGAAGCGGTAAAACCATAGACAACGCTGCAGAATTCCGATTACCATTTTTGAACACATTCACGATTTGTGCACAAATACACATTCAACATTATATTGTCACCAACGAAGCACCGAAAGGAGAACAAAATAAACGAAAAAAAAAACATGGCATCTATTAAAAATATAATTTCAATAATTTATTTATAACCAACCAGTCTACAGCTATTGGAAAATTATGTACACGTGATGATAATATTTTATTTTGCTGGCAACACGCTCTACGCTTACCATAGACAATAAAAGTTGCAACACCATTTTATTTATGATTTTTTAAATCGATCGTAACGTACACATCATACGGTTATATTAATACACATTAATTATTATTTATTAAACTATTAACAACTTACTAATAAAACAATATATATATATTTTTATATATCTTACACGTTCATCATAGTTGGTTAGGAGTCAACTTGGCGGATTATAAAATGCAATGATAATTGAGTTGACTACTTTCAAAGGCTAAGAATCTGACTAAGAATTTTTGGTGAACGTAAAAAAGGGGATCATTTCCTTTTAATTCCTCGAATATCAGGTGTGATCTCAACTTTATATTTTAACGAGCAATTTCCAGTTTTGTTACGTAATGAATAAATAAAATGTTTTTATTCAAATTTATCTGTTTTGCCATACTAATAACTCATTTTGGACGAAATGCACAGATTGCCACCTTTTATGGTACCGATACCACACGTTACTAAATAGAACGAAAGCATGCCGTTTGCGAATGTACATATGTACTTTGCTAGAAATCAGAATTTAGCTAAAATTAGCATGTCAGAAGTTTGCTGGAAATATAAACTGCTTGATAACAGCATGCTCGAAATTTGTTGAAAATAGTAATTGCTCGATAACAGCATGCTCGACATTTGTTGAAAATAGTAATTGCTCGATAACAGCATGCTCGAAATTTGTGCCGGGTGCGTTCCTTGGCCATTTTACAGGATACAGGAGTATGCTTAAGCATGCTTATTGCGAGCAAATGTAAACAGCATGTGTATCTGTTGTGTACCTTTACATTTATCTTTAATTTTATTCTATAGTAGGTCTTTAACAAATTCGTTGTTGATTCATTTCAACGTAAAAATTATACTAATCTTTTCTTTTAATCGGGGGACAGTATTATTAATATCAATTTAAGCCAAGTTGACGTCCAGTATTTGCGCAGTCATTTTCAAATTACATGGACTGGAAATACGAGGAAATACTTCATTATATTGTATTATTTTTCTTTATCTTGGGTTAAATAGATGAAACTATGGAATCGTACAAATATAACGACGAGCGGTAGATAATTAATTCATTGAACGTACCCCCGTTTCGTGATCTAAGCCGAGCAGGGATGAGGGATGGGCTGGGATGGGATGAGTCTAGTGGCGGGAGTCGCGAGGATAGAACTCGGCCAGGATGGAGGCCGGGATACGCTTGAGCATCTCCTTGGGGAAGATACGCAGCAACTGCCAACCGATGTCCAGCGACTCGAACACTGTGCGGTTCTCGTAGTTGCCCTGTGATGGGAATTTCAATTTATTATAATATAAACTAGCCGTTGCACGCGACTTCGCTCGCGCATTTTTTTTATAAATTATAGCCTATTGTTACTCGCCTATGGGTGACAGAATTTTTAAAATCAGTCCAGTAGTTTCTGAGTTTATTCATTAAAAATAAAAATACAAATTTCTCTTTTATAATATTACTAGATGGTGCTCGCGACTTCGTTTGCATTGAAAAATAAAAAATATTAAAGCAATATAACGCTTGACCCATTGTTGCTATAACACTTTGGCCAGGCGTTAGGTATTTTATTTTAGACGATCCCTCAGGAACAGTACTTTTTTTCTGGATGAAAGGTACCCTATGTCCTTTCCTGTATCCCTGACAACGTGTATGAAAAATTTCATGGTGATCGGTTCAGTAGTTTTTGCGTGAATGAGTAACAAACATCCATACATCCAAAGAAACTTTCACATTAATAATGTTAGTATGGAGTATAGGATAATAAAGAGATAATAAACCTGTGTGATGAAGTTCTTCTCGAACTTGGTGAGGAACTCGAGGTAGAGGAGGTCGTCAGGAGTGAGGGCCTCCTCTCCCACCACGGCCTTCATGGCTTGCACGTCTTTGCCGATGGCGTAGCACGCGTACTGAACAAACAAACAAACAAACGCCATTACATCACTTATGCATACAACATACATTCACTTACAGTGTCTTTATTGTTAAAAATCGATTTTCATTTAAGGCCCCCGGTATGAAAATTTTATGAGTAATAATAAAATTAAATAAAAACCATTATATTCTTCTGCGCAACGTACCTCGCGCACCTTTCACTTTGAAAAAATTCAAATTCAATTTTTAAATTCAAAAATCAAATTGAGTCAAAATTCGAATTCTAAATTCAAATTTAAAACTCAAATTATGTGTATTAAGGAGTAAACTCCAGTCATGCGTCGGAGCTGACACACACAATTTTTTTCGACTGCAGATAGAAAAAGGAAGTTCCGCATTTGTGGATGCGTATGTCCGCAACAACTCGTAAAGTAAAATTGCACTAAGTAATTCTGATTGCATTTATAATAATATATGTACTGACCAGTTGGTTGGAGACATCAGAGTGGTCCTTGCGGGTCATACCCTCGCCGATGGCAGACTTCATCAGACGCGACAGAGAGGGCAGCACGTTCACCGGTGGGTAGATCTGTCTGTTGTGCAACTGCCGGTCTACGTAGATCTGGCGCACACACATACAGAGACAAATTGATCAATAAGATCCAATAATGTCTTAGTAATAATAATGTCAATAAGATCCAATAATGTCATAATAATAATAATAAGTGTCAATAAGATCCAATAATGTCATAATAATAATAAGTGTCAATAAGATCCAATAATGTCTTAACAATAATAAGTGTCAATAAGATCCAATAATGTATTAATAATAATAATGTCAGTAAGATCTAATAATACGATCAAACCAATGTCCAATAGTTTATTAGACGTAAAGGTAGTTTTGAGCATCCAAACTATATGAAAGTTTAAATACATAAGATATGCTCGTTGTTAAGGCTAATTACAACTAAACTTAAACAAAATTCAATGGCAGGGCACACTGCGTTTTACGGTCATTTGGGCAGCCTGTTTGGCGGCAGTAACCACCTCCATAGAGAAGACCAACGTGAAATAACAGCATATGTGCTCGGTGTGTTTGGTGGTTAACATTTAAAAAATTAAAATTTTAAATAATACTTTCAGGTAATGGCAAAAAAGCACGTACTTTTATGCCAATCCAATTAGCGCAGATTCTAAATTTACGTATTTACGCAAGAACTAACCTGTCCCTCAGTGATGTAACCGGTCAAATCGGGGATGGGATGAGTGATGTCGTCGTTGGGCATAGTCAAGATGGGGATCTGGGTGATGGACCCGTTACGGCCTTCAACGCGACCGGCTCTCTCGTAGATGGTGGCCAAATCCGTGTACATGTAACCTGAAATTCGATACCTATTTCTTACATTACTGCCTTATATGAAACAGCAACAATAGTGCCTCATATGAGGCAGAAACAACACTACCTTATATGAGGCAGCAACAATACTCCCTTATATGAGGTAGAAGCAATACTACCTCATAAGAGGCATAAACAGTACTGCCTTTTAGGAGGCGGTCTAGAGACTGACCTGGGAAACCACGACGTCCGGGCACCTCCTCACGGGCAGCGGACACCTCACGAAGAGCTTCAGCATACGACGACATGTCAGTCAAAATGACCAACACGTGTTTCTGAAACCAACATTAGTGCCATTAATAGGTTGTTCTACTTCAAATTTGACCCTTGTAACTATGGTGATTTTTTAAATTTACAACCAGCTTTATTTTTTCATTCGGCTTATATATCTAATAGGCGGCTAATAATAAAAATGCTTTGACTAATAGCTAAAATTATTATTTTCTCTGATAGGTATAATATATCTGCTGTCTTTGTTGTCATTTTTCACAGGCAATTTAAGAGCTCATCTAATTGCTATATCAAACCCAATTTTCTAAACTCAGTTTATATTGAAAATGAGTTGAAGATAGTATAGATTTACACCCAGTACTCACCTCACACTGGTAAGCCAAGAACTCTGCAGCGGTGAGAGCCAAGCGGGGAGTGATGATCCTCTCAATGGTGGGATCGTTGGCCAGATTCAAGAAGAGGCACACATTCTCCATGGAGCCGTTCTCCTCAAAGTCCTGCTTGAAGAATCGAGCCGTCTCCATGTTGACACCCATAGCGGCGAACACAATGGCAAAGTTGTCTTCGTGATCGTCTAGTACTGATTTGCCGGGGACCTTTGGACATCATAATCCAGTATACTTATATGTAATAATTATTCAGGGTTACAAGTAAAGTAAACCTATAAAAGCATTTATAAAAAAAAAAGTATAAAAGTAATGTTGCCGAGGGATTATCTAAAAATAAAATTCCAACACCTGGCAAAAGTATAATAGCAATGAATATATTTTGGCAGTTATATTTTTTATTTATCAATTCGTACGAATTTCCCTTCTCATTCTCAAACATCCCCTTGTCCCGTAATCTTCCATTTTCCCTACATCCCAATGTCCCTTAATCTTCCATTTTTCCAAACACCCCTTGTCCCTTAATCTTCCGTTTTCCAAACATCCCCTCGTCTCCCAATCTTCCATTTTCCAAACATCCCCTTGGTCCCTTGATCTTCCATTTTCCAAACATCCCCCTGTACCTTAATCTTCAATTTTCCAAACATCCCCCTGTACCTTAATCTTCCATTTTCCAAACATCCCCCTGTACCTTAATCATCCATTTTCCAAACATCCTCTTATCCCTTAAACCTCCATCCTAACATCGATTTATAAGCGAAGGTAGCAAACTTTGTCAAGTGGACCGTCTGCAGACCTGCTATCTTTAATAAATAACTGAAAATTTGAAAAAAGAAGAAGAAAGCTATTTGTCAAGCTTACCTTGACAAGACCAGCCTGTCTACAAATCTGGGCGGCGATTTCGTTGTGAGGCAAACCGGCCGCAGAGAAGATTGGAATCTTCTGTCCACGGGCAATAGAGTTCATCACATCAATGGCGGAGATACCTGAAATACATCGTTATGCTTAACCTTCTTAAAGAGAAAACAATGAGGAAAAAGGTTTTCCCTAAAATAGCTATTTTTACATAGTAAAGTCACTTCTCGCCGTCTGTCCCTCTGTATGTGTGAACAGAGAATTATAGTAATCTACAGTACTAATAGAAATCTACAGATCTACAGACGACACCCCATCTATATAAAGGAACTCACCAGTCTGAATCATCTCCTCTGGGTAGATACGTGACCATGGGTTGATCGGCTGGCCTTGGATGTCCAAGAAGTCCTCCGCCAAGATTGGGGGGCCCTTGTCGATAGGCTTGCCGGAGCCGTTGAAAACACGACCTTGAAAAAAATAACATTTTCTATTATTTAACAATACTAGACGAGTAGCAAATGATATTGAAATAATTATTTTTTATCCTATCTAGTTGACATTGGACAAATTCAAAAGCTTGTTATAACGATAGTAATCTTGGACATGTATTTCTATCTTAATTTCAGATTGTTACTGGCCAGTTTTTCGTAAAAAAAAATGTACTGGCTGGTAAACATAAGGTTCAGCACATATAATGTTTTTAGAAAATACGTATTAGGATCTTGTTTATTTCATAGTGCTAACTAAAACTAATGAGAGAATTTTATTTGAGAGAAAATTAGATTTTTTTTAAATTGTATTTATTAATCACATATACAATTGTATAATATAAAAATATTTTACTGTTAAATTTCGCTTTGGTGTAAGTAAGTTGTGAGGCAAGCATTAATATTAACTTAGCTTACAATTTCATTTATATTAAAAGTGAAAAAGAAACTAATTTAACTCTCCCCAGGTTTCAAGCTTTATTTAATAAACTTCTTTAAAAACTAACATGAAATATACAATAAGGAAAAGTAATAATCTAAATTCATGAAATATTTATAAAAACTATTGTAAAAAAAAAATGAGGTCAACCAATTGGCAAGCTTAACTTGGATCAATATTGCCTTACCCTGCAAGTTAGTCACAAATGTCTCTACATATTCGTAACAAGTTATATATCATTCTTTATATTCATTTTTTAAATTCCACTCACTTTACACAAACGGAATATATTATATTATGTTTTGAGGATAAAAATCTGATTAACACGTTAACTGCGTAAAAAATAACAATGACTTTCAGCTGGTGCGGTGGCAGTCCAAAAAAGCACCCACTTGACTTTCTTAATGTGCGTGGCAGGCCCTTTCGACCCGACAGCTCTGAGAGGTATTAAAGCTCTATTATCTTAGCCAACCCATAAAGGATATAAATTTTTTTTATAGTTTTGAAATCGTGATGAATCACTTGTCTATACATTGACCCCGCCCCTGGATTCTCTAAACAGAAAATGAGAAATTAGCAATCGAAAATGTCAGGTCGACAAGGCCTGATCCCGCACCAAAGTGTAATTTTTATAGTGATGGGATAGTGAAAGAAAATAAAATATCGAGTCATTAATTATATTTAAATCTTATAAGCACTAAGACAAACATAGTAAGTAATTAAAAACAAAACAAAACAAAATTCTTGTAAATAAAACAAAATAAAACAAAACAAAATGTAAATATTATCATTTCTAGAATCAGGGTAGTCATATTTTTTTCTTTTAGGGAAAATTTCTTCGTCACTTGTGTCGTCGTCGATAATACTTTGGCGTTTATAATTTGCTGGGCGGATTATATTATTATCCAAAATTGTGATTTTGCTGGTGGATAGCTTAGGTCCTTGCTTTTGAAATATTTTCCTGTAGTTAATTCGTTTAGGCTCTTCGTAATCGTCTTCGGTATCACTATTACTAACATTTTCTAGCGTTATTTTTTTTTTACGATGCGCCATTTTAAGAATCTAAATCGACGAGCGCGCGTCCTCCTCCCGTGATTGCACAACACTACTGGCGGCTCAACGCGTACGCATCTGCACAGTGCGGCAACAGGTCGCTACCGGTCACCCACCGAAACAGGCCCGCTCCCGCACTGAAGTAACTTTTTTAAAGTCCTGTGCGGCGGAGGTCGAAAATGACCTGACGCGCAAGTAAACTGCCTATATTACTACATTTCTTGTCATAATTCGAAAACTATATTTGTCTCTGTCATGCTCGTAAAAATGCCCAGAAAACCTGTTCCGCACAAGCGAGAAAGACCTGTTTTTTGCTGCGCCACAATCGGCCTGGTGCTGTGCCAAACCTGCGCACAGTGATTTGGCACAGCACCAGGCCGATTGTGGGTGACCCGCAGTGAACGTGTTAAAGTCGACTCCCAGTATCCAGCCCCTGTCTAATCAGACTCTGACATGGAAAATCCTAATATGTTCAAATCTACGGGGCAGTACTCTATACTGCGTTTCAATACATTTGTCAGATAAATGCACTTATATATTGAAAACCTTTATAATGAAAAGATTTAAAAACTCACCCAACATGTCTTCAGAGACAGGTGTGTGCAGAATGTCACCGGTGAACTCGCAAATAGTGTTTTTGGCGTCAATACCCGATGTGCCTTCAAACACCTGGACAACGGCCTTGGAGCCGCTGACTTCCAACACCTGGAATCACCGTCCCATCATGTTTTTTTCTTTGGGTTACGCACCACCCCAAGATCATATGTTATATAATCCAAATGTTTTTGTATGATAAATACATTAGTTCAGACTTTGTCCAAAAACAATAGAACTCTTCTATTGTTGGACTTGTTGGCAATCTTACCCATATGAAAAGCTGAAGTAATTTTTTAAAATTTGCAAATTAATATTAGCAAATTAAATTATTTAGAAAAAAAATGATTATTTACCTGGCCTGAGCGTATTGTGCCATCGGCAAGTTTCAATTGTACAATTTCATAGAACTTTGGAAACTTGACTTCGTCAAGGATGACCAAGGGACCATTCACACCCGACACAGTCTGGTATGCTGAAATAGGTTAAAAATTATATAAAGTTTTATATATATGTAGATTTCTAGATAAAATGTTAGCTTTACCCTATTATAAGTTACAATGATATATAAATTTATGGAAACAAGCATAGGAAAGCCCTGAAATGAACCAGTTGTAAAATGGCATTGGCTATCAGCTGATTGTATAAAAATAAAGAAGAGAAGGAAGATCTTATATATATTTGAATTTTATAATTTTATTTTATTTGAATTCTTTCAACTACTTAGATTCTAAATCATTAATTATCAATTATACATTTTCAAGGACACATTAAAAACTGTAATTGAAATATTACTATAGTTTGGAAATTTTTACTTATACAAAAATATTTATATGGAAAAGTGAATAAAATATTCCTATTGTATATCACTAAAAATTATTATAGTCCCCAAAAATACAATGAAGAGAAAACCAATCGCCATGATAAGCTTGATCAAAGCTGCAATTTTAAAACAAATTCTTACGGATTTTACAATGGATACCATTAAAATCTTTCTGGATAATGGGGGAAATAGTAAAATAATACTCTCTATTCTGGGAAAACAGTATTTCTTTTACGTAAAAAGCAAAAATCGATAATACAATTGACAATATAATGACGTTAAAGAAGAAAGATTAAGAATCCTAACAGAATATTTACTTACTTATACGTGGTTGCGAAATGAAATCGCGTGAAACAGCCAAAACATGTTCCTTTTTTGCCTGGGCAGCAGAAAGAGTTTTCGCCATGGCTATTTTCCACTTTTGGCTGTCCGTTCAATAAAATACTAAAGTGCGATGTCTGCTCGCCCGAAAACTGAAGAATGGACGTCTTGTCTATGTAATTTCACGTGCCGTCACGTGACCTATCACAAGGCTGTTTTGAAGCTCTATGGTATTTTAATAATTCGAAATCGTTGAAACCAAAATAAATAATACACTTTTAAAGCAATGTTTTTGTACATAGCTTTTATTAATAAAATATATTTTGAAAGGGTAACTAGGTATAGAATTCGAGGCGTCTTAACAGTGCTCTGTGAATGCACTTCATTTTATCATGTAACGTCGTATTATCATATTTAATATTAGGACCAACTATACATGAAAGTGTCGCAAGGCTACCATTAAATAGGAGATGTTGTAGTAGCTTTGAGGTGTGATACTGTAATTGCATTTTATTTACGGTGGTATACGGATTCACCAATGCTACAAGCGCCAACTTGGGCATTTTTGGACCACTATTTAATATTTCTATTAATTAAGCTTGACAGTTTCCCACTTAATAAAGAGCCATCATTCGTAATTTTTAGATTTGATGTGTGTGTATTATAAATAAGAGTATATAAGCGCGGCAGTCGGACGCGCCCGGTAGTTTGTTTCTATCTTTACAAGTTCTGTTTCAGCTCCGATGACTAAATTGGTGTTGTATTACCATAAATAAGTTTATCTGCACTTTGTGCATAGAGTAATATATACTCCTTATGAGATTTTGTAACTAGTGTCTGTGATTCTGTCATTTCATTTGATTGACGTAATCTGTCATTATCATATGATATTAAGAGATTTTGTAAGTAAATTGTTTGTTTGTTTTGAAGGGATTTTGTAGTCGTTTTTAATTATTTTAAGTTAAGTAAGAAACATGGGATACCGTGATGAGTGGTGGGTTTAAGTACGGCGAGGATGCGATGCGACGATTATATTGAAATATAGCTTGGATTTGATGTGATTGTTAGGCGATGTTGGACGCGTGATAACCGTCATAATAACGAACTGTCGTCGCACTTGTTTCACCGTTTTAGTGATAACGTTTGAAACATTAGAAAAAACGAAACTAAATGATAGTGTTATGTAATCGGAAGAATTGCGTAATATTATATGATTGGTGTAAACGTGACGTTTGAGGAATCATGGCTGGAAGGTCAATCTGTAGAACAGTATTTCAATACCAAAAGTGTTTTGTATCACGATCGCAATACACCTCAAACAATTGCAGATATTTTTCTCTTTCTCATAATAAAAACATGAAGTTCATCCAATTCACTTATAAAAATAAGCCAAATGATATTCGAGTTGGATATATTGAAGGCGATAATGTCGTAGATATAAACAAAATCTCTTCTAGTTTGCCTTCTACATTTTTAGGTATTTTGCAGACAGGAAATGTGGATAAAGTAAGAGGGTAAGTAGTTTTGTGATTAAATTGAGGTGTATAATATTAGCAGTGCTGGAGACATCATATGCGCTATAGTTCATGTTATTGAAAATCCCACAGGAAGCTAACATTTTTCCAGGATAAGAAGTATCCTATATGCTAATCCAGATAGTAAACTATCTTTGTGTCGAATTTCATCTAAATCCGTTTAGCCATATTTGCATGATTGAGTAAAAACATCCAAACTTTCGCATTTATAATATTATTAGTTGTTGCACGTGACTTCATACACATAACTTTATAAACCATAGCCTATGTTACTATGCATCTATGTAGGCTTTCCATAGGTGAAAGAATTTTTAAAATCAGCACAGTAGTTTTTGAGTTTATTCATTACAAACAGAAATACTTATCTTTTCTCTTTATAATATAGAATTTGTACCTTTATAAAAAATATTCTATAGATTACAATTAAAATATATTTCTTCTGTTAATGTAGGTATATGTTACTGACCTCCTTAATGGCTGGATCAATGGATAAGTAGTGGCAGTGCACACTGTGTTTCGCAGTCATTTGGACAGCCCGTTCTGGTGGCAGTAACCACCCCTTTATGGAAGACCACCGTGAACTAACAGTACATGTTGTGCTGTTGTGTTTCGGCAAGCGAGTAAGGGATGCCTATCTCTTCCTATTCCATTATTCTTAATCCTACTGTGGTTGGTAGCGCTAACACCTGTGGTGTTGTTCTATAGGTGTTCCATATTTATTTCTAGGTTTTGCCTGCAACTTCGTACACACCCCTTTTTCTGAGATCTTAAAACATTTATTCAAACTTTATTGCTCACATATTTTTGTTAGGTGTTGATAATAATAGGGGTTAAAGTATGAAATTGCCGTTTTATTGTAATAGGTACTTCGAATTGACATAGAACCTTCATGGTTTGAGATTTTTGAGTGAAACTTTTTTCATACGGTACCTATGTAGTTCTTCTTTTAAAAAATGTGCAACATTCGATTATCAACTTTCAGTTGTTTTTTTTATTCAGCTTAGACAATAAAGATGGATACTTCGAAAATTCGTGTGATTTTTGATACGAGTTCCGACGCGGAACTAACGCGGCAGAAACAGCTCGCAATATTAATGTTGCGTTTGGAGAGGGGACTGCTAATGAACGCACTGTGCGATTTTGGTTTAAACGCTTTCGTGATGGAAACTTCGATTTGAAGAACGAACCACGTGGAAGACCGCCCACACAGGTGAATAACAATGATTTGAAAGAGATGGTGGAAGCCGATCCGAGCCAAACTACCCGGAATTAGCGGCATGGTTTAACGTTACCTTACCAACAATATTGACTCATTTGCGTCAAATCAATAAAATAAAAAAATATGAAAAATGGGTGCCTCATGATTTGACTGATCTGCAGAAAGAAACGCGTGTTGAAACTTGCGTTGCCTTGTTGAATCGATACAGAAATGAAGGAATATTGGATCGAATTGTGACATGTGATGAAAAATGGATTCTTTACGATAATCGTAAGCGGAAAATGCAATGGCTGACCCCAGGTCAAACGCCGCAACAGTGTCCTAAAGCAAAGCTTACCAATAAAAAGGTAATGGTAACTGTTTGGTGGTCTCAGCGTGGTGTTATTCACTATAGCTTTCTCCGATCTGGTCAAGCAATAACGGCAGATGTCTACTGCGCCGAACTCCGAACAATGATAGCGAAACTAGCAGTGAAACAGCCCCGACTTGTGAATCGATCTTCACCATTATTGCTCCATGATAACGCGAGACCTCATACAGCACGAGAAACCGTTTTAACTCTACAGGAACTGCAATTAGAAACCATTCGTCACCCTCCGTATTCGCCAGACCTTGCTCCAACGGACTACCATTTTTTTCGTGATTTGGACAATTTTCTGCGTGATAAAAAGTTTTCTTCTCAGGAGGCAGTGCAAAATGCTTTCACACAGTTTGTCGAATCTAGATCACCAGAGTTCTATCGCAAAGGCATAAATGAGCTTCCTATTAGATGGCAGCAATGTATAGATAATAATGGTAATTATTTTCATTAAATAAATATGTTAAATTAAAAAAAAAACGAATTTTTATTTTTCAGTACAAATCGGCAATTTCATACTTTAACCCCTAATATTTGTAGATATTCCTTGGGATTAGTACTTTTTCTGGATGAAAGGTACGTCTCTCATCCCTGAAATCCCCTCCAGTGAACCAAGTCATTTTGTTTTTAATATAATGCAATAAAACACTTAAATCTCTTGTTGCTATAACACTTTGGCCAGGCGATAGTTTTTTATTTTATTTTAGATGATCCTTTGAAAGCAGTTCTCCTGGATGAGTGTACCCTATGTCCTTTCTTGTATCCCTGACAACATGTATGCAAAATTTCATGATGATCAGTTTAGCAGTTAAGGTGTTTATAATATTAGTATAGTATTAGAATGGAAGTATAGATAAGTACAACCGCACAAGTCACTGCTGATTATAAACAGATAAAAATTAAGATTAAATAACGAGGACACATTTTGGAAAATAAAACAAAATACAACTTTAATAATTTATTAAATTTCAGTACTACTAATTTACAGATTGCAAAAATCAAAGCAACCGTCGGTACCTCTCGATTCCGTCACAGTGGCAGCTCCAATCCACGGCATAGACAAGATTATTTGCATCGGTCTGAACTACAAAGACCATTGCGAAGAACAGAACTTGACTCCACCGGAAGTGCCCATGTTCTTCAGTAAATTTGCGAGCACTATCATTGGACCAAACGAGGCTGTCAGGTTGAGGACGGATGTGACAAAGGTTGGTTTTTATCTTACACTAGCTGTTTCACCCGACTTTGTCCGCGCAACTTCATAAAATATAGCCTATGTTACTCGCCGTTAATGTAACTTTCTATAGATGAGAGAATTTTTTAAATCGGTCCACTAGTTTTTGAGTTTATACATTACAAACAAAAATACAAATCTTCTTTTCATAATATCGTATTAGTATAAAATATACATCTTAATGATACAGCATATAGGATGATTTACCGACGTTATTTTGTTTTGTTGTAACCCCGAGCATAGTTCGTTGAGTGACGTTGGAAATTTTATATAAATTTATCAAAACAAAGTCGAAACGTGACCACTGTAGGGGAAACAATCAATTGATACTAGATAAAAAAGAAAATATTTTCACAAATATTTGGTTTAGAAGGTTCAACTTCAAGTATTAATTCAATGGTTGTTCTTAAGTCAATGCGACCGTGTCAGCATCCCCACTGTTCTGAAATCAAATTTACATTATTATTATATTTTTTATAAAATTATGTAGATAAGGTTTTGCTTTTTAAGTGTAACACATGTAATTGTATTGTAAAAATGCAATTTTACACTAAAAAAGTTTTCTAACTATTTATCTCTCGCTATCTCGTAATTTTTTGTAGAATAGAATAGAATGAGATTTTATTTGTAGCCAGGGCCGTCTTTACCCGGGGGTGCAAGGGGTGCGGTGCACCCGGGCGCAGAGCGCCCGGGGGCGCCTTGCCGAACCCTGAATATTTAGATATTTCATTGAATTTAACGCCATTGCACAGTTTAATATACTTGTTACGACAAATACGTATGCCCAAAAGTAAATATAAAAAAAATAGTCATCAAAAATAATCATTGTTTTACTTTTATTACGCTTTCGGCGCTTGTCATACCGCTCATGATGTGCAAGCTAAAATGACTCTTATTACTACACAAATAAAAATTTTATTTAATACAACACGCGCGCGGCAAAATCTCTAATCCAAAGAGAGTGTATAAAACTTGGCACATTGCCGCCCGGTCGCCCGCACTTGAAGCAAAATGATCTCTAAGTCAATAAAGTGTGAGTTCATTTGAAATGGGCGCACGGCGGCGGAGCGGCACCTATGCGTCTGTCATAGGCGAGTAATTGCTCCCTTTGATATAGCCGCCCGGGCGCTCGCACTTGAAGCAAAATGATCTCTAAGTCAATAAAGTGTAAGTTCATTTGAAATGGGCGCACGGCGGCGGAGCGGCACCTGTGCGTCTTTCGTAGGCGAGTAATTGCTCCCTTTGATATAGCCGTCCGAGCGCTCGCACTTAAAGAGAAATGATCTCTAAATCACTACAATTAGGTGTAAGTTCATTTGAATTTACAGCGCGGCGCGCGGCGCCTATGTAGTGTCGGTCAGTGATTGATCTGATATCTTCTTTTTAAGTAATTAAATTCGTTAGCTCATTTCATTTGCGACAACCGCCGAATTAGCACAGAAGATCTTAGTGCAGAAATTATTGAGATTTTGTGTAAGTTCGCCATTACAATCACTGTTAATTGTAATTAACTCATAATTCTATTGATTTCTCAACTAACAGGTTCCTTCTTTTCTTTGTTTTTGCATCATGTTCTTTTTCATGTTAAAATAAAAGTATAATTCTTCACTTTTTTGAAAAAGTAGGTACCTTTTCTAGAGTGTTAATTCCAGAAACTGGACATAATGTCTCGAATGGAGAATAGTTTTGTTTTTTATTTGTATAATTGGGTTTAATTTGTATAATTTAAGTTTAATTTTAGTTTTGTATTTTAGAAAAATAAACAAATTATCAAAATTACGTGTATTGTGTTTTCTTGGTTGACTAGGACCCCTTTCATACTGCAGTGTGTCGTCGGTCGCGTGCCACGCTGCAGTGTAAAAGAAAACGAGGGCGCAGGCTGAGCCCCGCACCCCGGCGCCGAATAGACTTAAGACGGCACTGTTTGTAGCAAAGGACATTTAAAACATACATAAGTAACATATAGAAAGACAAACAAACCGGCTCCAACTCAGCATAATGTAGGTTGTAAAAACCTGTGCTGGTCTTCCGTTAGAGCCAATGGTGAGGTTAGGCACTTACTAAACATAACATAATACATAAAAGCTCTAAAAGCAAAGAATATTTTCAAAAACAGTTAAAATTAAAATAAAACCTAATTATAAATATACACCCATATTTATACTAAAGCAAAAAGAAAAAGAAAATATAATCTACTAGAAAAAGTAAAAATATATTCAGAAGGCCGCAACTGGTGTTGTTCCGCAGTTGTTCCTCGCTTTTTGTTACATACATACACAATATATGTAGACATACTTATTATATACAGAGGCGTCGGTTACGGTAACAGTGTCGCGAGTTCAATGGCTTTGCTCATCTCAAAAATGCCCAACGCGGCTAAAGAAGTTTTCAGTTCAAAAAACAACGCCTGACAATATATATGAACAATAAAGATTGAATAAATGTTTAAACACATAAGAAAGGGAGCGCGGACGTAGTCGCCGGCATAGGCTAGTACCTTATGAAACTTAGGGCGTGATACTATACGCAATTACCTATTGAGTTAAAAGTTTGCTGCGTGAATCACTGTGGTCAGATCTGACCTCAACGCAAATTGGGGTCAATTATTGAGGCAAATTGAGTTTTGTAATGTGTGTAGGTGGAACGAGACGAGGCGAGTTATGCGAAACGTCTGATTGTAGTTTTACATGAGATTTGGTTGTTTTTTTTTCATGACATTCAAATGACCATTGAATGAAGACGCAAATTCAGATCGGTGTACATTAGAAATTAAATAAAGTTACTCTATATGTGTAGACTATGTATATTTTATATACAAGGTTACAGTGAGTTGTACTGAAATATTATTAAGGTAATTTATGATGGATTTAACAATGGAAAGTGGTGTCAACATATTAAACTTTAAATATATATTTTTTAAATCTTTTTTTTCTTTTATATCGTTTTTTTAGGATTGACGCTCCTAGGGTCCGACTTTTTCACGTGTTTAGTTATATGACGTGTCAATTTAGCTATTACAAAAGTTAGATATATTAAATAGGCAAAACATTGACGAAATAACAGTTAAGGTAGCAGAGGGTACATTTTTAGTTTGAGGTAGTAACTAATAGCTTTTTTAGTTCGCAATTATAGTTCATGTTCGACATGGCCACCGTTATTTCTCATAGCAGAAATCCTCATTATTTTATTTCTTAAATTACTTTTCACGACAGAAGTTCGCAAGTTCCGCTTCATTTCCTCTTCATTTCCTCAGCCTCATCAATAATCTTTTGTTTTTAAATATCGACATTTTTCTAGATTTCTGTATACTTAGTAGTTTTGGCTGTACGTATAGATACGATAGATGATCTTTTTTACAGAAAGTGGACTGGGAAGCAGAGATGGTGGTTGTGATTGGTAAAAAGGCTTCTTTCGTGAAAGCCGCCGACGCTTACGACTACATTGTTGGGTACACAGTAGGTCAAGACATCAGCGCTAGGGATTGGCAAAAACAGAAAAATGGCGGACAATTTCTCCTTGGAAAGGTCAGTTATGTTTGTAGTATTGTTTATTGATCTTCAATGAAACATGTACTAATATATTTTGCTTAATCCAAATCATCCCCTAATCAAACTTAACAAAAACAAAAACAGAAATCTTTTCTCTTTATAAATATACCCACAGAACATTTGAACTATTTGTTACAAAAAAATTCTCTTTTGTTTGGAATTTGCGACGGGTATTAAATGCTAAAAGTGAAAAAACAGTTATAAGAAACAGCTTTACGCTTAGTTAAAATCAAATAAAAATGAATCAATTGAAATAAATTATTGATATTGCACAATTACAACTGCGAAGGAGTTTTAGGTTATATTACTTCTCAAATAAACACGGAGCTACTTGACAAACGGAGCGGCAAGTAAGTTACAGGCTGGTTTAACCATTGAGTAATGCTACTCGAGGACGGTGAAACTCGTACCCTTTGTTACCGGTGACTTTAAATGGCGGTTAGCCGCCAGTAGTGTAGCTAAGTAATTAAATCTATTACTTAGCTACACATTTTATGCTTGGTGCATCGCACTATTCGCCATTGTGTAGGCTTGTGTTTGTATAGTAAAGCCAATGAGACAACACAATTATGTAAACAAACCCGTTCCTCTGCCCTTTTCCCTTACACGAAGCCATCTTGACAACCCTTGAAGATTTGTTTACATTCTTTGCGTTGTCTCGTTGGCCTTGCTTTAGGCGACGGTAGCCACATACCATCAAATGCATAACTGGCCAGCTTTTCTTAGCTCGCTTCAAGTTCAGTTTTACTGACTTTTAAAACAATCAGTACGACTATTTTTGTATGTTGTGACTTTGGTCATGTGCAGTCAATGGACACATTCTGCCCAATCGGACCTAGCATAGTGACGGGAGATGAAATCGGGGACCCTCAAGCCCTGGACATCCAGTGCAGCCTCAATGGAGTACTCAAGCAGAGCAGCAACACTTGCCAACTTATCAACAAGATCCCTGACTTCATCGAGAGGCTTTCCTCGTAAGTGTTGGCCCAGTTAGGCCAAAAATTGCCTTTTAAAAACCTTAGGAATCCTAACGTAGCTTTTAAGAAACCTTGGTCGAGTCTTTATGCATGTTATAGTTTGCCAGGAATTTTATTATTATATGATGTGATTCCTCGGGAACAATTTTTTTTTCTGTATGAAACTCTGGACTATTTGTATGCAAAATTTCATGATAAGTTGAGTAGTTAAGGTGTGAAAAGGTAACAGACAGACAGAGTTACTTTCACATTTATATATATGTTTCATAAGTAGGGATGTTTCATAAGTCGCTCTAAGCGATAAGACCGCCTATTAATATACCTGCTAATTGTAACATATATATTTATATATATACATGTATTCTTTTTTTTTGTTGTATGTTAAATTTATGTGTGGTTTATTAATAAAGAGTATATAAATAAATAAATATAAATAAATAATTAACGAAGGACCAATAAATTGATTCGTATATGTATTCTACTAGACTTGGTGATTTGAACATTTTTTTAATGTTAATGTCGACAGACAGGCGGCCGGTCCACTTGATGGTAGATGGCTACCGTCGCCAATGACATAAGCAATGTCACACGTGCTGCAAGAGCTGCATGCCGACTATAGTAGGATTAAGGATAAGGGATAGGGAACAAAATTGTTTGCCAAATAAGACCGAAAGGTCGAAAGCGTTCTTAACTTTGTTCCTTCACTTGCAAAAATATGTTAAGGAGAATTAAAGCACGGTCGCGGAGCAGGAAGAATTTCGTACATTAACCTGTTATTACCTGTCTCTGTCGCTCCCGCGTAAATATATTACCGTCTCGCTCACACAGATGTAAATGACCAGTCTTAAGGGATTGCAAACCTTTTTATCTGCGAAAGTAGGGTCTGTTATTGTACGCATGAGTCAAGGTCAAACAATTTAAATAACGAAAGTAGAAACGATTTATATTTGGATAATATTTCTGAAAATTTCATATTCAGAACATGGGTGTGATTTGCACCATAATCAGTAACAATTTTTATAAGATTTTCTTTTTCTCTTTTAAAAATACGTGTCCCGTTGTTTGGGACCAATGGACTCCTAAACTACTGAACCGATTTTGATAAAACTTGGTAACTATGTGTAATTTGGTCCAACTTAAAAGATAGGATAGTTTTTATCACAATTTTTAGTATTTTTTTTATTGCAAATTATTTGTTTATTATTTGAGGAGTTATAAATTACCTTTCACCGCCATCTGTGAAAATCTCACGGAACTCACAGTTGTTTTAAAACTTATTTTAAAAGTTATCTGTGAGTTCCATAAGATTCTCACAGAACCTAATTTACCGGCTGCATTTGCAAAATTTCACCCCGGGCGAAGCCGGAAGCGAGCCACTAGTTTTATATAAATCAAAAAGTTTGCACTCTATACAATAAGTTTGCGACCAGTGACAGTAGATAAGTGGGTCATTGTACGAAATTCTTCCTGCTCCGCGATCCGCCCCCTTATTATCTGACAGCAGACGACTTGCGACCAACTTGCGACAGGCGAAAACTTTCCATCAATTTGTGCAATATCACACTAAATCGTGTTTTTGATATCACGTACGTGACTCATTACAAAGGTGTGGTTTGCGATAAGGCGTTTTACGGACAATAAATACAATTAAAGTGCATCATGTCTATCATTCTGACAGCACACGCGATCGCAAGTCGTCTGCTGTCGTCTGCTTTTAGATAATAAGGCAGCCGACGTAAATAAATGCGCAATTTCTGTGTTCCGCTCAACAAGTTAAGTAAGTATATAAAAGTAATTAATGAAGTAATTGTGTTAATTTCTTGCCAGGGTGATGACACTGCTACCGGGAGACATAATATTGACTGGGACTCCGGGTGGTGTGGGAATGTACCGAAATCCCCCAGAATATTTAGCCCCTGGTGACGTTTTGACAACACAGATACAAAATATTGGCACGCTCACCACACGAGTTGAAGCCTTCTAACCCATCAGCCGCCAGAGTCGGATTTATCCGACAATTATTTTCGTGTCAATTTCCCCAGAGACAAATTCCTCTACTTGTATAATGTTTATTTTTAAATCATTGTGTTGCTTTCTCTTTAAAAAAAAAGGGTTGAACCACCTCTCCAGTGGTTTAATCTCAGATCAAATAAAAATTATAGACAGAATTTTGCTGATAAAATAGTGAAGCCAGTTTTATAAACATGTGTGCGTAAGTTTAACTTAAATTTTTGTTTATTTTTATTGGAAATAAAATTCGCTGTGGCTCAGTCTAATATTAATGTTATTATAAGTGTAAATAAAAGTGTTGTATGTTCATTATTATTTAAACATTCTCGATTAGTACATATATGGTTTGATTTTACTTGATGTTCAAAGGTCAGCAGTTGCCATAACGAAGGTCAAAATATGAAAATTATGTTCTTTTTATATAAAAAAAAAATTGGTTTCCATTGGAATTTTAAGAAAAAAATAGTATATAAGATCATTCCTCTGTTTAAATGCAATGTTGTGTAAAAACAACAAGTCAATATCAAGTCTAGTTTTCGTGTTTTTGAAGCATACACAAACCAACATAACATTTATATAAAGATTTATATTTTCATTCCATCTGTGTGCTTGTAACCGTGTATGTACAGTCGGCGTAAGAAAAGATTCGTCACAATAAAGTCAACTGTTGCTTTAGTTTCAAAAGGTACTAAGAGTCTAGGACTTGTAAAAGAAATGAATTTGAAAATTGACGACCTTCATTTTACGTGTATTTTTTTTTTAATTAATGAAATATTATTATAAATGTATAAGATTTGTCTAATTTAAAGAACGATTTCATATAGTTGGCATTTATAATTTACATTAAGTCAAAGTAAGCCTTGCTAATCCAAGTATGTAATATTTTGAATTTTTTTTTAAAGATTATTATTTCATTGTTACAATAAAAAAGTTATTATCAAGTTTGTGTATTGATTTTTATCTACTTACCTAATCAAAGAACCGACAAGCGATGGCGCTGTCAAATTAAAGGCATTTAACTGTTAAAAATTAAAAAATAATAATTTTCAAGCAACTGGACCCATATGTTATACATTATTATACTTATATTAATCACAAGCGACCCGCTCCCGGCTTCGCACGGGTTTGAAGCTAGATAGAAACACTTGGCTGCAATCATCCTTGTCCAAGTAATGAGGATGAACTCCGCATCTATGGCCCTCAGTACGGTGGCAAAAGTTTGAGATAGACATTAGGCAAGATTAAGTTCTGGTTCAAAGACTTAGATTAGGTTTAGTTTCGAAAACTTTTCTTTTAAACACTTTACATGAACTATTACGAATTTACAAACTCAGAATATAGGTCTTAATACGACGAACCTAAGCATGTTTTAATCCAGTGGTAAGGTGCTTGCCTATAGCGTTCTTAATTTTTCAAATTTGGCTCGGCAGTACCATGCCCTGCCTTTACAGAAGACCACCGTGAAAAAACAGCATCTGTGCTGTTTAGAGTAATGGGTGCCAGAGCCCATTTTCCTACCCCTTCTTAATTGTACTGGCTACTTCTGACCGGACCAATTAGAAAATTCTGGAGGAGGCCCATGTCCAGCAGTGGACGTCCAAGGGCTGCGTTGTTTGTTTTAACAGTCATTGCCCCTGATTTACCTTAGAATTAGAAATTTATCCCCCCTGATAGCTTATCGGCTTGCCCGCCACCCTTTGCAATAAAAATAAATACTAGTTGCTCGTATAACTGACGAGCAACAGACAGTATAATGTTATAAACTAATCTGGGAAAAGAAGGAAGACATACAAATGATTCGGTTATAACCAAGTTATAACGAAAAACTACTGAAGACTCGCAATTCTCTAACTGTGTCATCTAATAACTACCTAATGGCACAGAATAGCTAATAATACAAGTACTAATGGTCTTAAAATTGTGCAAAAAGAAGGTTGACGTACTATAAAGCGTCTGACTGAACGCTGATTGGTGAATAGCTCGAGCAATTGAGCCAATCGGCGTCTTCCGTTGACTGACAGGAAGAGCTGTTTGCGCATGCGTTGTCCCTTTTCATAGACTAATAAATTTAATGCCACTCAAGGGGAGTTTTTATTGAGTTAAGTGGGCTATACGGGTCGAATCGACCGCTATATCGTGACCTTTACAGTCCATTGAAATGTGAAGATTCGTAGCTCAACACAAAATGGAGGTTTACCGACACATACCCGCAGATATTAAATTTACTTGTCCATTTCAGACGGATATTTGTCGTTGTGAATAGATATTATATTGAGCAATTTTATACCTATTTATTGTCTATTTAATATGCAATTTCGTATTTGTTACTCAATTTATTTCAATATGTATTAATTTAGTATAGAAATTATACGAATGCATTCCTCATTGGGAAGATCCACAGTTATCTGTTGAGGCGATAGATGGCGTTGATATTATTAAAAAAGGGGCTACCTCATAGTGACATTATCCCTAACTGATACTGTAAACAGCATCACTTTTGTTAGGGCGACGACGCTCTGAAAACTTTTAATTAAATAGGTATTACTAAAGACCGGATTATGTAAGCAATTTGCATGTTGCATATGCATTTGCATGTCTATCTCATGAATCTGCATGGGTTATTGCATATTTTAATTAAAAAAGTAGTAATGATGGATATTTTCGCGCTATATTTACAATATTTTAAAAATCTAGAAGTGGTTCGACAGTGCCGAGATAGGAATACCCACTTCTTCCTCTTGAAAGTGTGCCTTTTTATTTTTTATTCTTGAGATGGTTATTTAATGTCAGGCTAATAAGACTTTTAGGATCCGAGCTAAAAGAAAGATTCGGTGGGACAATGACCGACGAGAACATCACATTACCAAGTAAAGCTGCAATGTGCGTGTCTATGTCAACTACAATTAAACGGCGAGGAGACCGCGGGATAAAGCCTTAATATATTTTTTGTCATGTTTAGGTACTTGTCTATATTTATCTATATATCTATACATATCTATCTGTATGTCTAGCTATATCTAGCTATACATATTATAAGTCGCTGTCCGCTTCTGGTTTTTCTCCGCTAAAATCTTTTGAACAGCCCAACGGATTTTGATTCTATTTTCACTTATGAAATAAAAGATTGTTGAGAAAGTATATACTTAAGTAGTTTGTAGAAATTTTTTTTATCCTTGCAAAACCAGAGGCGGATCGCTAGTGTCTAACCTTAAACTTAAGAGGTCAACTAAAATAAAAACTGATCCTATGAGGCACCGAAATGGAAACCATCCAAAAATTTTCTTATTTGCCGAAATCTTCTTTTACTTTTTAATTCGTCTTTGTCGACTCACTAACACTCATTGATAAGCACTCAAGCAGCAGGAGATGAATGGCAAACACTCCTGCGGCACTAGTACTTAGGAACAAGATTTAGTTTTCTTCAGTCTTGCCGAAATGATGCCTGTAGACTCTTGAGCTGACTCTGACTCTTGACTCTGTCTTGACTCTTGACTCTAGTCTCTCTCTTGACTCTGAGCTGATTGGAGGTTTCTTGCGTCTCTTCAACCGGTATATAAAACTAATATAATAACAAAATCAATGATTATTTGCATATCATAAAATCTTTTTTTTGTAATTTTTTGTTAATAATTCTTAAAAAACCAAGCATTCGTCTAGCTCAGGCACAGAATAATAAAACAAGTAGTTCTGGCAGTTTAACAATAAAATTCATTGTAATGTACAAATTTTTGATAAATTATTTTGATAAACATTTATACAAACTTAAAAAATTATACAAGTTATATAAGTACGCCCGCGACTTAGTGTGGACTTTATCCAAAGATTGTTAAGATAATTTTATAAACTAAAAGTAATACTAAAAATTAATCAAAAAATAAGCTTTTCGCATTAGGGGACCGCAGCTTTATACTTTATAATATGTAAATGTTATATAAATAAGCATTTATACAAGATATAGATATAAGTAGACGATTGTCTTTGTGTATTAATTTAAAAGTCCGAGAATACTCGCAACTTTTATATTTAAGCTACAAAATATGTATTTTTAATATTTTATTTCGCAAAATAAAAAAAAATTAGAAAAAGTTTAATTGAAGACATTAGTAATCTTTACAAAGTATAAAATAAAGTCGCTTCCCGCTGTCTGTCCCTCTGTATGTACGCTTAGATATTTTAAACTACGCAACGAATTTTAATGCGGGTTTTCACTAATGAAAAGAGCTTTGAACGAGGAAGGTCTTTGTATATAATTTGCAGAAAAAAATTGTACCCGTGCGTAGCCGGGAGCGGGTCGCTAATTTTATGTAATCAATGCGAAAGTTTGTGAGGATGGATGGATGTTTGTTACTCTTTCATGCAAAAACGGCTGAATGGATTTGGATGAAATTTGGCACAGATATAGTTTGTTATCTGGATTAACATATAAGATACTTTTTATCTTGAAAGAAAGTTAGGTTCCTGCCCGAGGGGTCACCTAAAAAAAAATAGGCGCTACTATCAAAGTGGTGGAACAACAGTCGTCACGGCTAGAAATATGAGCAGGCGTATTACTCATTTATTTTCATTTTCTATGCAAACGAAGTCCAGCTAGTAAATTAATAAAGTGTCATGCGTTCCCGAAACACTGAATTAAGTATAAGTACACTATGACAATACACTATCACTTGCAAGCAATGCCTCATTAGGGAACATGTCTTTTAGTTTTTATTTCTTCTTCTTCAATACACTCCTGACGTTGTCTCTATACTGGCAATGCGAGTACACTCACTCAGTGAGAGAGAGTTGTGTGGCTGATTTGACCATGTCTGTCCATCTTATGGATCATAGGCCACGAGAGCGCTGCCCCTCCACTCTTACATGTATAACTAATCGTTCTATAGAGCTTTCTTTGTGGATGATATGTTCAAACATCTTAAGAATTCGCACTTGCACAGTCCTAAGTTTTTATATTATCCCAGAAATATAATGTAGTTCTAATTTCTCGATTCTCAGTTGAATGAAAAATTTATTATGTTATTATTACTCACAGCTGCGTCAGTATAGCGTACGGACAGACCAAAGTAACGGGCGTAGTAATTATTAATTAAGGCTGTCTGGAATTGCAATTATACCACGAAGAATGCATGTAGAGTACAATTATTAGATTCACATGCAATAGAGTATTTTTACGAGGCCTTCCAAATCTTTACATAGTATAATTTGAAGTCGCTTTCCGTGTCTGTCTGTCTGAAAACTTCTTTAGGCGCGTTGAGCACATTTAGTATGTGAAAAAAAAAAGTGAACTCGCGCCGTCACGCTCTGAGGGCTAGATATGCTCGGGGTTACAACAAGAGATCGAATGAGGAATCAGATCCGTAGACGAACCAAAGTTACCGACATAAACCGGCGGATCAGTTATTTGAAGTGGTAGTGGGCAAGATACAGTACGGAGAGCCTTTGGACATTGGGGCCTTAAGGTTCTCTAGTGTAGGCCACGGACCGGCAAGAGCTAAGTACGCTGGAAGTCCACCCACCAAGTGGACAGACGACCTGATAAGGCCCTTCGGTCGACGGTGGATCCAGGCTGCTTCTGACCAGTCCTATTGGAAATTATGAGCAAGGCCTATGCATGTAGGGACCTAGCCAGCAGTTGACGTCCTATAGCTGAGAGGATAATGAATCCTACAAAGTTTATATTTGTTGGACGTTTACAATTTGCGAATAAATGGAGGAGTGCTAGAATTATTATTAACTATTTTACACGTTATATCTAACAATGTCTGTGGTGTTTTGAAAATATATGAAATGCGAAGATGATGAGTCATAATTGGTAAGTCATCGTTTAAAGTTTCAAACTTTAAACTGTAAAGTCTAAAAGTTAAATACCAAAGCTAATAAGAAAACGTATTTGGTGTAACGCACATCTCCAGTGTGTAGCTAAATTGCTCAATTGGTCGCATCCGCGCGCCACAGACACAGGAACATGTAGAGCCGACATTATCCAATAAAAGACAATCACTGCAGATGACAAATTTACTAAGAAAAGTTTAACAGATGTTAGAGGTTGGATTTAAAAATAGAACTCACGTGCGAACAGACTACTTACAGTTCTTTATTTGAAAAGCTACGAAGGAATTTGAAATAAAAAAAAATGGATAGAATTTAAAATTAGAATACTAATATACTAATTTAATTAATTAATTAATTAATTAGATACGCAATTTTTTAGAGAATTATTATTAGCAGTTTATTGAATTAGAGTTTTCTGTGACAGTGATTTTTCTTTAGATATTTGAGTTACATATATTTTTAGTTCTCGAATGGAGGCACGAATTGGAAGAAGTAGCGTGGGACACCCTGCGAACAGACATACCTAAAGTAAGTAAGGGATGCCAGAGCCCATTACCCCATCCCTTCATTATCCCTTATCCCTATGGTCGGCAGTGCACTGTAGCACCTTATGGCGTTGCTTTTGCTATAGGTGACAGTAGCCACCTACCATCGAGTGGACCGTCAGCCTGTCTTATCGATCTTAACATTAAAAAAACCGAAGTCGTTAATGTCAGTAACGAATTAAGTGATGTTGAATGCAAGATAAAAAAAAACATCAATGCAAGTTAAATACGTGTTTGTAATGAAATACATAGTTTGAAACGCTACGTGAGCGCCCATGTGGCAACGGGATGAATGACCAGAATGCGCATGTTTTCGGGAGCGAATCCCAACTGTTCGTCATTTGAAATTTAAAAAACATTCTTTTTAATTGCTCGGCCTGCCGCGAACAACCAGCCAGAAGCACTTTGCGCGAATGTAGGTCGTATATGAACTTTTTTATTGCGCTCTCAAACTTTTTATTGCTATGGCTAATAATGTAACACTTTTAAAGAGTCTGGCAGAAATGTAATGTTATTAATTTATAAACTATTAATAACTTTATCATGTTTATTCATAGTTAAGGCGAAGAAAAGATAATAATAGCGACCGTTTGGTACCGTTGGACCATCTGATAAACAATATGATTTCAACAAAAGTATTTTAATAATAATAAAAAAAATTGTTATACATTTCTACTATGTATTTATATTATTTACTAGATTACAGTCTACTAGATGTTGCACGAGACTTCGTCCGCGTAACTTTATAAAATATAGTATATATTACTCGCTAATAAGATAGCTTTTTATAGGTGAAAGAATTTTTAAAATCGGCCCAGTGGTTTTTGAGTTTTTTCATTACAAACATACAATAATACAAATCTTCTCTCTTTAAATATTTAAGATTTAACAAGCTATAATTAAAATTATAAAACAACCTCCGCATTTCTAAGTTTCTATTGAGTCCAAACAAGGGTATCCCCTAAGCTGCTGAGGAGTTGGGTATTACGCGGACTACTTGATGCTTCAGCATCAGGTCAAGGTAACATTTTATGGAAATACTATCGAAGTACGTATATACTAAATTTCACATTAATCCAACATGTGGAAGTCAGTGAAATACTTTCGTCAACTAGGAAATGTGCTTAATGGTATTCAAACGCCTGAATAGATCTTAAATTATAAATTATTAATCATATTATATCATAAATTATAGTTAAGATCGATTCCGATCACGTCAGCATTCAAACAAAATAAACCGGATCAAAATCATACCCGGATCAAAATCATTTATTTTTTCAACGCTTAAGAATATCTGGTTATAAAAAAAGGAGCGTTGAAAACTAATAATAATATATGGTATAAAAAATTATAAAAAATTATTACGAAGGTGACTGAAGGGGAAAAAGGGGCGCGGGAAAAAACTAGTACTTAGCGAAATAAATGAAATGTTTGGTGCACAAATTCCTAATCCAAACTAATATTATAAATGTGTTAGTAACTCTGTCTGTCTGTTACCTTTTCACACCTTAAGTACTCAACCGATCATCATGAAATTTTGCATAAAAATGCAAATGCAAAACGTTGTCAGGAATAGCGAAAAGGAAAAAATTACTGTTCCCTATTAATCTTATAAAATAAGAAAACTAATGCCTGGCAAAAGTGTAATAGCAATAAAGATGTCAGCCTTTATATTGCATTTAATTTTAAATTCTTCAACGCTGCGTATTCGCTGCAGCTAGTCGAATATATATCGTCAAGTCTTGGTTAAGTCGAATATTCTTTTATTATCAATGTGAAAGTTGATTATATTATATGCCCCTTATGCTTCATGATAATGAATTATGCTGTTTACTTTGGGAAGAAGTTCATCACACTGTCGCTTTAACACTATCAGCTCTTTATAAGAAATACTCGTATTTAGCTTTTGACCTTCCCTATCATCGCTCGGGTTGCCACCCCGACTTATCTATCCGACGCCCGGTTAACAATAACTCCATTTACTCTGGCGATGTGTGTCCAATGAATTTCATTTTACAAAGGATCCACTTATTTAAGCCTTTTGGCATTTATTAAACTAGATTAGCCATGAGACTTCGCCCATATTAAAAGTTTAAAAGTAAGATTTCAGGCTAAGTGTCTCAGTACGAAAGGACATGTTTCAAAACCTGACCAATTTTTTTAACTTACACCTTGGAGAATTTAGTAATAAAAATTTTTCTTAAAATTTCAGTAATTACCTGTGAATATTTTAAATTTTATAAATAATTATAATAATGAAAAGTAGAGAAGTTTTTTTCTTTCTTTCCACTACTCACTAAATCCGGTTATTAAAAAAGTTTTGGAAAGAAGTTAGATCATTGAAATTTAAAAGTAGGTTGAAAACTTAATTTTCAACTTCTCTTTGGATCAGCTAATGAAAATTATGACTTTGTTTAAGAAATGTATGGTATTGTAATACTTCTTAATCCTTATATACATATATAAAAATTACGTGTCACATGTTTGTCCGCGATGAACTCCCAAACTACTGAACCGATTTTGATAAAATTTCGCAACTATATGTAATTTGGTCCAACTTAAAAGATAGGATAGTTTATATCTCATTTTGTTTATTATTTTTTTGCAAATTATATAATATTATTAACATAGCGCCATCTGTTGATACCTATTCAATCCAGCAATTATTTATCTTTGAGTTCCAAAAGATTCTAACAGATGGCGATGTAAGGTAATTTTATCAGCTGGATTGAGTAAAAAATTGCACTCGTGCGAAGCCGGGAGCGGGCCACTAGTATACTATAATTTCCCAGGAATATCTATAATTTCTTCATATCTAAAGGTACAAGTTTCAACTTTTAAAATGAAAATATGACCTGATATCCATACAAAACTGATAGATCACCTTTTATCAAATTCGGTGCACAGTAAAGATGTAACAAACAGAAAAAGATTTTTTGCTTAAAATTTTTTCTTTATTTTAAGGATTAGCACTTTAAAATGATAACATTTATTTACAATATTTATATTTACTCATATTTATAAATAAAATTAAAGCTTATCTTTGCTTATAATTAAAATAAGCAAAGATATGTACCTAAAGTCATCTCGACAATTTTTGTCATGATATAGCAGGAATTTTCAATAATTCGGAAGATATTTATTATGGGATTTAAGAACATACAAAATTAAGAATTTTTATCTATTGTAACTTGTATTATTTTTCTAATATATACTTACTAATATTATAAAGAGAGATTTGTATTTTTGTTTGTAAAGAATAAACTCAAAAACTACTGGACCGATTTTAAAAATTCTTTCACCTGTAGAAAGCTACTTCATCAGCAAATAAATAGGCTATATTTTATAAAGTTATGCTGAAGAAATCGCATGCAACATCTAGGAGACTGTAATCTAGAAAGATACGTGGACTAATCTGAGGGAAAAGCTTATTTTTTGTCATAGAAGTTACAAAGAAAATTTAGATACAATTACAATAGGTTTGCTACCTATTGTAATTATATACTATAATGACACTATAACTGAATATAATTAACTGTCTCAGTTTCTTAAAAGTAGAATGCGGTTAAAGACAAAGTTTATACCTACATTGTACCACATCTTAATGTATGTAACTTTTGAGAAATATCTACAAATATTTTTTGAAAGCTTTCTTAAAAGATTTTTGAAATATTATATCTCTTAAAAGTTTTATTCCAAAATTGTTTTATAGGACACATCATTTAATAAATGTAGGTAGGTACGTACATATCATGTATGGTTAGCAAGGAAGAAATTAACGAGACACAACGAGACTTCGCCATGAATCATTTTCGCTGACTACATCTGTTCTCATCTTTTAAAACAACGGCGTGGCGTCATACGAATTGCCCTGTTTAAGTGTTAAATACATTATAAATGTAAGATTTATTTAAAACACCCATTTACTGTCCACAACAATTTATCCTTAAAACATTTTCCTTATAAAGCTTTTAAGTGTAAACATATAATTTAAAAACAAATTAAGTAATTGCTTAACTATCTAATAATTATATTTACACTGATGGTTAAGTAAACATGTTTATCTTAATTAAAACTTACCGCTGTCTCCTAAAGGAAAGAATATTAGTATTCCTGAATATGGTCACAAGTATTTTATTATTATTATTATTATTATTATTATTATTATTAAACACTCGATCTCAAAACGTCCATAGGGCCGGCGACATGAAATCAAACTGGGAATAATGAGTATGGCGGACGACCAACGTCGGTTATGGCCTGCGCGTGAGTACCTACTGAATACTCTTAACTAAGTTTGATTAGCTTTAAATAGCGGTGGTCATATTATCTACTTTATTTCATTGAATAGACGCGGGGCGAGTGTGGGACCCCCTTTATTTTTGGTGTAACCGATGATACTGTGTTAACTCCGCTTTGCATTTTATAAATGACTAACTGGAGCTCGCGACTTCGTCCTTGTTGAGAAAGAAAAAGTGTAACGCGTGACAGAATAAATGAGCAATAGTTTATTCAACATAAATTGAAGCTGTTATAGTTTTGACAGGCGTTGGATTTTTAATTTTTATTTTACAGTACTTTTTTCCAGATGAAAAGTACCCGATGTCTTTTTCTGTATCCCTGAAAATTTGTATTGCAAAATTTCACGATGATCGGTAGAGATGTTATTTAAGACGTGAAAATGTAACAAACATACAGAGAGACAGACTGAGTTACTTCCACATTTATAATATTAGTCATGGATATAGACATAAAAAAGTTATTTTTATTTTAGTTTTCAATGAAAAAATACCAACTTTACCTAACTGTTCTGTGGATTTTTCTAATATTTAAAATCACATACAATTTTATATCTATGAGTACAAACAGACAGACATACAGAAAATGTGTTCTATTCATTTTTACATAATTAGGTAACAAGAAATGATGAATAGTTTTACATTCATTTTATCTAGATTTTGTTTGAAGGGTTATTACCATTGTGGAGAACGAATTCACAAAATTATTAACTACACTTCACACTAAACAAGATTTGAACCGATAGAAAAGTTTGAACTGTGATCAAAACGGAACTTCCTCGTTGGCTTTAGTTTCCTGCGGAAACAATAATTTATTCTTAGAAATTGGATTTAATTCAATTAAACCCAACAATAAGCAGTGACAAATGTTGCTAGGGCCTTTTGAGTCTTGAGACTAAATACTGAAATGATATTTTCAATTTAAATACAAAATATACTAGCCGATGCCCTCGGTTTCGTTCGTGTGGACTTCATCTTCATCATCTCAGCCGCAGGACGTCCACTACTGGACCTAAACGTCCGCTTTATTAGGTCGTTGTCCACCTTGTAGGTGGACATCCTATGCTGCGCTTGTCGGTCCGTGGCCCTCACTCGAGTATACCTTCTGGTCCCAGCGGCCATCGGCTCTCCGTTCCATGTGTCCTGCATACTGCCATTCAACTTACTTTAAGCGCCTACACACCACCCTTAAATCGGTGGCAATATCGGGGAGGTGGTGGGGAGCCCCTAGATCGCTCCTTAGATCGCCTCTAATTGCATATGTTTACGATTTTTCTACACATGAGGCGATCAAGGGAGCGATCTAGGGGGCTCCCCACTACTGCCCCGATATTGCCAACGGTTTTAGGGCCGTGTGTAGGCGCTTTAATCCGTAGGGTTATGGTGGAAACTTTTGCAGTGTAACCCCAAGCATAGCCTATTTTTTTTCTTTAAATTTGAAAATGGGGTGAAAGTGAAAACATAAATATGGGGGCAATAGAAATAAATACATCAGAAATATATCTACATGTATACTTAAAAAAAATCTTGTTAAGAGCACTCTTACCCCGGTCACTGACATGCGTGCAAACATTCTTACATTGTACGAATCTTTGCACGCATGTGAAGGAACGTGAAGGAACCGACACTGCACGGAAAAGCGCGAATGTAGCAAAAACTTCGCATAGTCATTTGCAAATGTCGTCCTACACTTGTGGGTTCGCGTATTCGCGCGAATGTGAGTGACCGGCATTAGAGAACTTAAGACGGATTCGTAACTATGCATTATACTAGCTGTGCCTCGCTTGCCTAAAAATCGGACAGCATAAAAAATATATGACGATCATTATAGTTGATATAGTAGATGTCTCAAAGTTTATCGTTGATTGTTAACAATATTCTATACCTACAAAGGTTTAAGAAGAAACAACAAAGCACTTATGAAAACAAACAAAGTTATGAAAAAAATAATTAAAGTACAATATCATAGTTGGTTGCAGACAATGTACAGACGCCTTAAGTTGGAAACAAAAAACACCTAAATAACAGTCTTAAAAACAATACCGCCTCCGTGACTACTGCAGAATCCCAGAGTCATCCGTTCAAGTAAATTCCTATGAGCTGTGTTTATAAAACAGCCCATCGGAATGTACTTAAAACGATGACAACTTAATTTGCTTAAACTTGAACGATTCATCTTCTGTCTTCATTCTACTCTGCTTGGAGTCTATTTCGACACAGCTTTAAGTAGAATTTACCAGACTTTACAAGGAACATAAGTCGGACTAAATCCTACTTAGAACCGTGGCGAAAAATCATGCAGACGCATGGAGATGTGGAAGTGTCGAACCTTAAATATTTGGCTTGAATATAAGTAGAGTTTGTAAGGCTTCGAATTATATAACAAAAGCCTGACGAAGACTACTTAAAATCACAACAAATACGAGCAATTTTGCTAGATTAGTAGTTACAAATAAATGATTTCTGTCGTGATAAACTCGCTGTTTGTAGAAAAAAAAATAAACGATCATGTAAGTAGAAAACCTGCGGTTTTGATTTTAACAAAACTGGAGGTGATCTACTTGCGTGGGCGCCATTTTCAAAAGCTTTTCTTCTTTTCTGCTGAAATGCTTGAATATTAAGTCCAGCTTATCATATGGATCCATCAAAATGGATCCTATGAGTATAGGAGCCAAGGCAAAATAATCCTAGGGTCCCATAGGATCCTCGACAATGTTTTAATAATTAGGTACGATTTCTTTTCTATAGTTCTTTTTGCGTAACCACATATACAGCTATAAACATATTTTTACTGTAATAATGTAGTAATATATATTGTAAAAACGTAAATTTAGTAGAACAAAGTCGCATCGCCTATATATCACCGTATATAAATACGGTGTGGATACAGTAACCAACTGGGTTGCGCAATTTATAAAAAAACTAGCCGATGCACGCGACCTCGTCCACGTAATTTATAAAAAAAGCCTATGTTTACTCACTGATAATGTAGATTTCTTTGGGTGAAAGAATTTTTAAAATCGGTCCAGTTGTTTTTGAGTTTATTCATTACAAAAAAAATAATACAAAAATACAAATTTTTTCTCATTATAATATTAGTAGTATAGAAGAAAGAAATACTAAGTGTGTATATATATATATATACGAAAAGTAAAGTATTCACAAATGTGTTTATCCTTAATCCTTACCTCAGAATATCCTCTGCACACTTGACAAAAATTTAAAACTGCTCACAAACATTTAAACAAAAATTTTAAAAAAAATCAAATTAAAAAATATGAATTATGAACAAGTATTAGGAACAACACAAACTTGAATAAATATCTTGAAATACTTTGGTGAAATGGTTACAGTTTTCGTTTGCGAGTGGCTTATATTGTACTCTTAAATAAAGGGTCTAATTAGTTAATTTATTTGTTAGCAAACAACTTAACGAAAGATAATATATTTTTTTGACTAAATTTTGGTGTCGTTAATAGTTATTTGCTATTATCTACAATTTGGGTTCATGATGTTGACTATACATTAAAAAATTAGTGTCTATAACTAGTAAGGAACCTCGGTTTCGTATGGATATGCACAAGTCCGCATATAAGGCTTTCATCAGGAATTCAATATCCTATTATACAGACTATTGCTGCTAGGACACGTAGATTTTTAATACTTTTACATATGTATACGATTTTGACGAACAATCGGCCGTTAAATATTTGATAGTCTACTCTACATTATATACCCCTTACAGAAAACCACAGTGATGAAACAGCATATGTGCTGTTGTATTTCGGTCTTATCCTTAATATATAATATATTATATTAAGGATACGCTACGACATAAAAATAATTTAATATTACCAACATCACGATTAAAACTAAATTCTTCAAATATCTTCAGTTCTTCTATAAAAATATATAATAAATTACCAGATAATTTTAAAAAAGATAACAACAATATCATATTTATAAAAAAAAATGGAAAAAAATCGTAAATAGTAAATGTTATTATAACACTAATGAATGTTTTATAGATCATATCATTATTTTATGTAAATATAATATTTAATAAATGTAAATATTACTTATTTTTAATTTAAAATTTAATTTAAATAAAATAAAATTCATTTTATATAATACTAGTGGCACGCTCCCGGCTTCGCACGGGTGCAATTTTTTACTCAATCCAGCTGATAAAATTGCCTTACATCGCCATCTGTTTGAATCTTTTGGAACACAGATAAATAATTGCTGGATTGAATAGGTATCAACAGATGACGCTATGTTAATAATATTATATAATTTGCAAAAAAAAATAAACAAAATGAGATATAAACTATCCTATCTTTGAAGTTGGACCAAATAACAGATACTTATGAAGTTTGATCAAAGTCGGTTCAGTAGTTTCAGAGTTTATCGCGAACATACATCGTGACACGAGATTTTTATATATGTATATAGATGTAGTTTACGCTTCCTCTCTCCTAGTCCCTACTCCGTTAAGTTGCATGCCCGACAGGGTCCATAACACTGGTCTTTATAAATTTTATAACATCTTTATACATTATGTTATCGCAATAAATAATTGAATTGAAACTGAATTAATACTGCTAAGGTTGGCAGAGGATTTGCAGCACCTGTGGAGTTGTCTGTGTTGTAGGCGACTGTTACCACATACCATCAAGTGGACAGTCAGCCTGTCTGACAATCTGTAGTACATAAAAAAAAAAACTTAAACGAAGAGAGAGTGTTCGAATGTTTTATATTAATTATTAATCATTTTATTATTATGGTGACATTACTGTACATTAAATATTTTAAAAAAATAATTACAATTCATAGATACACGTTGTACTTAAGTCTGTGCGTTTGTACACGTTAATCTCAGAAACGGCTACGTATTTCATTAAAAATTTAGATTCAAAAATCTTAGTTCAAACAATAATTGTATGTTAATTGTACTTAAATTATTTTAATAAATTTTAAGTCAACGTATTTAATAACATTAATTTCTTTATATCCTTAAATTACAAAAATTTAATATTAATTGTTTGAAGCCTATTTTATATTTTATTTTCTATTGGTATCCCTTTAAAGTAACATTACGGTAAAATGTCCATGTAGCGTTGGTGGATATGTTTATGTACAATTGGTACAAAACTTACAAGTGGTAAAGTGTTGGTTAAATCATATTTAACTTCTACTATATGTAGGTAGGTATATTGCAACATTTAAATTTATCTCACATAATAAAAAAAACTTATTGTCACCCTATTAGAAAGGGACACACAGCCTCTCTACTACATATTCTGCTCGGCTAGATTTTTAGCTGCAAGTAATCAATCCTGTTTTATCATACTTATTAGATCCATTGCAGTGACGACAACTCCGTCTTTACCGAAGACCGCCGTGAAATAACAGCATGTGTGTTGTCGTGTTTCGGTGAGTGAGAAAGGGATGCCAGAGCCTGCCTAATCTCTTATCCTTTCTTATATGGTCGGTAGCACATTTGCAGCACCTTTGGCGTTGCTTTTGTTTATAGGCGACGGTATCCACAACAATCAAGTTAGATGTTTATAGGCACCTTCAATCAAGTGAATCGTCTCCCTGCCTACCACTAGATGCCAGCTTTTATCTCTTTCTCGGCTAATTTCTTCCATGCCAGTCAACGGATTTTGATACGGTTTTCACTAATGGAAAGACCGATAAACGAGAATAAACTCGTATCCGTGCAGAACCGAGGGCGGGTCGCTAGGTTTAAAATAAAGTAGTGTTCGCCTAATAGTCGAAATTCGACCGCAATCATTTGAAGGGCAAAAATAAAACAACTGCTTTCCAATTTTTTTTATTGGCAACACTAAATCTCGTCGAAACTAGCTTTTGCCCGCGACTTCGTAGGCGTTCCTTTTTCTTAAGTGTTAAAACATTTATTCAATACCTAGGTACTTATTGCTCATATAAATATTTTTGTTAGGCGTTGAATTTTTGTTTTAATTTGTAGTTCATCCCTCGGAGACAGTACTTTTTCTTGGATGAAAAGTACTCTGGTTCCATGAGGCCCAACTTGCTTAAAGATTTTAAAAGATTTTGGTAGACCGCTTCGAGGACATCACTGGCGACCTCAGAGCAGTTCCACCTCGGTCAGCAAATCAACTTTGCTTTACCACGAGGTAGGTAATGAATCCGGAATGCTAGAAAAACTGCTCGAAGGATCCAAACTAGATGTGATAAGCTAATATAACCTAAGCTAATATATAGTTAAGAGGCTTGTCAAACAAATTTGATATAAGTATTTATTATAATATATTATATTAATTATTACTAGCTAACCGCCCCCAGCTACGCACAAGTGTCCATTTTTTCTCTTCATAAGAATATTATCTTCTAAGGATTAGCATTTAGTATTCACATTAACGATTAAATTAGAGCATTAATGTCACATTTAGCGACTCATTTTTATTTATTTATTTATTTTATCAAAGTTACATCAACGGCACAAACAAAAAACTTAGAATAGGTATAGATAACACAAGGCAATTTTAAGGCATACACAGATAAACTACAAATTTATATAGATTTATTCATAACACACCCATAAAAATGATCTGCGTACATTAATAGATAAATAGGTTACAAATCCAATAAAATTACAGGTGTGACAACATCCACTAAAAATAAACAAAACCACAAGATTAAATTAAAAAATTAAAACAAACTGATGTCAAGTTTTATCAATATTTTTACACTAACATGTTTTGCAATATTTTCTACCAGGGACAATTTATTATAAATACAATAACAATAAACAAATTAATTATTGTACATATTACGCAATTTTAGTTTTATGATTAACGCGCTTAGTGTCGTCAAATGTGTACTTTCATAAGCCTTATCTTCGTTAATGGCTAGACCAAAAGACTTGAAAAAATAAATTAATTAATAAGTGAGTGAAAAAATAATAGAATAGGCAAACTCCATCTTCGACCCTTACCATTCATCATCACTTACCATCAGGTGAGATTAAGGTCAACTTCTTTCCCGTACACAAATACAAATAATAATAAAAAAAACAGGTAAAGGCATAGACAATGTTGATTTTAGTGATTATAAAATACATAAATGATTTTTTTTTTCAATATCTTCATAGCCGATGGTGCCCAACGATGAATATAGTCAAGCGAGTTCATTTTGCGATCGTCAAAACGAGCAAAAATTAGAATGCTCACTGCCCGTTAGTGACGGTCACAAACCAACTTCGCTTAACAGGGAATTGTCTTCATCTTCAAATTGAAAGTCTTCTTTTCTCAGCTAGGATCTTCGGCAAGACTAAAATTTGGTCTTAATGCTGACTGAATAAATTTTTGAAAAAAAAAAACTTTTATTTATTACTAACTGGTGCCCACGACTACTAATTACTTAATACTAAAAATATTAAGTAGACTATCCTGTGTCCCGTACGTCCAAATGTTTATCTACCAAGTTTCATGAAAATCAGTTAATTCGTTTCAGAGTTATGGAGGAACATACATACATACATACATACATACATACATACATACATACATACATACATACATACATACATACATACATACATACATACATACATACATACATACATACATACATACATACATACATACATACATACATACATACATACATACATACACACCTACACTTACAGATTTATTATTAGTATTGATGACTAGCTGATGCCCGCAACTTCGTATGCGCAGTTGGTTTTTCCTGGAAGATTTCTATGCTTTCAATTTTCAAGGCGAGCGCAGTCGCGGGGCACAGCTAGTTCTGTAAATAAAAATCCAAAACTAATATAATAAATTATAATATAATTTGTTTGTAGAGTCATTTAATAATAGTCCCAACATTTAAAGGTAATTAAGACTGTTTGTTTTTGTCAACAAATAAGTAAACATTGTTTAATATTAAGTAATATGAGTACCTACTGTCGTTAAGTTTTCTAAGTTAAAGCTAATGACTAAAGTTTGTCCACTCAATTGAGCATTCCAAGTAATTGTTGTGATAACTTGTTGTGAGTATATTAGTATTAAATGTTCAATGTTCATAGCAATTTTTGTAGTAAAAGAAAAGTTCGCTATTGGCAATTTTATGCTGTGTGACTATGTTTCAATAAAATAAAATAAAAACTTATTTTTGGTTAATTTTGATTAGTGAGTCTAGGGTTGCGAGTCAATTATGAAAACGATAATTAGGGTTAGCTCTTACAGAGATGCTAAAATGGTTTTTAGCTCAAGAATAAAAGTAATTACAGGAAACCTTAATCCAATATTAATATTTAAAAAAAATATCTTTATTTTCTAAATATTACGTATAAAATATAATTATATACCAACACATTTCATAATTATTAATTTTGAATCCAAACGCAATATTGGATTTCATAGAAATCTTTAGAAATCTGAAAGCTTTTAAGGCTGTATATATATATGTAAGTATACAATACAACTGAAGTCTTTGCCCAGTACCTACTTTTTTAATACTCGTGATACTTTAACAAATATTTAAGTACCTACCTAAGGTCTTTGAATCTGAGTAACACAATACACCAATTTTACTAGAAAAGCTAAAATTAAGTAAAATTATATTTTAATTTGACTAATATATATTGATGCAATCATCAGGACTTTATACAAAGTCAGACGAGGTTAAATCGACATCAGCGCCCGAACACTTGCACAAACAATGCCATCTTTACTCTTATACATGCTTTATTAAAATTGTTTAATTTTTTTTTAAATTTTACAATATTCAGCCTATTTCTTAACAAGTTTCTTGTAAAAACAGTGAGTTCATTATTGTATCGTATACCCTTAAAGATAATTTTCCAAACTTTGATTAGAGACATAATCAGAAGAAGTGTTAGACGAAATTAGAACAGCTGTAAGCTTTTTATTTTATTTTATTTATTTATAATTTTAACAATTTTAAAGCTAATAATATATATAATACATGTAAAATGATAAATGGATTTAGGTACTATCTAACTAAGTATATGTGAAGTATATATAATTAAGTATCGACCATTTAAAAAATATTACTATCATTCATTATACATATTATTATTAGAAAATTATTACAGTATTTCGAAGGCCAGGAAGGCTACTTCTGATGTATCTGTAAGCTAAGCAGTTAAGCGTTGCTTGGCTTAGTGGATATACAGACAGACAGGCTTTCATTTATGCTATGTAAGGATGTTAAGGTCAGGCAGGCTTGTTGGTCTACTTAAACTCATTAACTTTAGAGTATTTTAATAAACACTTAAGAGACACTGGCAGGTTCCAATGTGGGTCTGTTGTTTAGGCAGCCAAGCTTTCGAATCGCTGCTTAGCTATCACAACATATGCTAAGGAGGGACTGCAACCGGTCCAATTACTTAGAATTGGAAGAAACTCAATCGAGAAGGAGATCAATCGTCTAATCCAGCTGAGATTGGCAGTGTTCGGGAAGCTTCGAGACATGTGTTCCTCCAAAATTGCTCAGTGTCTTAAAAAAAGTTTTCGACCAATGTGTGTTACCAGTATAATGACATAAGACGCTGGAACTTGGTCTACTATGGGCCTTTGAAGAAAGCTCAACGTCACTCAATGAGCCATGGAGATGACAATGCTCGAGGTAACACTACGATATCGATTCATTAATGAGGAGATCCGTAGACGTACGAATGTTGCCGACATAACCATGTCGGTATTAGTTGAAGTTGAAGGGGCAGTTGGCAGGACACATAGTAGTTGCGGAGAGCCGACGAACGCTGGGGCCGGAAGGTTCTCGAGTACACAAGATGGACAGACGACCTGATAAGGGCCTTCGGTCGACTGTGGATCCAGGCTGCTTCTGACCGGACTTTTCGGAAAATTATGTGGGAGGCCTATGTCCAACAGTAGACTACCTATAGCTGAGATGATTATGATTATCCTCTTTTAAAAGTATAGTGAATTAAATGATGATGCGTTTGATTCAGATTACAATAGATAGGCAAATATTTATATGTAAGTATATTAAAATATTGTTAAATTGATTGATGATGATAAATTTTAACTTACCATACCAACTGCGACGCCTGTACACGACACATTAATATGGAACAAATGATAATAAATGAAAATAGTTCTGTTAGAGTGGGTGGTCAAATCTGAACTGAGGTGGGTATGTTCAGTATGATGTGGTTCGACAATGTAGGTCTTGTGAGCCGTATACAGCCTTCAAAACACAGGGTTGAACTCTTAGTTATAACTTTATTTTTAAAAAAAATTTTTTGTTTGTGCAGTACCGCAAATTTCCGAAAATCGTATTTTTCGCAATTTTGCATACACTTTATAGGAAGTATACAGTAAAGAATATAGGGTACCTTTCATCCCGAAAAAAGTACATACACCAAAAGGGGTTCATCTAGAAATTAAAATTAAAATTCAATGATCGAAAAAATATACGAGTAGTATATTTTCTATGTAAACAATATTATAAAGAGAGAAGATTTTGTATGTTTGTAATGAATATACTCAAAAACTACTGATCTATAGGTGAAAAATTGTTTCACCTATAGAAAGCAACATTATCAGTTTATAAAAAAAATTACGCGTTTATTGATAACAGCTAGTGATCAATAAAGATTGAATAAATGTTTCAAATCGGGTACATAAGAAAAAGGGGTACTTTTTTAAAAGCTTAAAAAACTCTTTTAAAAACTCTTAGCAACTGAAAAATTACTTATTTTATTTTACTAGCTTTTTTTAATGTTAATGTTGTTAGACAGGCTGACGGATAAATTAATGGTAGGTGGCTACTGTCGCCTATAATACCGCCGACTATAGTATGGTCCCGATAAGAGAGATATTAGTTTTTATTATTATTGTACTATTTTTATTTATTGTAATTTTTCATATTATGTTTTTTTAATATTATAGGACTTCCTGAAACAGCCGACTCTTTTAGTTCATAGAACAAGTCTGGAAAAAGTTAATAATTAAAATATTTTCATAACTCAATCATCTGAATACAGCCCTGCGTTCATGTGGTTTTGTGTGTTCAAGTGTCGCCTGTATTTGTTCTAATTCCTGCGTATGTATAACGCATTACCTACTAAATAGTTTATTGTCATTTTGATCTTTTTTACCAATTGCTATCTTTTACCAATGATTTTCGTATTTCAATCAGCCCCAGAGCTTATTTTCACTACCCCCCTTTATCGGTAGCAAACTCGAAGTGCGAACTTGCATGTGTATGGGCGACAGAAAAAAACTACCGTAAAGAAACTAATATAAATATCGTGTTTTTTTCTCATTTCATGTGTCGAATTGTTTCAAGAATTTTGGCTCCAAAGATATTAAACGAAATAGACTTAAATATCTTAACTGCAAATGTTTTATATAAGATATGATAATTTTTGTTATTATTACGAGGTAATGCAGCCAGTATGCTTAGGACCCTACCCAGGAGACCGAAGCTTAATATTATATATAATTTGTAAATATAATAACTTAGTTTTAGATTTGTTTATTTTAATTATACTTTATATACGTTTGCACAGAAGGGGGCCCTTGCCAAACAAGCAGTTGCGATATTATTACAAGACTTTTTAGTGAAAATGTGACAAGGTTCTCGCGTATTGCAACCAGTACCTTTACCATGAGTACCATGAGAGTGTATATGGAAAAATTGTTAATTTTACGCTCTCGCTAGCGAGTGCGGTCATTATAACTCATGGTAGAGGTATACTGTATGTAGCTATAGGCGAACACTAGTTTCAATAATAATTTAACCTAAATTTTAATGAATTTAACAATGATCCGTAAGGCTTTCGAGGTGGAAAATTTGGATTTGTCATTACCATTTTCTGCAGTACCAACATATATCTTTAAAAAAAATCTGATATTTTTTTACCACATATCTCCACACATTCCACACAGCACCATCTAGTTCCACACTAAGCAACTTAATGCTTGTATTATGGATACCAGACAGTTGATATAATATATAGATTACTTTTTTTTTGTAAATACATACATATTATATTATAAATACAAACATCCATGACTCAGGTACAAAGGTAAATCTTAACACATAAACATTTGCCCCTAGCGGGATTCGAACCCGCGACCGTTTGGTTAACAGCTAGGGTTACTAGCCACTAGACCAAACGTGTCATGTATGGTATATTTTTACCTTATTTTATGTAAGGTAAATAATACAAATTCCATGGCCAATATCTATTCCCTAAATCTGTTGCTGATACATTGTTATGACTATTGTGTAATTTGCCTACTTTAAAACTGGAATAATCAATTCACTCATTGAAAACATTGCTCAGAGAAACTTTAAAACAATTGTACAAATATTACAAATAATTTCGGCCTCGATTTCGAAACAATACAGATAGAAATATTACTAAGAGCATAAAGTAAACTACATTTGAATTATAACTCTTTTTTTAATATTAAATGTACCTACTATCATGCTATATATGTTTTGTGTAGTCAGAATGGAAATCAAAATATAAGTATATTAACTTTACAGTAATAATATAGTTTTCAGAAAATAAATAGGCTATAATTTATAGATGACTAATGAGGGAGCGAGGCTTCAACCTTGCAACCTTAAATGCAAACCTTTCCCATTTATCTCTCTTTCTATAAGTGATATAAGTAGTTAAGAAAGACTAACGCAAGACGATTGATTTTTATATTAGGGGTTAAAGTATGAAATTGCCGATTTGTACTGAAAAATAAAAATTCGTTTTTTTTTAATTTAACATATTTATTTAATCAAAATAATTACCATTATTATCTATACATTGCTGCCATCTAATAGGAAGCTCATTTATGCCTTTGCGATAGAACTCTGGTGATCTAGATTCGACAAACTGTGTGAAAGCATTTTGCACTGCCTCCTGAGAAGAAAACTTTTTATCACGCAGAAAATTGTCCAAATCACGAAAAAAATGGTAGTCCGTTGGAGCAAGGTCTGGCGAATACGGAGGGTGACGAATGGTTTCTAATTGCAGTTCCTGTAGAGTTAAAACGGTTTCTCGTGCTGTATGAGGTATTTAGGACACTGTTGCGGCGTTTGACCTGGGGTCAGCCATTGCATTTTCCGCTTACGATTATCGTAAAGAATCCATTTTTCATCACATGTCACAATTCGATCCAATATTCCTTCATTTCTGTATCGATTCAACAAGGCAACGCAAGTTTCAACACGCGTTTCTTTCTGCAGATCAGTCAAATCATGAGGCACCCATTTTTCATATTTTTTTATTTTATTGATTTGACGCAAATGAGTCAATATTGTTGGTAAGGTAACGTTAAACCATGCCGCTAATTCCTGAGTAGTTTGGCTCGGATCGGCTTCCACCATCTCTTTCAAATCATTGTTATTCACCTGTGTGGGCGGTCTTCCACGTGGTTCGTTCTTCAAATCGAAGTTTCCATCACGAAAGCGTTTAAACCAAAATCGCACAGTGCGTTCATTAGCAGTCCCCTCTCCAAACGCAACATTAATATTGCGAGCTGTTTCTGCCGCGTTAGTTCCGCGTCGGAACTCGTATTCAAAAATCACACGAATTTTCAAAGTATCCATCTTTATTGTCTAAGCTGAATAAAAAAAACAACTGAAAGTTGATAATCGAATGTTGCACATGTTTTAAAAGAAGAACTACATAGGTACCGTATGAAAAAAGTTTCACTCAAAAATCTCAAACCATGAAGGTTCTATGTCAATTCGAAGTACCTATTACAATAAAACGGCAATTTCATACTTTAACCCCTATTATATAAGAATATAGATAAAATGATGTATATTTATGTGGATATACTTTATCCGTATGTATATATATGGGTGAGGCCATCAAAAATGATAATTTGATAAATGATTTTGGGTCCGTAACATAAACTTAAACTTTTTGCATATAAGTACTTAAAACTATCAACTTTTACAGTTTTCCTTTTAAAAAGTATCATTTTTATTTGTATTTTAAATACGCAAACGACTGTAAAACTATTTCTTTCAATTAAAAAAAATGTTTTTATTGCGAGACATTTCCTAGTACAAATAAAAGTCTCCCAAATGATACCCCCAAACATATTGGTATTAAATTTAAAATTCGGTTCATTCAAATAACAATTAAAATATTTTCTTTAAAGAACCACCGATTTTAGACAATGTTTATTATTTTAAGGTAAGTTTGTATACTTTTGCTCTATTCGACAGAATATTTAGTAAATATAATAATATGTATATTTAGTAATATATATTTAGTATTTAATTATTAAATTACAGCTCTAAATTATGAAAGTTGTTAATTATTCATTATATTGACGTAAATGGAAGTTCTTTTGAAAAGAGGTTAGGTTTTATGTTACTTTTATATTACTTATGTTACCCTTTTTAAATTTGTAACATAAAATTGATGTAAAATAAAGCCTTAATTAAATTGCAGTGCATAAACAGATGATTTCTTATATTAAACCTAAATATGATTACTGATATGAAAAACTGAATTAATATTATTTCCTGTAACATAGCATAGCATAGCAAAACTAACGAATGTCTCCCTATGGTATACTTGCCCTTAGAAACTTTTATGTTACTTTTAAGTTACCCGGTAACATACTTTTATGTTATATGGGGCCAATTTGACGGCCTTGCAACAAATTGCAATTTGCCTTATATACGTGTACATCCTGATAACACAAAGGCCATGTTTACCATACTATACCATATATACAACGGGATAATGCAGCCAACATGCCTGGAACCTTGCCTAAGGGGCCTAGGTGTGATATGCCCTCCCCGCGCTGTGATAGCCGTGGTGGGGCACCGAAGTCGTGTCATGACGTCCCCGCGACCCCGCCCATCAACCACCGCGCTAGAAAGTCCTTGGGTACGAATCCGGCATAACCCCACAGTGTCCTCTATAATGCCGGGTATTTAAGAGGATTTCCCAAAGTTAAAAAAAGGTATAATATAATATTCAAATAATTATGCTGGATTGCTACCATATAACTCCTGTTTTTATTCGAGTTTTAAAAATGTTGACTTAGTCTATTTAATTTTTAATGTTAATAGAAATATTCCCAAGTTGAATTTAATTGGAATCGAGCTGCGGTTGCTGGTAACCGCGTAATGCAAGAAGTCTGTGCCAGTTTGCCATTCTAGCACCTATTAAATAAATACCTACTACCTTGTGAGACATTGTTAAGGATTTTAGACAGTTTCATTTTATATAAAGATATACCTAGGCCATTTTTACTAAAAGGAAACAGCTAAGTAAGCCTCCAACATAGAAAAATCTACTGGCTTGTGAGCAGAAAATCCCATAGTTTATTGAGGGAATATATATATTCTTTAATTTACACAGTTTCAGAATTAATTGCAATAGTGCCTACATTGAAAAGAATGTTTATTGAATAATAGTGAAATGTTGATAAAAAAGATTCTACCATTCTCTTACTACTATTAAAGTACTATTTTCTCTATGCTACTACATATTTCTTAAATGTAGAAAAAAAAGGTTATTTAGTCATTAAGTACTTTTATCACTCACAGAAGCTACACTTAAAAAAGTGTTACTTTTATACAGGATGTCCCGTAAATATCGTTATAGGACAAATCATGGCCTCTCAGAAAAACACTATTGACTATCACAATAGTTTTTATTCCTTACCTTTTGTCACTAATTGGCTTTACAAAGTTTAAGGTTCGCGTGAATCACGTGAAGCAATCAAACAAAACGTAGAGGGAAACTAACCAAAGGCGTGCCCTCTTCTTCATGACATTGCGCCTGGTCTATACCTAGCAGTAGCAGTCTCTGTGACCTAGTGACTATTATTTATTTTCAAAGCTGAAGTCTGACTCAAGAGGTAAAAGATTTTCTAGTGACGATGAAGTGGCCGCTGCTCTAGCGTTTGCTCATTTTGAAGTCACAACTTCTGAATATTTTTATAAAGGGATACTTAGAAATGTTAAATAAACGATCCGAAAAGTGTATAGAGGTCGACGGAGACTAAGTATATAAAAAAAATATATAAATTGATGTAATACAGTGCTTTTTTCTTTGCTTGGTGGAAAACTTGTGTACCCTCCCACGTACTCGTAATTACTCAGAGAAAAAGCTGTCCACGTCGTCCGATCGGTCGGACGAAGTAGTCGGAGTCGGACAGACGGACGAACCCCCTGTAAGCTGTTGATTATACAATAAGACCTATCTCAAAATAACTCTCCTTGAGTAATTAGTAAATAAAGAAAACAGCATTCTCTAGTCGATTCTGTCTCTCTGTTATCAGTATTTCTATTTACCATTTATCTTATCAAATATTACTTAATGGCATTGCTATGTTTGTGCAACATTTAGTGGTTCACTATACTGTCTTTGGAATCAGTCAAGCGACCATGTCTTGGTAAATAACTCAATTATGTTTATTTATTTTAAACTATTTCCAATTATGCCATTAGGTAATTTGTGTCAAATATGAAATAACAATAAAAAAATATTAAAATCGCAGAATTTTAAGCACTCATAATTTAACATAATATATATGTTTAAAAATGTTTTTTAATTATTTATTTATTAATTACTTATTAATCACGACTAGAATTATACAAGTTTTGGGGGCCTTCATTTTAAGTTTAATTGTTAATAACTTTAGCAATTTTTTTCGTGCTGGAAAATCCTTCGAATACTTTTTTCTAGACGTCATTCCGAATCCAATGAGCTATCGCTCATATTTTTAGGATCTTTATCACTATTTAATTAACAGGAATATGAGTTTGTTGATTAGACTACACATAGCATACAGAAAATACAAAGTAAGTTTCTCAAACAAAATAATTTGCTGTTCTATGTAGTATGTACCAAATAATGTCGCTTGTGGATAGACGTTCTCTCCTCGGTATGACTTTCTTATATAAAACTTGCAATAGCATGATTGACTACTGGACCGATTTTGAAAATTCTTTCATGAATAGAAAGCTACATTATCAGCGACTAACATAGGCTATATTTTATAAAGTTACGCGGACGAAGACGGGTGCAATAGCTAGTGACTAATACTAATCGAAAGAGCGATTAACGAGGTATGTCTATATATATATAATTTTCTCAGTCGGGTCGGTCTAGTATCTAATAAATTTTATAGTGACTACAAATTTACCCTATATATTGCTTTCTTGCTATTCTTTGTTTTCAGCGAATTAAGTAAAAAAAGAAAATTTCCTAATGATTTTAAATTTGGCGTGGCAACCGCTGCATATCAGATCGAAGGAGCTTGGAATGCTACAGGTACTGTCTCACAGGACCGCTCATATTCGGCTAGATTAGTCAAGCAAATTTTATATCATCAATACTAATAATAAATCTGTAAGTGTAGGTATTGTATGTATGTATGTATGTTCCTCCATAACTCTGAAACGAATTAACTGATTTTCATGAAACTAAGTAGATAAACATTTGGACATACGGGACACAGGATAGGCTACTTAATATTTTTCAACGCGGACGAAGTCGTGGGCACCAGCTAGTTATCGATAAGAACATTATATTGTGAAGACTTACCCCCAAATATCTTATCATCAATCATCATCATCATCAATACTAATAATAAATCTGTAAGTGTAGGTATTGTATGTATGTATGTATGTATGTATGTATGTATGTATGTTCCTCCATAACTCTTAAACGAATTAACTGATTTTCATGAAACTTGGTAGATAAACATTTAGACGTACAGGACACAGGATAGGCTACTTTTTTCTTTTTCAACGCGGACGAAGTCGCGGGCGCCAGCTAGTTACCAATAAAATTAAACAGCAGCAGCCACAAAGATTAGGTACCCTGAAAGAAAAGTAAATTTTTGTAGTGTTTCGATTCGTTAATTTTATGTTTCTAGATGTAAAGCATTTAGACTCTAAACTCGTAGGATGTATATGCTAAACTCACTATTTTCTATATAGTACTATTCATATGTAACGCAAGCTCGTGGCAGCTTTTTGAAAATGCAAAAAAGATTTTTTGCGATTGCCATTTTGTAATACTCGAGTGCGTCAGATTTTCATACAGACGGTTTAGCCTGAATTCCTGATCGTGCTGATTCTTAATCTGACGATTATTTGGAGGATTTTTCTAAATACAGCGTCTACAAACTTTTGAGCGCCTGTAGACGCTCAACCCACCGTTAAAAAGGAAACGGTAATAACGGTAATAAGGAAGAAAAAAAGGTAATATGACCTTTTTTTCTTACTACCATCTAATCTGCAAAATCCAATAGGTCCCCATGACGCTCGAGTGACTCCACATTTAGCACCGTGGGCTCCCCTACCAATAGAGTTTAGGGAACATGCTGCGTAAGCAATACACAACTTCGCAATGTTGGCAATGTGTGCAACTGCAAATGTTTAGCTTAGCCGAAGCGAGTAATCATTATTTTCAATTACGCGAATAAAAATGAAACATTCGGAAATGGATCATGATACGAACCTGCATAATGTCAAATCGGTAGCTTTCACCCTTTTAATTTCCTGCCTCTGTTGTCCTTGCCACGCAGTTTCGACAATAGTTAAAAATGTATTTAATATATTTCATAGATAAATCACCCAGCATATGGGATGTTTTCGTTCGACGACCGGATAAAATAAATGATCACATGATCATTTATTTTATCCGGTCGATAAATGACGACGTTTGTAAATCTTACCTCCACTACAAGCGAGATATACAAATGGTGAAATTTCTTGGCGTGGAATTTTACAGATTCTCTATATCCTGGCCAAGACTTTTGCCGAACGGTTTCGCCAACAAAATAAGCGAGGAAGGGTCCGAATATTACAGCAATTTAATTGACGAATGTTTGGCCAACGGCATCCGACCAATCGTCACAATGTTCCATTGGGATTTGCCTCAGAGTTTACAAGATTTGGGCGGTTGGACCAATCCACTGATTGCGGAATGGTTCGAAGATTACGCCAGGGTTTTGTATAGGTTATACGGAAATAGAGTCAAGACGTGGATAACTATTAATGAGCCAAAGCAAATTGGATTGTATGGGTATGGCAAGGAGAGGTTTGCACCAGGGATTAATGCACACGGAGTCGGAGAGTACTTGGCAAAATCAGAGTGTCTGTCTGTGATTTGCGAAAAACTGCCTCAAACTAAGCTTAGAGAGTCATTCGCATGCTGTTAAAACGTAAATAACTTTTTTTAGAATTTTTGTCTGTCTGTCTGTCTGTCTAACCGGGGTAATCTCAGAAACGGCTGAAGCGATTTCGATGAAACTTTGCAGACATGAAGAGGGGGTCGTCAGGAGTAACATAGGCTACTTTTTATTTATGTAAATTGCGGTACATACACCAAAATAACATTTTTTTAAATTTTTGTCTGTCTGTCTGTTTGTTCCGGCTAATCTCTGAAATAGCTAGACCGATTTTGACGGGACTTTTATTGGCAGGTAGCTGATGTAATAAGGAGTAACTTAGGCTACGTTTATTTTAGAAAAAATACACCCCGGACGAAGCCGGGAGCGGGCCGCTATAAACAATAAAAAACGGGATCTATGCAATATATTCGAGTTTTTCAAACGCGATATTTTTTCTTTTACTGAAAAAAAGTTACTAACCCTGTGACAATAAAAAAAAAAGATTTTTTTCGTTCATAACAATTGCATTTGTTGTTAACAACTGAAACGAAGGTTCATGCAATACGATAAGTTCTCCTTGCGGCATATCTTTTCTTTGGCTGATTCGCTCATTATGTATTATTAATAGGAACGGATTTTTTTTCCCTAACATTCTAGAAAATTCTAGATGTTTATAGAAAATTCTATGAAAACTTTCTTCACTTTTTCAGATAATTTAATAAGATTTTTTTAAAATTTCAGAACATCGTCAAAATTTTTAGAAATTTAAAAATTTGTTAAACCTGATGGGTGATTTGTTATATTTATTTCGAAGGAAGTAGAGTGAGGCTATCTTAATGCATAAGCATCATTCTCATTAAACTCGAAAAGTCTATGTACATACCTACACGAATAGTTGAAACATTTATCTTTTCTGCTAACGATCATCACTCAGCTTGATAGACAGCTTTAGTATTCATCATCGAAGTTTTGAGATAGAATATACCCATATTTCGCCGAACTGCGTTCTCTTATCTCAGTTGAACTAATATACACAGGAATAAGACAAAGTTACGCACAATTAAACAAAAATCAATTCGCTCACGCAGACATTATTAAATTTACGTTTTTTAATATTATAAAACAAAGTCCCCCCGCCGCGTCTGTCTGACTGTATGTTTGCGATTCTCAAAAACTACCGAACGGATTTTTATACTGTTTTCATTAATGGGAAGAGCGTTAAACAAGGAAGGTTTCTACGTTTAATTTGCAGAAAAAAATTGCACCCGTGCGAAGCCGGGAACGGATCGCTAGTCGTTTATACGACGAAGGGTTTAGGGCGACACAAAAAGGTATAAACAAGTTTCCTCTGATTTTTTATATTAAAGAATGGCAGTCAGGCTCACATGAAATGGAATAACATTAGAGCAGAATGTCTTTTCACAAAATTTTCAGGTTCTAGATTGAAATACGTATAATCGAATGCGCAAGAACAATCTTAATTCTTTATAAAAATCGCTATTTCAGGTGTTTGCGGAATAACAATTGCGACAGATTTTCGCGAAGGAGTGACAAGTTCTCTTGAAGATGTAGAGGCCGTGTTAGATGCAATGGAATTCGAAGTGGGCCTGTACAGTCACCCTATATTCTCCACAAAAGGAGGTTTTCCAGAGAGAGTCGTCAGTCGCATTGCAGAGAAAAGTAAAAAACAAGGTTATCCTAGAAGTAGACTTCCGGAATTTTCTCCAGTGGAGGTTGATTTTGTCAAAGGTATATTTTAATTGCTTGTTATCTGGTTTTATTATTGTTTGGCCAATTTATAATTGTTGTTAGAAGACGCAGCGTGGGACGCTGTGCGACCAGGTGGACAGACGACCTGAAGGGCATCGCAGGAAATGGGTGGATGCGAAGGGCATCCACTAGTAGAGATCCGTATATCCAATAGTAGAGAGACACAGGCTGTTGATGATGAAGATACTTGGCCAATGAAAGATGAAACTGAAAATACGCAGCAAATTAAAAAAATATGTTTTAAGAGAGTCCTAAAATGGTTATGATTAACATTTTTAAATATTTCTGAGATATTCAAATTATCACTTTGTTGTGTAAGCTCGTAACTAACCATTTTACACCTGAAATGAAAATTATAGGTAAGTTATGTATGAATAATTATGTATAGAAAAAAAAAAACAATGGCACTCCGGGAGTGCCAACAGAAATGAAAAGTTGAACAATTACGTGTTTATTTTTTGAGTATATTTTTTGAAAGTATGAAAAATAAGTACTTATATACAGAGGTGTCGGTTACGGTAACAGTGTCGCAAATTCAATGGTTTTTCCAATCTCAAAAATGCCCAACCACCTAAAGAAGTTTTCACTTCAAAAAAATAATATACACATTTTATTTAAGCTTATTTAAATCTTTTAAAAATACAAAATAGGTATTTTTAAATCAGGTACAAGCGACTTCTACGGATTCAATCACTATTCGTCGAAATTTTACACAAGAGATGACTTCCAGCCAGGAATGTATCCCACACCTTCTTACGAAGACGACCTCGGAGCCACATACACTTATTTGAACTACAAGAAAGGAGCAGTCATTCATTTTACCGTAATAATATTTTTTGTTAATTTATGCTGTTCTGTAGTTACAATTTATATCTATTTTTATTTAGAAACAGTTATATGTATATACCTACCTACGCACAAATTCACAATTAAAATCCTACCCTTATCCTACCCTCAAATTTTAGATAAAGATACCTCATAAGTTTTATATAAAGTAACACTTACAATTAGATAAGAGAAATAGTCAAGTTATATATGCTAATTGTACCTACATTGGGAGTAACAAGTAAGTATTTCCATTCTCAACAGGTAATACCGCAAGGCATAAGGAAAGCGCTGAACTGGGTTAAGGAATCATACAATAATCCTCCTGTATATATTACTGAAAACTCATAGATAGATCATGACAGAGTTTCTTACTACCAAGAATATTTATGCAACGTACTAGATGCCATAGAGGAAGATAAATGTAATGTTGTCTGTTATACGGCGCGGCGCGGCGTGGAGTTTGATGGACAACTTAGAATGGGACAGCGGGACAAGGTGCTTAACATGATATATTACATAATATTGCAAGGCGCCCGGCCCTTACAAAAAAAAAGAACAAAACTAACACATACATTGTAATGTTAAATTTCTTATTAATTCACACTTTTTTATTCCCACTCCAGTGTAAAATTCGGCCTCTTTGAAACCGATTACGAAGACGATCACAGAACCCGCAGGCCACGACTTTCAGCGTTCTGGTACAAACATTTAGTAGAAAAGAAAAGCTTTCAGGCTTGGAGTACTGAGAAACCAAATGAAAATATTATAACACAAAAAGAACTCGAAAATATTCGTTTTTAAGATAAGTAATAAAATGTAAAAAGTATTATCAATAGAATAACGATAGTTACCACTGGTTCCCTAATGGTGTTTATTTTTTACCCCATAATAACTTGGTATTTGGTGTAATATGAACTTTTACTCTCATGTAAAAACATGCGCATGTACAGAGTAGGCGTGCAGAAGTGAACATTCGCCATCAAATATACATATTATATCCATCGAAATAATATAATTATCTATGTAAGCAATATCTAGTAGTAAGCGGTTAAAGCGGTAGATGTCAGAGAGAGAGAGAGAGAGATAGAGAACAAAAATAAAATAAATGCACTTCATAAAAAGTATTCATGTTTTGTTAGCAATGGTTTAAAATATAAGAACCAAGTTTAAAAAGAGTTATTATAGTTATAGTTAGGATTGGTTAGGATCGTTTGGTTAGGAGGATAGTCTTTTTATATTACATTCTGTCTGTGTGACGCTGACGTTGATTGATTGATGTGACGTTTTTGTTAATCAAATTCTTGTCAAATCCAATGAAAGGTTGACTAAGGTAAATTAGTGATTATTGAGTGATTATATACTGATATACTCTTTGAAGTGTAACGTAGTGATTATATACTCTTTGCTTTGCTTTGAAGGTAAAGAAAAAGGAACAACTTATATTATAGAGTTCGATGGGGCCAATTTATATTTATAACTCATTAATCAAATCAACACAGATAAGATCAAGGAACATATATACTCTCTAGCAAGAGGATAAGTTAAATAAAATATAAAATTATTGGTTTTGTTAAATAAATGGTTGGTATGGTGAGCTTTTCCTAACAAATATTTTTGTAAAAATTGCCTTCAAAAATGTATATCTATCAGTTACCATATGAGGTAAATAAGGAAATGTGTCGGCTGCTTGATAATGACGATGATTGGAAGGAATTGGCTGGAGTTCATATGAAATATTCGCCTTTCGATGTCACCGTAAGTGGTTTTTATTTGGGTTTTTCTGTATACGTTTTCTACATATTGGAATGTGCTTCTAAAACCGCTCTTGTATAAGGATACATCAACTTACATGTTGCTTGTATTGAAAGATGTTAAGGTCCACTTAAAGATGTTAAGACTGACGGTCCACTTGATGGTAGGTGGCTACTGTCGCCTAAGGACACAAGTAACACTAGGAGGATGCAGATGCTCTGCACACCTTAGTAGGATTAAGGATAATGAATTAGGAAGGCAATCCTTATTTCACAGTGGTCTTCTATAAGGAAGTGATTACTGTCGCCAGATAGGCTGCCCAATTCACTGTGCCCCACCACTTACCAGCTTTAGACTAGAGCTGACTTTGAAAATTTCACACTTCCAGAGAACAGAACCTTTGAGACATAGTGTTAAGGAAATCACCTTAACCACACAACCTATGTAGCTCAACTTAAATTTTTAAAAAAAAGCCTCTATTTGGCTAGTTTCCTCAAAGGACTAAACATTTTAAAACATTCCCATCTGTTTCTTGGAAGTTACCCTTCTCCATGTTTCTCCTACCTTTTTCCCCAAATACATCATTCCGTCTTTTCCATGGTCTCCCTTTCAACCTTTTCTGTAATCTCTGGGTACCCATTCTCCCATTCTTCCACTACCCCCATTTCTGGCTTGGTGTACAGCCCATTTCCATTTAAAAATTCTATATCTTTTTACAATATCACATCCTGGTTTTATATCTGTTCTTCCTTCCTCAGTCTATCCCCATGCTGTACTCTTAACATACTTCTTTCCAGATTTCAAATTTTTCTGACAGATCTTATATTTATAGGACATAGAAAATGTATCTAGAAGACGAGGCACTTCCCCGACATACGAACTTTTCGTCAGATGGGGTCAACTCAACCATCGCGTTGAAGAGTTATTCATATTGTTGTACCGGATGAAGCATAAGCCAGCCCTGTGGTGTCTCAAGCAGTTGGTTGATGAGAAATTTCAAAAGTTATTAAGTAAAGCCGACATTGGCAATGGAGGGAGAGGGCAGATTGCCGATACAGGTATGTCATTCTTTATATTTTCTAAGCATTAATAATACCTTTTTTTTACATTTTAGTAGACTGGGCTTAGATTTTTCTACATTCACTTCATGTACTGTAATTTGTAAAGCCTCAAATCGAATATTGCATTATGTAACACTGAAATGTAAATGACAAGTTAATCATAACATTTTTAAGATAATATTAACTCACACGCAAAAACAGATGAATGGATTGGAATGAAATTCGACACACAAATAATTTATTAACATGTATAATTACTTTTTATCCTGGTAAAATGATAGTTTCCAGTGGGATTTTTAATAAATGAACTACAGCATGATAAAAGGTAAAAAATTATTGAAATAAAAAATATATGAAATACAATATAATCCCGAAATTGTGAAAACATTTAACTAGGAACATTGTTTTCCCAACATTTGAAACAATGATAGTTACAATTTGGTAGTGATTAGTTACTAAACTATACATTTTGACTGTTTTCCTTCCTCAGATGATGCCGACAAGCAGGAAAGTTCACAAGCTGTTAATGTTGACAGGGATATTCCGCGCCCTGTTATGTTGATTGAACAGGTATGATTTTTGAAGTGAAAACTTCTTTAGGCGTGTTGGGCATTTTTGAGATGGGATAAAATCATTGAACTCGCGACAGTGTCATGTTACCTAAATGTAAGCGTTGATGTAGCTGATATTAATTTAAAATAATTTAAAAAAAGAACAATAAGTAGGCAACTGAAAGTAAACTTACTAGATATGATAACAAGGATCAATATGGTATACACCTCTGACAAATAAAATAGTTTCATATCAACAACAAACCTTTTTAATGGTCTGTCATTATGAAGTTCATGTTAAATAATTATGTTCTATTTATTGTCATTGTGTGTCAGTGTCATATATATTTTTTCTCTTGTATTTCTTGTGATCAATAATTTTGTGAAGCTTAGTTTTCACTTCTGACGTGCGTGCTACTGACATGTTTTTTTTTGTTTGCACAAGGACATTTTAACCCCCGACGCCCGACTCAAAAACAGAGTGTTATAACTTTGCCGTTAGTGTGTATCTGTCAGTGGCATTGTGGCTTTCAAACGGATGGACCATATTTGATCCGTTTTTTTTATTTGAAAACACATGATCGGGATTGTTTCTTAGATATATTGTTCCTGCATTCAGCCCGTTTCCAAGTTAAAAAAGGGATTTCACTAACTTCCACATGTTCGATTGATGTGAAATTTGGTATACCGTTACTTCGGTGGTATTTCCATGACATGGTAACCTTGATCTGATGCTGTAGTGTCAAGTAGTCTCCGGGGACAACCCAACTCCTTAGCAACTTACACCAGATGTAACGTGATTGGGTCCCGACTCAATAGAAAGTCTGGGTTAGTTTGTAATTTTAATTATATCTGGTTTATTACTCTTATGTTACAGGCTGTGCAGACACCAGTAAGTGATAGTGCAAAGGTGAGTTTTTATTATGTTACTAGACCAAAAGATATATAATATGTCCATTTATAATAATCATATTTCTTAAATTGTATATGTTTGAAATGAGATAATTTTCTTTTATTTTTGAACAATAGGTCTAACTTCCCGGGATAAAATAAGTAGGTTTGTTTGTACATATTTGAATCTATATATCTATACATGTAAATATAATATACTTGTATCATAAAATGAAGTCGATGTCAACTTCTGTCTGTTTCTCTGCAAACTTTTTCTAAACCACCTTACTACTAATAGAAAGAGCGGTTAACGAGGAAGGTATGTGTATATAATGTGCAGATAAAATTTGCATTCGTGCAAAGCCAGAAGCAGACCTACATGTAGAATACAATAATAGCTTTGATCAATTGTTATAGAAAATTTAAAGACATTTAATAGGACTGCTTTTATTTCCCGGTGGCTGGTACTACAAGCTACTTAATATTCACTTGTAGCGTTGGATGTTAACTAAAACCTCTTAGTTAACATCCAACGCTACAAGTTTTAGCTTTAAGTTAGCGGACCGATAAAGGATATTTTCTAATTAAATCGAAATTTATATTTGCAGAACACTCCGTCGACGGCGGACATGAGAAGTAGTGTCGGTAGTCCGGCAGACTGCGATATAATGAAAAGCGTCAAAGCAATACCGACGATAACCTATGAGGAATTGAAGGAAGCCACTGGCAATTGGGACGAGAGAAACCTTCTCGGTACTGGAGGTTTTGGACAGGTTTTTAAGGGTATGGAAATAAAACTTTATTTGTTGAAGTGAAAAAACTTCTTTAGGGAACGTTCAAGTATTACGTAACGCAATTAGGGTAGGTAGGAGGGGGTAGGTCTTGTAAAACGTTACGATTCATTACAGGGGTGGGAGGGGAATCCCTCGAGTGTATTGTACGTCATTTTTATTTTGTTCTCCCAAGTTGGCAACCCTTTTCGTTGGTAAAAATGGTCACTTGGTAAACTTGGAGGGGGGGAGGGGGTCAAAAGTCTTCAAAAATTGCGTTACGTAATACTTGAACGCCCCCTTAGGCGCATTGGGCATTTTTAGTATGGGGAAAAAAACAGCGAACTAACGGCGTCATGTTCCAAGCGACACCCTCAGTGGCGTTCAATTTTATGAAATAAGCGCCATCTACCGTAATGTTTGTTAAAATGTCAAAAGAGGCGTAGTTTTCAATTCTGACGCGCATCCCTATGACTGACAGTTTATATATATATAATATATATTTTTTATATTGTATATGCAAGGTCGCCAGATTAACATTTAATAAAAATGTGAAAATATTCTTTAGGTGAATGGAAACAGTTACCGGTGGCAATAAAGCGTTTAAAAAATGAGAAAAACATAAGGAACAAGGAGTTGATTGGGGAACTGTGCCTCAATCAGTACAGGCATGACAATATCTTGCCACTCTATGGATACAGTCTCGGTGGTAAGAAGTTCTCATAGAATATTTCGAAAAAAAAAAAAAAAAAACTGGCCATGCTTTTTGTACTCACATTTATAAGGGATTCAAAAAAGAGGACGAAATCTGTCTTAGTTTTGAGGATATAAATCTAAACTAAACTTTTTTAATATAATGTGTAACATCTTTCCTCTCGCTTTCCTGCAATCTGTGGGTGTAATTTCGTGCAAAGTGGGCGGGAATTATTTAAATTTTAAATACATAATTCTGTTCTATTATGGGTACGTTCCCAGTCTATGAAAGATAGTAAATAAATAAGCTGATGTTTATTTGTAGGTCCCGAAACGTGTCTGGTCTACCAATTAATGAGTGGCGGTTCTCTAGAGAGCAGACTGAAGTGCAGACCGCCCCACAAACCTCTGTCGTGGTGCCAAAGGTACAAAATTGCGCACGGTGTTGCCAGGTAAATGCATGTTTCTTTTAATTTAAATAGTTATTTTTTTTTAGTCTTGCCGTTTTTTTCCAAAACTCTAGTAAATTTAAATTTATAATGATCATAAGAGTTTCTTGTAGAAACTCAATTAATAAATAAATATTATGATTTTCATTTACTTTGAAAAAGACCGGAATAGACAAACCCTCGTGAACCTAACATTTTTCCGGGTTAAAAATTATTCGTGATATTTAAGTGAAAGAGTAACATAAATAATATATAACATCCATCCATCCTCACAAACTTCGCATATCTAACTGATGGTGAAAACTGCATCAAATCGGTTGCGTGATTTAAAAGGGGTTAACAGAGAGACTTCAAATTATATTATCTGTTAGCGTCTGCTATATATGTCGACTGAAGTTGATTGAAAAGTGCTCTGATTCATTCCGTGATATGATATTAAAAGGGTATTAGGGTATCTCAGTCAGTCTGCACATCTTATAGTTGGAATTGTAGTTCTGATATATCGGTCGGACGATATAAGTATTTGGACCAAACATAATTTGGTTTAATTAATGTACCCGAAGTAGAGGGTGCTAACACGTTATCTAAGGATGGATCGTTAAAAAGAGTAAATGAATCAAAACAAAATTTATCAGTAAATAAATGCATTTTCTTACGAGTTTTTTTTTTAAACTGCAATGAGATTGTTTTAAATTAAGTTAAATTGTGAATTGTAGGGGTCTCCTATTTCTGCACACAATGGCCGGCGAGCCCCTCATCCACGGCGACATAAAGCCGGCCAACATACTGCTCGACCACTCCACCGTGCCCAAAATTGGGGACTTTGGCCTGGCCAGGAAGGGCCCGTACGGCAAGGACAAGACCCACATGAAGGTCTCCAACATTCACGGCACCGAGGCTTACCTGCCTCACCAGTACCTCACGAGTCGACAGCTGTCGGCGGCGGTGGACGTGTTCAGCTTCGGTGTGGTGTTGGCCGAGTTGGCCACAGCGTTGGCCCCCAAACGCCAGGGGGATTTCCTCTATGACAGGATTCACGAGATGGCGCACAGGGGGGACGATTTCGGTAAGCTGTTACATTAGTACCCAACTGGTATGGCTTAAGGATGTACTTGCGCAGAAGATGAATTTTTGAAGCGTGCCAAATGCTATCGACCAATCAACAGACTTGGCGGCTTTTTCCAATAACGCTATTGGTCGCCAGCTGCCGTAATGTTAGCGTGCGTCGTTTGCTATCTTGAGCGAGTGTGCATTGTATTATCAACCTTATAGATATTGTAACTAAGGTTCATTGTAAGTTTTCATCGTTAATCGTCGAAGCCGACGCTTCACGATGCGCCTTATCAAGTGTGTACCGCTGTACCCATTCTAGATTTTTTTAAAAGTGAAAACTTCTTTAGGCACGTTGAGAGCTTTTTGTAGGGTAAAAAAAAACACTGAACTCGCGCCGCTGCTTTTCTTTGAAATATACCGTGTCGTTCCTTAGATAAAGCCGCTTTCGCCGCTAGCAGGGGGTTATTCCAATATAAAAAGTAATAATATGTGGCTTATTTTGGCTTAATTGTGATAACGCCCGTTAACGGCCAATATTTCCTGAGATTGACTCGCAAATTATTTCTCCTGAGGGAACAGACTTTAGTAAGTGATTAAATGTTTGTTTCTTACAGCTCAATATGAAGATGTGATTCTGCGCTCATCGCCGGATTCGAATCCCGACCTTTGCCGTAAGTTCATAAGGCTCGCTTTGGCTTGCACCAACTACAGACGCCACGATCGACCCAACATGCTCGAGGTGTTCAAGCAAATAGAGAGACTCGATGTGCCAGGGAAAGACCTACCTTATTAGTATTGAAGCAAGGCTGTTATTCTCATGTCAATTTCTTTGGACTTGCTATCAAGAAACCACGAGGGTCTTGTCTGTTCCGAAAACTATAGTTAATTAACATTATGTAATATACTTTACACAAGCAATTCTATATATAATAAATAATGTATAAAATATAATTATATATAAATTATGTTTATCTCGTAAACACCTCTGATGATTTAGGTGAAATTTTGTATTTAGATAAGGTTTTGCTTTTTCAGTCCACCTACATATTTAGCATATTAAAGGCAGTAAATTTTGTGATATTGGTAGCGTTGCCGATAAATAATAAACTGTTAGCTCAAAATATTGTGAAATGGCGCTATATGAATATGTTCATATTCAAATATTCAATATTAACAATGCAATTTTGACGATATTAAGTCCAGTGGAGCTCGGTGGCCTAGGTACTCATTTTTATATAGCAACACATTTGTAAATTCTCAGTAAAACTTGTCAGTCATTATCTTATTTGTATTTGGTGATTTGTGTCTAAATACATGTCAGGACTAGACAAAACCTAATGGAGTTATTCACGAACAGTTTATTACATTGAGATGGCGCTAAATGAAATACATTCAAGTTTAAAAGTGATTTTTTGTATCTGTTCTAGACACAGTTATAGCACACACATGTATAGACACACATGTAGCTAGTTATTGAGGTATAATGTACAAAAGTACAAGAGAAGCTATCTTATATTATAATTTTTTGAATCAAATAAATCGATAAAAATTTTGGTCCCCTTTTTAAGAAAATTGTGCAGTGTGAGATTTGGTACACTTAAACTTTATATAATAAGCTAAGTAAAAAGTTATATTTTGTACATAAAAATGAGGTATAAATAATGCTCATGGTGCAAGTTACGTTTGAGAATTAAAACTATTTTTATTTATAACTTTGTTTCTATTATATACCAGAATTAACTGTTTAAGAAGACCAATTAGGCAAGCACCCTTACCACTCGTCAAAACTTAATTTCAAAAAAGTCAAAGTAATATTTCCAAAAAAATATATAAAGATTGAGCTTCTAGGTTGGAAAAAACAATCTCAATGTAGTAAACGGCAATATCATGTTAATAAAACCGGCTTCACTATGTTGTCTGCAAAATTCTGTCTATAGTTCTCATTTGGTCTTTGATAGAAAAAAATATTTATCTCGAAATTAAGGCTTATTAAATAGACAATCTTGAGTCCATTTAAGAACAGCTTTATTCTAATTTGCATAAAATTACTAAATGTGGATTACAAAGGTTTCTTTCTTGTTATAGAAAACTCTTCTCTCGTATGATAAGGAGCATAGGGATCATCCACATAATACCTAGGTCTCTTCCAAAATTTTGTAACCATTTTATCTAATAGCGTACTCTGAGTGGAATTACAGAGAACATGCTGTCGTAGACGTCTTTTTTGGGCCTTTGATTTTTTCCATAACTTCTTATGTCTCCCTGCTATAGTTCTAATCCATCCTCCCCAATGTAATCTGTAAAATCTGGTGACAACCTCCTTGACAGTTTTCCTTTTACCCTTTTTAAGGCTGAACTTTATGACAGTTCTTACAGAGATCGGTGAAATGTTGTTCGATATAGCCAACAATTGTTTGTTCTCCAAAAGAGATCCATTTGATATTATTCTGGGGACATTATTGTTTAATGTAAATCCACTGAAATTCCGCTGTACAACTTTGGGTGTGTTATTGTAGGAGACTGCAACTGGACGCAGAACTCGACCAGCTGAAAAAAATATAACCTCACATTAAGAATAACACTTCGGGTTAAACTACAATTGATACTGTTATACAATTCCCAACTTTACTTATTACAATATTTTATTTACCTATGCTCGCGAGACGCAGCATTATGTTTTTTAAACGATTTTCATTCAATTTAAGCAGATAAAAATATGTACTTTACTATTATAGATAAAATCAATCAACCAACAATTTGCCAACAATGAAATCAAATCTGAAAATTGACTGAAATTGACCTCACAATATTCACAATTCAATCACATCACTCACATCTGTCCAAAAAAATATAACTTTAACTACTCTTTTGTGATAGCCACTCTTTTTTAATCTCCATTCCACAGAGTACTTTAATAAGATGATAATGTGTGCCGGATATCCGTATCCATATTCCATTTGACAGGTCGTTTGACAAATTCAAAACTAACAGCAAGTGACAAAGTGACATGACAACTACAACTGACAAATGAATGACTGCTGAAGTCCAAGCGAAGCAAAGCAGAGGACCGACCAAGTGTAAGACAGGATATTTGATTTCAGTGCCGAAAAGAAAATGTACAAATTTACAAATCATTTACAAAATAATGCAAAATTAGTTTTGGTAAGTTAGTATAAGAAATAAATATTCCAATTGATTTAATACTAATACATATCTTTTTACCAGTCTTTCTTAATTTTACCAGTTTAGGCTGGTTACTTATTTAACTTCATTTATTAATTCTGTTTTATGTCCTATTGACTTTGAAATAAGCAGTTAGCTAGATTTCACTGTAAATATTTAAGTTATATCGATTATTATAATATTATGTATATTCTTTACTATTGTTTTCCCTTACATAACATATTTTGATAGATGTCATTTTTATATTTATAAAAGTAACCTTAAAATGTTAGCTTTAATTTAATAATAGATGATAGAGATAATATATCATGTAAATTCGGTACACTTACGATTCTTTTAACTTCTTTATAAATACTTATTCTTAATAAACACATTAAAATTAAATACAATAAATTTAAAAGTTTCTATTTAAGATTGCTAATGATTACCTATAAGCACTATAAGTAAAATAAGTATACATTTCTTAGATAAATTACTAAACAACTTATGTTTTGTTGACTTATCATTTGCATTTACAATTTGACAAGCCCATTGGTCGAGTGGTTAAGATGCTTGCCTTAACACACTGGCTCAGGGATTAAAACCCCTGGTTTGATTCCTGGCAGGGTCAACTTGGGAAATAAACTGTTGAAAGTTGGCTCTGGTCTTGATCTGGAAACAGTGCATCACCTCCTTAAAGACTACTGTGAAAGAAGTAAGAGATGCCAGAGCCCATTGCCATATTCTTATCCTAAGTGGTTGGCAGCTCACTTTTAGCGCCTGTGTCGTTGCTCGTGTTAGTGGCGACGATAGCCACCTACCATCAAGTGGACCGTCAGCCTGTCTGTCTACCTTAATATAAAAATTAAAAAAAAAAAACATTTGTACTGTAAACAGACATTAAAAAAATTTCAGGTCAAAAGGCACGTGAATGATGGGACTTGTTCGGCGCTCATAGTATTGCGTACACCACGTCGATGGCTCAGCGCGACGCCACCACCCAGACCGAAGAAGTCACATAAACTTTTCTGGGGAACAGTCGGCGCTGGTGTACTTACTGGGGCGGCTGTTGTTTACGCTAAGTATGAATTTGTTTTCTTTTTAGAAATGTGCAAATTTTTTAATCATTGTTTTCCACTAGATGCATCTTTCAGTTCAAAAAACAGCTTTGATCTTTTGGTTTAGATTGATAATCGTTCTTCTATTGTTTATATTGTTGCGATCATTATTAAATCACACATGCCAAACATTTTATAGTTTTTTTTTGTATAAGGGCAATTAACTTTTGTTGTTATGGCCCCATTGTATTGTGTGATAATTCTGCCAGTGTGAAGTTCATTCGAAACAATGTTTGGGAATTTAAAGTTAGTAAGTGAAAGGCAAAAAAAACCAAATTATTTAATTTTTAATATTATTAACAGAAATAAGTTATTATATGAATCTAACTAAGTAAGTGAGAGAAAGTTTTATCATGCAAGAATTTATGACCTATTTAATGGCTCCTTTATATTTATTGCAAATATGGAAACTATCTACACATTTTACAAAAGACAGAAGCAACACTGAATTGGTATTAAAAGAGGCTAATGCATTATTGCAGGTCCACACCAGAAGTAAGGAATTGGTTGGAGAGCAATGTTCCATGGGCCAATAACTTCGTGGCTCTTGTCTACCAAGAGAACACATCATATTGGAAATTCGCCACAAACCAAATCAGTAAAGCTACAAGTACAGTCTCGGACTTTGCATTTGGAAGGGTAAAAGTCTACTTTTTTTGAGATTTGTTTCAGCTCTAACCTCCTCTTTCTGTTAAAGATACGGATAAAACAAAGATCTATAATAAGTCTATGCATATAAAAAGAGTTCCGGGCCACCTATCTGCAAAGTGAGTGAAATACAGACTAAATTGGCGGGTATGAGGGGCCAAAAATCACTGAATATATATTTTTTTAAATCCATAAACATAGTAAATCCCATAACACAACCCAGACGAGATTCAACTTTGAAAAGTTCATTTTCAATGTTGACCCTACCGGGAATCGAACCGGGGAACCCTGGAACAGAGTGTTAAGGCAAGAATAGGCTGCTAGCCTAACCACTCGTCCAACGGGATCGTCAAATTAAACTAATAAGATATTAAATTTGTAATTTCAGGAAGGCATATCTCCACCAGACGTAGAATCGAGATCTGACAATAAATTAGAAAAAGTTTGTGACACTAAATTGGCCCCGGAGGCTTACACACGTAAGTTAATAACAAACATTATAAAAACTAATACTAAAAACGTATTTAATAAAAAGTGTTTTGTTCAATTAACAGTTAAGGTTACATTACATTTAAGGTGTATAATTGCTTTTTGAATGCATGATAAATTACTCGAAGCACATACTAATTCTATACAGATGAATACGCGGGCACAAGCTAGTAATATACTTCTATCTGTCGATAAAACATAATTTAAAACAAAAAGTATTATTTTGGCTCAGTTTTTTTACTGTTTCCATTGGAATTTCGGAATAAAAAGTATATAAAAACACTTCTGTTTAAATGAAATGTTGTGTAAAAGTTTCAAGTCAATCAATAAGGATAGTTTTTCAAGTTTTGTAGACATAGGGAAGCTAATTTTTTATACATATATATTTATTTATTTATTTTCACACCATTAGCTTGACATAATTATAACTTAATAATGAACTTTAAAGTAGTATATATAGATTTGTAACGTAAGACAATTGCAGGTGTTAATAAAAAGATATTAGCTAAAGATAAGCGTATATATAAAGATAAATTAATAAATATCAAAATATTGAAGACCTTTAATAATAATTTATTAACAATCAATAAATTGCTTGCTATTTTGCTATACTAATATTAAAGTGCTAACCAATTTTGTGTGATTTTCATAATAGTGCCACCAACTACCTTTGAACCGTTGTATGTTGAGGAGAAGATTATTGAAACACCAGATGTTGTGACACCCGGTGAGATTTCTTCATCTTCATTTATGCTATAGATATTATAGTTATTGAAATACAATGTAACGTCGGTCGTTATAATGAAAAATTCCCTATAACATAGAATTTTGTACAATTTTCTTGGTTTATCTTAAAACTCATACATTCATATACTCTTTACGGTGCAACAGCCATTCTCTATTACGAAGAAATCCATAGTTGTATACTTATCCATACTAATATTTTAAATGTGAAAGTAAACCTGTCTGTCTAGTTACCTTTTTACGACTTGACTACTCAACAGATCATCATGAAATTTTGCATACACGTTGTCATTGGATACAGGAAAGGACATATCATCAAGGACCTTTCATCCAGAAAATAGTACTATTCCCAAGGGAATGATCTAAAATAAAATAAAAAAACTTATGGCTGGCCAAAGTGTTATAGCAACACGGGGTCAAGCGTTTTTTATTTCTCAACGCGGATGAACTCGTGGACTCCAGCTAGTTATTAATAATACAAAAAATTAATTAAAAAAACCCCTCCATTTGGGCTTCGCCACCAGTCAGGTTGGAAGGGCCCCTCGACAAAACTTGATCTTTGATTGATTTGTTGACTGATAATTTGAATCATCACTGCTTGCATCGTTTGAAATTTATTAATCCCACATTACTACGGATAGTGTTGGCTATGGATCTGAAATAAATTATTGTTATTATTGTTAAATTGTTTCTTCGCAGCGACTATAGTGCAGTCGGACAAATGCGACCCAGCCACTCCGCCTCCAATTGTGATCACGAAGGACCTCGTCGAGCTGGAACAGGATATGCACGAGAACACCAAAGTGGCCATAGACAATTACAAGAAAGCGACCAAACTCTGTCAAGAATACAACAAGGCATTGTTTAAGGTGATTTTTTTTTTTAAAGTTGAAACTTCCTTTGACTGTAAAAAAACACGGAAGACACTGGGGTTGTCCTAATTGGCCACGATCGTGCGAGCAAACGATGCTTTTTCGTCGCACGACGAAATTAAACACACAAATCTCTGAGTGTCCTAATTGAAGCTCGCAAGTCATCGTGCGACCATAGAAAATGCTTAAAACGATCGTACGATGGAAAATGGTCGTGCGATAAAGTCAAATGTCAATGTCCAATACCGACTCTATGTAATAAAAAGTGGTCCCAGAATACGAGTAAATTAAAATGGCGCTAGTAGTGTATAGAAGATGTGCTACACTAGCGCCATTCTGGTCACTTTCAGAACCATTCTGGTCCCTGTAAACAGCCATTGTTAAAATGGCGCCGCGCCGTTGCGATGACACGACGACCGTGGCCAATTAGGACGGCGTGTTGGACCATCGTACGATCATTTCCATCGCACGATGAAAACGCATCGTTTTCTCGTACGATCGCGACAGCGCCACTGTACTCGGGCGTCACGCTCTGTGAGCGACACCCTCAGTGACGTTTAATCGTATGAAATAAGCGCCATCTATCCGAATTAGTACGTACTCCTTGGTTCTAACAATAGTTTGTTAAGATGTTAAAAGCACATAAAACGGTATACACTAGCGCTGCTTATTTAAATAAAATATCTTATGACTCAGAAGGATTTATGAATAGCGGATAAATTAGGACCCTCGGCAAGTGTCTAGAATTTTCTAATACCTTTTATAAAGTTGTGAATGTGGAAGAAATTCTTTGTTAGCATGGCTCATCATTATTATCACAAGTCGTCAACATGTTTGATGAAAACATACATACAAACAATAACGTAAAATTTGACAAATTCGTTTGTCCGTCGTTTACCGGCGGTTTAACACACGTAAACATCACAAACACGATCAGGGTGTATCTACATAAAATTGGTCTAATGTAATCTGAAGAAGTTTGTAAATTTATTTAAAGCGAACACTTTCCGTTGAAGTATATTAGGTTCCAATTTGACGCACGGAGATTTATTTGTCGATTGAGTTTTGAATGAATATGCAATTTTGTATTTATTGACAAATTGCAGTCAATTTCGGTCTCAATGCACAATGCAATTGACGGTTATGTGTCATTATTCAATTGCGATGGGATCTTTCAATTGAAGTCTGCTTATTGAGTTCAATTCATATTGAGTTTGAAATAGAGTGATGTACATATGTATCACTTTCGATCAGATATATGTATTATAATTTATATGTTATATGGGAATTCTGTATAGAAATAGAAGAGTAAAGTGTACGAGTAGTGATTCTTTTACAGGCCTGTACTGCAGATTATTAAATGAGACAAGTTTAGTGTATCCATGTCAAATAAAATTATTTAATAAATTTTACTTCTTTCTTGCTGATTTCGATTTTTTTTTTTAAATACAGCTAGTGGAGATTCCCCTACAGGAGTTGGAGAAGAAGCACTTCACAAGCTACCAGGGTATTCTGCAAGAACGAAACAACACCGCCAATAAGGCGAAGGAAGCCGTCGCCAAAGCCAGATGTGCCTTAGGTACATTAAAAAAATACTTTTATTGGACTGATCGATAAGTTTAAAGTCGCACAGCGAGCTACGCTCGGATTTTCTTTGGTGGATAGTATCAGAAATACTGAAATTCACCAAAGAATCAAAGTTGTCGAAATAGTCGAAAGAAATAGCAAGTTGAAGTGGCAACGGGCAGGTCTTCTTTAGTTTGTGTTCTTTTTGTATGTATTTTAGCCTCTCACCATCACCATGCCTCGGAATTATAGTGTTTTTTTTTAGCAAACGAGTACCAAACATTTTCACTGCATTGCTATTGGTCCACGTAATCATTCATCTAATCCCCTAACAATGACCATCTCACTCCTGTCAGTATTGGAAATATGCGAGAGATGTCGCTGCTTAAATTCAAAAGTACCACAAATCAAAATTACACATTTTTACAGGCGAGCTAATCGAAAAAAAAAAATGTCAATTTTTTCTTATTATATATATCAAATATATGTATATTTATACATCGTTAGAAGCATATTTTTAAGTAGCATTAAATGTTTTTAAGTACTTTTATAATAAACTGAATACTAGATGACATATAAGCATATAAGTTATTTTTGTATATATAAAAAAATATATCAAATAACAACCAATAAGTGTTTGCAACATACAATATGAAGGATTGTGATTGTGTTTTAGCAATAAAAAATATTTTTGGAATTTTTTGATTTGTGGGTACTTTTGAATTTAAGCAGCGATATACTCAGTACTCGTTTGTTAAAAAAAAAACAGTGTATAGTGTCGTGTGTCTCGGGTCATCCGACCTATATCGGGATAATATAGAGCTTGTTATATACATTTCAACAGAAACACTGGACCGAATGATAAACGCCGGCGCAGTGCAAGCGCCGCCCGAGAGCGTCACGGCCACAAAGCGGTACATCAAACAGTTCCGTGACGATTTGATCTTCGCCGAAAAAGCTTACAAGAGCGAACTGGACAAATCTGTTCTCAGCGATAAGTACTGGAACAAGGTGAGGTTTGAATCTATCTTCTACCTATCTATCTATTCTATATCTTTTAATATTAAGCGAACAATTCTTGTATGCCACGAAGATCTCGCAAACGGCTCTAAAGATTTTGACGAAAATCTAGAGTTAAAGGTTTTCTAGGTCTAGAAATCGGTCTGTCAGCGTGTTATCTTGGAGAAAATTCGTTTTAGGTAATTTTTTCTAATGGAATTATTAAGGGTGGCAGGCAGGCAGACGGTCGTCCACTTGATACCGCTTGACGGTCGGGTGGCTACCGTCGCCTGGGGACACAACAGACAAATTATACTAATTTATTAATAATACTTTTATTAATGTTTGTCTTTTTGTTCTTGTCTTATGTTTGTGTTGCGTGCAGTAAATAAAATTACTTCTTTCTTTTGTTTCTTTCCTTACTGAACACGAGCCTGTGATAAAAATATTATATTATACTAGCGACTCGTTCCCGGCTTCACCCGGGGTGCATTTTTTTTACGTAAAAACCTTCCCTGATTATTGCTCTAGCCATGAGTGAAGACAGAATTAAAATCGGCCCAGCCGTTCTCGAGTTTTGCGCTTAGCAACACATTTAGGGATTCATTTTTATATTATAGACTAGCGGTCCGCTCCCGGCTTCGCCCGGGGTGCATTTTTTTTAAAGTAAAAACCTTCCCTGATTATTCCTCTATCCATGAGTGGAGACAGAATTAAAATTGGCCCAGCCGTTCTCGAGTTTTGCGCTTAGCAACACATTTAGGGATTCATTTTTATATTATAGATATGTGAATAATAATTTCAGGTGGAAGCCGCTCGCAAAATGTTCAAAGACGAGCTGCAAGCTTTGTTCCCTGGGATCGATCTAGCAGCTCGACAGCTTGAAATGCGCGGCGACATAGATCTGTTGCTGCTCTACACCATGAACAAGGTAAATTACTTTATCAATACTAATAATAAATCTGTAAGGGTCGGTCTTGGAGTAAGTTAGTTTGTTATCAGAGATATCGTGTTTATAGGCTCTATACATTATACTGAAACTAAATTGACGATTTTTAGAATTTTTTTCTGTATGTATGTATGTTTCTCCATAACTCTGAAACGAATTAACTGATTTTCATGAAACTTGGTAGATAAACATTTGGACGTACGGGACACAGGATAGGCTACTTAATATTTTTCAACGCGGACGAAGTCGTGGGCACCAGCTAGTTTCTAATATATTTTGTAATATTTTTAAAGTAACGAAAACACTTCACATTTTGAAAAAAAAAAAAAAAAAAATTATACTCAAAATTTTAAAGTACTTTTAAACTTAAATATATTATTGTATATGAAACTCCATTATTAAATTACACGATATTCAAGTAATTACATAACGCAATTTTTGTAGATTTTTCTACACTCGAAGGATTCCCTGTAAAGCATTAATAACAACTAATGCTTATTTGGGAGACTAATTCTCTACCCTTTTTTTAATTAAAAAAAAAAAAAAAACAATGTTACGTAACGCATCGTTCAACACTTCCCCCCCCCCCTCTCTCCCGACCCCCTGTAACGCATCGTAACGTTTTACAGGAAACCCAAATTGCGTTACGTAACACTTGAACGCGCGATCTATAATTTCTTCTTATCATTATAAAATAAAATGAAACTCTCGAACTGATGTCCATACAAAAATGATCGATCTTTTTTTTTTGTATTTATTTCTTTCATTTATTTACAGATACAATATTTACAAAACGAGTTGGCCGAAATTCAAACAGTGAGAGATTTGAAAATTACTAAAGCTATTGAATGTGAGTAAATAATGCTTTTTTTTTATATAATAGCTTTTCAAAAAATGTTTTAATATAGCTCGTGTTTCATGCGACGGTAATCAGGTCACCATCGAATGGTATATAATATTTTGAATACTATTTCAAAATATTATATAATTTCATTTCAGGCCGTGACGAGAAAGCTTTGATTGAAGCAAAAGTGGAAGAAATCGTCAAGAAAGAAAGACTACAGCAGGAGTTGGATTTCCAAAAGAAGGTTGTTGTTATAATTTATCACTTATTATTCTACTAAGTATAATATTATGTTGTACTTAGTAGAACTGAAAAAGTTTGTGAACATGGATATATCTTTCACGCAAAAACGGATCGACGGATTTGGGGATTAACATATGGGGATACTTTTTATCTTGGAAAAATGTTAGGTTCACGAATAATTTGTCTAAAAATATAAATCACTAGCCGTTGCACGCGATTTCGCCCGCGTAACTTTATAAAATATAGCCTGTGCTACTCGCTGATAACGTAGCAATCTATAGGTGAAAGAATTTTCAAAATCGGTCCAATAGTTTTTGAGTTTTATTCATTAGAAAAAAAAAAAAAACAAGAAAACAAAAATACAAATCCTCTCTCTTTATAATATTAGTACAGATTGGTCGCCGTGGCGGCGCCACCGTCTTCACAGCGATAAAGATGTCATATATTTTTTCGCGTGCTTATTTTTCATTTTTTTAAAGCGAACGAAGTGCTAGTTAATAAAAATATTGGATTACAAGTAAATTATGTTTTTTTTTCCACAGGCCGTACAAGTACAAGCGGAAGCCAACAGGAAAATGAAGGAACAGCTGAAGAAACAGTACGAGATCCAGCAAGAGGTGACGCAGGATCAACTCAACAAGAAAGAGAAGGAGGTATATTTGCATTACGCGTGTTAGAGCGGGATGGCTGCATTCTTATAGAAAAACTGTGACAATGCAACCATCCCGCTCATTGTGACATTGTTGGTCGTGATACCCGTATACTGGGGATGAGTTTTGATACTTTTATAGTTTTAAACATTTAAAATTAATATATGTATAATAATAATAATAATAATTCATTTAAAAAGTCAGACATGAATTATATATACAATAAATTATATGTACATAAAATACATATTATATACATATAATATGTATTTTTATATAATAAAGGGTCACTCATCCGGAGATGTGTTTAGCGGTTCTTTATTAAAGTAATGCGGATAAAGTCTGCATCATAATTATGTTGTGCCATTAATTGGCATTCAGTAGTTGTTATTGGAATGTAAGATTTCAAAATGTAATGTTTGCCTAAAAAGATAATAAGGAAAAGAATTTTGACAACGTGACAGCAGTCGTGTCATTTTACTGTTAAATGATTCCATATAATAAAAATTCCCAAAAATGTAATAAAAATATCAGAAATCTGCCTGAAAATTGTGGCTACACTGTAGCAAACTATGTTTAATTACAAGTATCATCTTTTTAATTTGGACAATGTGTATTGTATTGGAATTTCAAAAACAATTGTAATGAGCAAATGAATGATGTTGAATTTGAAAAAAGAATTAATAATAATTTGTTTTGTAAAAAACTTCAGGTGATGGCGCAATTCTCGCGCACCGTCTCCGAACAGTTGGAAGGCGAAAGAGTGGCCTTCAAGAAAGAATTGGCCGTGATGGCTGGAAAACTTGCCGCCATTGAGCAGACGCTTAAACGTAAATATATAATATATATATGTCGCAGTATAATCGAGAAAAAAAAAACCGGATTTTGCAAAAATCCTAGTAAGATTGCAAAACACCGGATAATAGGAAACTATAACAACGAATTTTGTAATCATCCGAGGTACTTTCAGGATCTTTGCGAAAATCCGAGATCCGAAATTAAATGAAGTGAAACAAACTTCATTTACATGTATATAATTTGTAGCGCTTAGCTAGTTATTGATAAGGTTTACAGTACCTTTACCATTAGTTTAAAATGACCGCACTCGCTAGCGAGACCGTAAAATATTTATATGAAAAATCGTCAACTGGCAATTTCAAATTGACAGTTTTCCATATAAATATCTTACGCTGTCAATGTCAAATTGACAGTTCCATATAAATATCTTACGCTGTCAAAGTCAATGTCAAATTGACAATTTTCTATATAAATATTTTACGTTGTCAGTCAACTGTCAATGTCAAATTAATAATTTTCCATATAAATATTTTACGCTGACAGTCAATGTCAATGTCAAATTGTCAATTTTCCATATAAATATCTTACGCTGTCAATGTCAATGTCAAATTGACAGTTTCATATAAATATTTTACGCTGTCAAAGTCAATGTCAATGTCAAATTGTCAATTTTCTATATAAATATTTTACGGTGTCAAAGTCAACTGTCAATGTCAAATTAATAATTTTCCGTATAAATATTTTACGCTGTCAAAGTCAATGTCAATGTCAAATTGTCAATTTTCCATATCGGTCATTGAAAACTCATGGTAGAAGTACAGAAGCGATTAATAGGCACGTTACACTCGCGCAGAGAGAGCGAAGGCCGAGTCGGAGGCTCGTCGCTCGCAGTCGCTGTGGGTGGCCGCGGAGGCTCTTCTGGCCGCCACACGCCGCAACGCCTATCAGACCAGCGTTCACAACGAGATCAGGGCGCTGGAGAAGGCCGGTGAGTGTCCATTCTATAATAGAATATACAATAGAATAGTAAACATTTTGTAATCGTATCCCGACTGTCTTTCGGGGTTTCTTCTCTCAGGTTTTTCATAATGTAAGCTTTTTTCCCCCGAAAGCCTGGTAAATTTAAATTTATAACGACGATCATAATCAGTATCTTGGAGTAAACCTAATTGATAAATAAATACTTATTTTCATTTGTTTTGATTTGATTATACACCTATAAAGATAACAAAAACAAATATGTGTAAACAACATTCACAATGTTCTGGCATCTTGAAAACTTACATTATTCTTAACTCTTAAATGTTTGTTTAGCTACCGTTCTTGTGGCTAATGCTGTATACGCATGTAATCGGTACGCGTGTCAGCCGAAATATGCTATATATTATTATATTATAAATAACTAGCTACACGCTCCCGGCTTCACCCGGGTTCAAAATAAAAACTATCCTATTTTTTTTTTTTTTTTTCAATTTAATTCACAATCAGTTGTAAGACTAATAGGAAATGTGCAATTGAAATTTGTTGCAGCTGGAATTAATTGTAAGCATGTTGATTTTTCTTTATGTTTAGTATGAACATGATGTTTCATATTTTAAATTGTGTATGATTTTAGGCCGTGGATTTTGTTAAATAAATAAATATGATTAAAAAATAATAACAAAATATAATACAAAAATAAAATATATTTGTAATAAAAACAAAGTTTTATTTACAAATGCGCTTATGTCATCACTATTCCGATGGCGAAACTGCTCAAACATTTTATTGCCCTGTGTGCCACTAGCGTTTGCGTTCACTATAGTATTTTGAAAGCTGACATCTATGTGTATTTTTTTTTAATGTGAAGTTTCGAGTAATGATCGTGGGCTGTGGTTCTAGGTAAGGAAGACAAACTTGTGCAGACGGTGCTAAAAGGTATTCCCGAAGAAGTTATCGAGAAGGGGATCGTTACAGAGAAGGCTTTGCGGGAGAGATACGATACGGTAAAACCTGCATTTATATTTATTTATGTACTTCAAACATGATAGTAAGGTGTTACAAAGAACATCATGTTTCACCAATTTTTCAAAGGCATGCAAAAATTAATTTAACTAAAGTATAACATCAACAATATCAAATAATTATTTACGTTAAGAGCATAAATTTTGACTCCAGGGTGATTCTGAGGCATGAATGCTCTTAATATTAATTCAATTACAATTAGTCATAGTTGCGATTTAATGGCTAAATGTACCATAAAGCCTATAAGGCTATAAAGCGCCATCTACCTAACCGCAAAACTTTGTTTAATTGACAGATGGAGAAGACGACAATGAAGGTGGCGCTAGTGGGTCGCGAGGGTGCTTCGTTGCCCGTCTACTTCCTGTCTTGGGTGCAATCTAAATTATTGTTCAGCAGGGTAATTAATCATTACAATTTTACCTATTCAAATATTTGCAGCGCTTGCGGGCGTTGCTTGTGTTTCAGGCGACGGTAACCACCTTTCTCAATTCTCACATTACAATGTGTTTTTTTTTTACAGTTCGCTGAGATTCCCAGAGACGAGTTGGAGAATTTGCCCACCGATTTTTCAAGCCTAGACACATTCGACATAATGCAACGAGCGAGGTAAAAATATATTATTATTATTATTTCTTTCTATGGTATTTTCAATTATTTTATACGCTCTCAAACAAATAAAAATAATAAAAAAATATTCCTTATAAAAACCATCCTAAAATCATGGAAAAATTGTATGTGTATATGAAATTAAAAGTAAAATATTCAGTAATAATACTGGATCTGACTGCAGTCCTATGGGAAAGTTTAGTAGGAATTTTAGTATGTATTTTAGTAGTATCCGTCATCTGGTACACTTTCCTTTCATAGTATGTACTGGATTAGCGTTAAAACGTACTTGAGGATAGTTAATGAAAGTTAACGTTAACATTTTTTAAAGTTAACTAAAAAGTTAAACCGTTAACTTCGTTAATTGACGGTTTGACAGCTCAGATGTTAAAATTTCGTCTATTTTTTTTTTTTAATTTTATGGCCTGGTAACTAGACCTTTAAGCCAAGTCTTTATTTTATTTGGAGAGTATATAAAATGGTAACATCGCGAATGAACTTTATTTCACTTATGGAGGGGTAGAGGTAAGGAGGACCGACTCTGTGTATTAAAAAAATGTTCCCAGAATACTAGTAAATCAAGATGGCGCTAGTGTAGCATTGTCAAGTAAATTAGACAAAGATAGATATATAGAAGATATGCTACTCTAGCGCTTCTATGGCCACTAAGAACCCTTATTTTATTGTTGAAGAGGATCATTTTTTCAGTTTGTTTGTCATACGAGTCGGTACTCCTTACCTCTACCGCCTCCATACGCATGTATTTTTTAAATAAAATTGTAGATTGGTTTAAAACAGTCCACATTTTTTAATAATTCATTAAGGGCTAACGTCTGTTGTATGTATTTCAGGTATTACATAGAGCACGGCAACTTGCCAATAGCCCTCCGCTACATCAACCTGCTGCAGGGGGCGCCACGCGCAGCGGCGCGCACTTGGGCGGATGCGGCGCGACGCCATCTTGAAATCCGACAGGCGGCCGAAGCTGTCATGGCGCACGCTTCCGTTTCCGGTTTGCTTTACCAATAACACTATGGAGGCGCGTATAGAACATTTTAAAATATCTCATAAAAACAGCCCTCTCTGTTTGCATATGTCTGGTTAGGAAGAAACTTTAAATTTATTGTAAAAAATAAAAGGAAATGCTTAATGAAAAGTCGTGAAAGAAAAGCACTTTTTAAAAACAATAATTAAGCCTAAAGCGTAAACCTTTTATTTGCAACTGTCTGGTTAGGAGAACCTTTTAAATTTATAATAAAAATAGGAAACACTTAACGGAAGTTTTAAGCGAAAAGCACTTTTTAAAAACAAGATTAATAATTACGCCTAAAGCGTATGAAATTGTGCAATGTAATTTTAAAAAAATGTTTTGAGTAATTGGAATATTTATGATTTCCTTTTGAAACAATAGAAAAAAAAATTATATAATAAAGTACACAGATAACTTTACTGCTATTACATACTTTGTTTTATAACTTAAATATTTCTAGTTCCTAGTAGTTAAATATTACCATCGTGATGTATGGAACTGACTACATACAAACTAAGTCATATATAAAGAAAGTAATTTAATTTTGCTTATAAATTTGTGACCTGAACTATATTTGCAAAAAAAAAAAAAAAAGACCTTGACCTTGAATCTTTAAAGTTGAGTTTTGCAAAAACTACATGTTATATTTTGTCTTTTACCATTGGATTTGTTTATTTATTTATTTTTTTAATAATAAAAAAGATAAAATGGTACTTACATGTAGATGAAATGTTAAATGTTTTCTAATTTTTTAAATTTATTGTCGACATTAAAATACCGTTTATGAAAATATAATAATTACAAAAGTTATTGAAAATATTGTTGTAGTAAAATCACTTATGCATTTGATTTGATGACTAAAAAAATACTCAAGCATTCAAAAGAAAAAAATAATAAAAATAAATATTTTTTGTATTACTTAGTTAGAGCAATACAAAAAAAAACTTGAATATATTTTATTCAAAAGCATGAAAAATGCGGGTATTTTGAACTTTTTTTTCGCCTCTATTTTGATGAAGTCATGAGTCTTGGTGAGAATTGTAAAATCCTATCTTTATGTTGTCATAGTTTTGAAACTGAATCAAAAAAAGACAACTTTAATATGAAATTGCTTATATATGTTTTATTTCACTTTCCATTATGTCATTATTCAGTCTTTTATTTTGACTACATCTGATTTTTTTTTCAATTATTTCCGTTTAAAAAAATGGTTAAATTATGAAAAAAAAAAAGTGTACATTGGATTTGTATTCAGAATGTCTGAATACAAATCCAATACAAATTCAGACATTTTTTTTTTCTTGTAAAAAAAGTGCATAATATAATTTAACACAATGGCAAACGTGTTAGTTGTAGTGACTTATGTAAATAAATAAATATATAATTTAAATTAAAGAATGATTTTTATTTCAAAGGCAGTGTTTTATTTGTTAGCCATTGTCGTGATTCATGGTGAATAAATTAATATTTAATAATTGAAAATTGTTCTGAACAATTTTCAAAAGATTATGGTCCCACTGTCTCCATCATTTTGCATAACGACGAACGACCAGTTATTATTTTAGTTGATCTAGTACCATTAATAGCACTAGTGATACTACTTAGTATCGCCAGTAGCTTTAAAAAGAAGATTTGCTGTCCTTTATCCTTTATAAAAATATATATACTTTATTTGCTGAACAAAAAAATGATAGTTCGTTCAATAGATTTGGTAATTTATATATAATCGAGTCCGCTGCGCGAGTTTTTTTAACAAAACATTGTTAGAAAAACATAAAACAAACACGTATTTTGTGTTTTCTAACAATGTTTTGTTAAAAAACTGGCAGGTAACTAACAACAAATTGATTTTCAAACTCATTTTAACGAAGACGTGGGACCAGCTACTAGTGAATAAACTTGTTAGACCGATATATCCGATAGACCGACTATAAGTATATTGTCCGCTTAGTAATGTTTCTGAAAAATAAAATATTTCTCCTCTTTGAGCCTTATCGAGTCTTCCCTGCGTTGGCGATCACTCTCGAAAAGGCCTCTTATCAAGAACTTCCACAAATCAGGGCCTCCAGTAAAAAGAAAATATTGCAAGTTTGCAAGTATTGCCAGTGTCCTAATTAGGGATGTCCATAGAAACCTCTAGGTAGTGGATCTCATTCGTGGCTCTTAAGGACATTTAAACTGGCCTACTGTCTTATTGATTTGACATTGTATGTATTATTTATGACATATATTAATTTTGTGCCAAAACCTCACTCAAAAATAATGTGTACTGTCAATATTTAAAATAAAACAAAATTGCAGAAAAATAATGTACAGAATAACGGCACAAGTTTTGAACGCTAGAAATGCATTGGTAAGTGTCTTGTTTTATTATATATATAATTTGTCACAGTATATAAAATCACAATATATATATATAATTTGTTACTACATATAGAGAAAGTCTGATTGTTTGTTTACTTCATGGTAGGAGGCTGATATAACTTACACGAGATCATATCTTGAGGAAGCTAGCCATATACGTACTTAGCTTCCTTACTGCCTCCATACTTAGGAGAATGACTTCATTATTTCTTTTCGATGTGAAACTTCTTTGCGCGTTAGGAGAGTAAAATTTCTAGGTCGAATTTTGTGTAACGCTTTAGTGTAACGATCACGAGACGCTTCTTGTAACGATCATGTGACGCTTCTTGTAACGATCATGTGACGCTTCTTTGTAACGTTTCTGCGTGACATCTACCGCTTACGTAATGACTAGGCGAAGCGTTGCCGTATTGCTTTACGTATTGCTTTACGACCGCTTACTATGTATTTGATAGCCAAAGAAATTTCCCTTCTGACACGAGTATACCTAACCTGTGCACATGTTTTTTTTATATGTCATTTAATTGCATCCTCATCGTAATATGCCTTATCCCAACTGTTATCCTATTTGTTTAGCACCACTACAACCCGTCTTTACGCCAATCGGCGTCAATAAAACGGATGAGCCCATTCTTCAAATACAAGAAGGCAACGGAACGAGAGACTTGCCCCCCGCCTCCTGTCCCGCTCCCGCCGCCGCCTATGGATGATCGTATCATTTGGGGGACTCTCACTGTTATCATTCTAGCTAGTGGATTCGCTGTTTATGCCAAGTTAGTAAAATAATTTAAAGTAAAAATTACGTAAGTAAGAATTTGGATAACATTGTTCATTTTTTTCCTACACGTCTGGGCCTAATAAAACTGATACGGTTGACACCGTAGTACGCACCCCATGCGCCTGTCGTAACGAAATACTTTGTAGAATTAGCACATTTTACTTAAAAAAATATAGTGAAAACTGACTTCACAAAAAATAATACTAACAATATTAAGTATAACACTATATATTTCGTATATAATAAGACGATATATATATAAGTATTTATTGATAAAAAATAATATTTATATTATATTAGATTGTCCAAGAAAAAATATGCTATATATAATATCTATACTAATATTACAAAGAGGAAAGATTTGATTGTTATTTGTTTGCATTAAATAGGCTCCGAAACTACTGGACCTATTTTTTAAAATTCTTTCACCTATAGAAAGCTACGTTATCAGTGAGTAACATAGGCTATATTTTATAAAGTTACGTGCAACAGCTAGTACGTTATAAAAAGGTTACAGTTAACTATTAACTATAGTTACGATTAACTAACTATAACCATTATAACTAACGCTTGGTTTTAAAACTATAACAGCACTAAAGATTGTATAAATTATTGCTCATATTGTCAGGCGATCTTTTTAGTTTTTCAACGCGGACGAAGTCGCAGGCAAATGCTAGTTAGTACTCAAAAGGTCAACGATCTGTGTCATTCGTTCAGAACAAGCCCAGAAATTCGCGACTGGTTGACGATTCGAGCGCCCTGGTTCGACGATTTTATAGCTGTACTGTACCAGGAGAACATGACGTACAAGGAGTTCGCAGAGCAATGCGCCAGCAGCATGAAGAAGAGTGTCGAGGAATATTTCAAAGAGAAACCCAAACAGTGCTCTTTGGACGGGACACCTGTACCTGTTAAACCCGTCAAAGGTAGATAGTATAAATACTATTTATTATGTATATTGTATGGGCAGAGTTCGGGAAGTTTCGAGAGAAATCTTCTTTTTCAAATTCCTCAGTGCCTTAAACCAAAAGTTTTCTACTAATGTGTGTTGCTAGGGATAACGTATGGCCCTGAAACGTGGTCTATAACTATGGGATATAACTTTGAGATATGGGAGAGGTCTATGCTCGGGGTTACTACCGACAAGACTTACCGTATGCAAAAGTGTGCATGCTACTTCTGACTGATCTAATAGGAAAATTATGGTGGAGGCCCTCTATCTTGCAGTGGACGTACATCAATCTACTATATAAAAATAATACATATTTTTTTGTATTTCAGCTGTTGCGCCACAAAAGAAAAAGGTTTGCAAGGACGATGGTAAGTTGTTATTAGATATTTTTTGAAATTTATATAGATAATACTTATTTCTTTAGTAGGTATCAAATTATCCGTAGTACTTTCTTAAGTATTGCCAATTTTGACACCAATGCCGATTTTGGTTTTGTCCAGAGATTATTTCCTTTTACAGACTTATCTCCGTGCAATAAATTGCCACAACCGAAATTCTCTAGCGTTTGCGACGTTGAGATGTGTTTAAAGGACATTGGCGAAACTGCAATCAACAATTATATGACCGCAAGAGACGCTTGCAGATATTATAATGAAGTAAGTGTTTTATAAATTAACACTAGCGACCCGCTCCGGCTTTGCCCAGGAAAAAAACTTAATTAGGTTTTATTATACTTTAGGTTTTACATATATATAAAAACCGTGAAAAATTATCTAACTGATAGTGAAAATCGCATCGAAATCCGTACTACAGTTAGCGGCCATACTATAGATCTTTGATAATTTTTTAAAAAATTCTAGTAGTTTCTTTTGTGATTCTTTCCGCGAAAATAAAAGTTATTACATAGAATTTTTTTTCTATAAAATACCGTTTCTTATTTAAATATCCAGAACCGTTTTAAGTGAAAAAGGATTTTTAATATGCATTATGAGGAAAGATTTTTTTTATATTTTTTTTTAGTTAGTAGGAGAAATAATGGTGAAATTCAAGCCTTCGTCCATTAAAGAGCTTCAAGCTGCGAAGAATGAACGCAAGCAACTTGTAAGAACTTCGCAGGAGGAAATTGATATCGCTATGTCCACGTTGGGTAGGTTTTTTAATTATTTTTTTTAAATAATTTATTAAAATTGATTATAATCATAATTGGCAAACTGTGATTGTCCCTTTTGAAACTTATTTTTAGGTAAGTCGGAGGTAAGTTTATAACTTTTAATTATAACTTGTCTAATATTTTTTTTAGATGAACTGACACGCTATTTGCTATGCATGGAGGAGCCAAAGGAAAAGATGGATCATACAAAAAGCATGTTCGAGGATTACCATAAAAAGATCAAGGCATTACAGATTCAATTTAAGAGAGAGCAAGAGTTCGCGCTTGTTCGCGACCGACAATGGGAAATGGTTTGTTATTAACTTTTTTAAATTGTATTGATTTAAAACGTTGAAAAAAAGTAGGAAGATAAAAATCAACCCTTGCTAACCCTTTAACTCTCTTTAACCGTTTGGTTTTGGAGGAGTTGTCGTGCCACTAGCGCCTAACTCGTATTTTTTTTTAAAAAAAAAATTTCATCTCAATGATTTAAAAATAAACATTATACAAGTAGAGGAATTTGTCGTATATATCCGGCTCTGGCGAAATGGACACGAAAATAATTGTCGGATAAATCCGACTCTGGCAGCTATGCAACTATATGCGTTTACTACATTTACTCACACAGCTACTGTTTCAATATAAACGCGTGTAATAATAGAGAGAGAGAGATAGGCAGGCAAATATATTTAAACAGTAGTGTGAGTGAGATAACAATACAAGTCACTGCTACGTATTCACAACTAAACGAAAGCTGTTATTTCTCGTTCAGATAATACGAATTTAGTTATGAAATTATAAAAAAAATAATGTAGGTAGGTACTTCAAGTGATGTGATTCCATGTATCATTCTCACAGGAATGGCAAAGGGGCATTTTAAAAACGTTATTTCCCATAAAAACTGTGTCCTTTTTATTACCACATCACGAGTATAAAAGACAGTGTTGTTTGAGCGACCGAATGAAAGTGTGACCACTGGACTCAGTTTATAAGACTCAGTTTTGCTCATCCACGTGGGAGAGTCTCCCTCACATATTCACCAAAACACAAGATCTCAGACGTGCAATCTTTGCGATCTTGAGATTTTTCCCTTTGTGTTGTAAATAGCCCAAAAATTATACCATTACAGGTGGCAATGCTAATCACAAAATATAGAGAAGAGAATGAAACAGTTTTCCCTGGCCTTAAGTACGATGATGACAAATTGAATTTCTTGGGTGACGCTGATCTGTTGTTGTGCCACACATATAAATATGTAAGTTGAACATACGAAACATACAATACTTCGAAGAGTTTACCTAATAAGCTAAACTTAGGTAAAAGAATCATGCTTACTAGGGGAGAGGAAGGGAATGCGAGCTATCCGATAGTGTGAGCCACTAGAATTTACAGAAACATTTGATCGCACATTCCACCAGTAAAACCGGTAACAAGATACGTTGATGTTTCAATTTCAGACACAAATGTTGCAGCAACAATTAACTGAATCGCTCGCTGGTATGACGGAAAGAGTGGAACGTGGCCTCGAAGGTAAGATTTTTTAAAGAAATAGCTGAGACCAGCGTCTTTAAGAGGGTGGTTACTATCGCCAGACGGACTGCCCAAATCACTGCGAAACGCATTATGCCCTGCAACTAGGTACTCTCCAAATCTAGACCAGAGCCAACTTTGAAAAGTTCATTTCTAACAGCTGTCTTGTTAAATTGAATATTGCACTTTACCAGCATTAGATCAAAACGAAAAAGCGAAGAAGGCAAGAAACGCTAAAATAGATGCCGAGATTAGAAGGAGGACAGCTGAACTGGATGCAGAGTTGTATCAAAGGGTATGTGTTTGGCTTTCATTATGCTTGGAAAGCAGTAAAAGTAGCCTAAGTTACTTCTTGTAACAACAGCTATGCGCCAGTAAAAGTGTCGTCAAAATCGATACATCCGTTTCGGAGATAACACATTCGAGACGGAATAAACTCACTCATTGCAACACAAGAGGAGCACGCATGCTTTATTTCACTGTGGTCTTCTGTATGGGGGTGGTTACTGCCGCCAAACGGGCTATCCAATTTACTGCGAAATGTATTGTGCCCCGCAATAACTAATTATTATTACAAACTATTAAATGTTACCTATTTATCGTTTTAGTCTGAGGCGCAACGTCTGAAAAACGAAAATGCCTTAAAGGAAGCTCTAGAACAACAACTTCAAAGACACGAAGAGCAGCTTCAAGTTAAGTTGCAGCAAAAGGAGAAAGAGGTAAATTTTTACACAGTCTTCTTACGCAATAAAAAGTTTCGTATTGTATTGTACCACTTACTATCCAACTGTACTATCAGTTTACTGTACAACTGTACTATCCTCTTACTGTCGTGACTATCCACTTACTATCTGACTGTACTATTCACTTACTATCTGACTGTACTATCCACTTACTATCTGACTGTATTAGCCACTTACTATCTGACTGTACTATCTACTTACTATCTGTCTATACTATCCACTTATTATCTGACTGTATTAGCCACTTATTATCTGACTGTATTAGCCACTTATTATCTGACTGTATTAGCCACTTACTATCTGAATGTACTATCCACTTACTATCTGAATGTACTATCCACTTACTATCTTACTGTACTATCTACTTACTACCTGACTGTACTATCTACTTACTATCTGACTGTACTATCCACTTACTATCTGACTGTATTAGCCACTTACTATCTGACTGTACTATCTACTTACTATCTGACTGTACTATCCACTTACTATCTGCCTGTATTAGCCACTTACTATTATACTGTGAAAATAACCTTGTTAACCTTGGATAAATGGAGAAATACATACATACATAATGTTTTTAGTTATATTCAGTAATAATATTAAAATAATCCTGGCTTTTCACGGGTGCAAAATTGGGCCACTAATACATAATAAAATTATTACAGGCAACGATCAAGTTAAACAAACTGGTGGCCGACAAAGTGGCGGCTGAAAAAGATGCTTTCAGAAGACAATTAAACGACATGGCCAACAAAGTTAAGGTTGTTGAGGATAAATTAAATAGTAAGTTAATACTGCTCTATACTTTCATATCGGAAATTACTTAATAATATAAATTATTATTATAACTTATTATAATTTAAATATCAAGAAGTCAAATAGTTCTAATGACATTTGTTGTTATAGTTTCTTGGATTGATTTATAGGTCTTTAGGGTGATAATTAGCGAAACTTTGATGAATATAAGATTAAAATAATTATTATACTTTTTTATGTAAAAGGTTGGTATAGCAAGAAGGATGAGACGGCCATCTTAATGGTAGGCGGTGGACACTGTCGCCAAAAAACTCATGTGACCTCGGAGGTTATACCATAAGATTACCCGCACATCATATGAAGTGATAATTTGTGTTATTAGGGATAAAGAAATATATAAAAGTACTCGACTTGGTCTGCGCCCCTTTTTCTTAGGCGTTAAAATAAGTATTCTAGGTTTTTCTAAGTCAATCTGTATGGGTCTTTTGTTAGGCTTTGAATTTCTTGTTTTTATTTTTAGATGATTCCCACAACAGGTTCCACAAAAAAAAAAACAACAGGTACTTATGAGTATTCTTTTGAATTTCAGATTCTCTGAAAGCTGAAAGCGAGAGTCGAAGATCACAGGAGCTTTACATTGCAAGTTCAGCATTACTAGCGAAGACCAAAGGAGGCGATCCGCTCATGAACGTTGAAAAGGAAATAAAAGCACTGGAAAGAGCTTCTAGTGAGACAAAATCCTACATTATTATGACGGTCCACTTGATTGTAGGTGGCTACCGTCGCCGATAACTTTTTTTCTGGATATAAGGTATTCCATGTCCTCTCCTGCATCCCTGATAACGTGTATGTAAAATTTCACGATATACGGTTGAGTAGTTAAGGCGTGAAAAGGTAACACACAGACAGAAAGACGGAGTTACTTACACATATAAATAAAATTGGAGTGTCTGTTTGTAATATTGAAATAACCGTTTTTTACTAAATGCATATGAATATATATACGGTACATACACCAAAATAAATTTGTCTGTCTGTTTGTTCCGGCTAATCTCTGAAATGGCTGGACCGATTTTGACGAGACTTTTATTGGCAGGTAGCTGATGTAATAAGGAGTAACTTAAATACGTTTATTTTAGAAAAATTCTTTTATTAGAAAAAATACACCCCGGGCGAAGCCGGGAGCGGGCCGCTGGTTTATAATATGTATGGAAGAATGGATTTATATTTTTTAAAATTAAAGGTATTTCGGGACCTCCGAAGGGCAACGACAAATTGGTGACAACGGTTGTGAAGTCGATTCCTGACTCGGTGCGGAAAGAAGGCGTTGTTCCCGAAAGTATTTTGCGAAAGAAGTATCGACTGGTAATAGAGTCCACATTTATCTAATACTATAGCGGATATATAGAATAGAATAAATTTTATTTGCAGCAAAGTACATATAAAAATATACACAGGTAACATATAGAAAGAGCCACAAACCGGCTCCAACTCAGCATAATGCAGGTTGTAAAAATCTGCTCTGGTCTTCCGTTAGAGCAGACAGTGAGGTCACGCACTTACTAAACAAAAAGAAAACATACATATAAAGCTCCAAAAAAAAAATTCAAAAAAAAATAAGTAAAATAAAAATAAAATCTATAAATATAAAAAATAAATAAGAAAATATTATCTACTAGAAAAACATTCAGAAGGCACTGGTGTCGTTCCGCAGTTGTTCCTCACTTTTTCGGTGTTCGTATATATATTTTTTTATTTTATTTCTAAAATTATTAGTACACTGTAGGTCCCTAATAAGCGTCTGGATGTTATTCCAGCACTACGACAGACAGACTGACAGACAGACGCAACATAACGAACATATATAGCATAACGCAGCAAATATATAAACCAAATATAGAATATCCGGTGGGGGACTTTGTTTTATACTATGTAAACTATGTTTTATACTATGTAAATTATATTTTATACTATGTAAACTATGTTTTATACTATGTAAACTATGTTTTATACATGTAAATTATGTTTTATACTATGTAAACTATGTTTTATACTGTGTAAATTATGTTTTATACTATGTAAACTATGTTTTATACTATGTAAACTATGTTTTATACATGTAAATTATGTTTTATACTATGTAAACTATGTTTTATACTATGTAAATTATGTTTTATACTATGTAAACTATGTTTTATACTATGTAAATTATGTTTTATACTATGTAAACTATGTTTTATACTATGTAAACTATGTTTTATACATGTAAATTATGTTTTATACTATGTAAACTATGTTTTATACTGTGTAAATTATGTTTTATACTATGTAAACTATGTTTTATACTATGTAAACTATGTTTTATACATGTAAATTATGTTTTATACTATGTAAACTATGTTTTATACTATGTAAATTATGTTTTGTACTATGTTTTATGCTATGTAAAGAAAGATATGTAAAGGTTACCCATCTACGCTGTCGAATCGAAAAGCCTATATCTGACTGTTGTCTGTAAGTACGTTCGTCCTCTATGGGCTCCAAAACAGCCCATGTGATTTTAATTTTATTTTCACTTATGGAAAGAGGGATAAACTAGGAACGTTTGTGTATATAAATAATTGCACCTATAGTCGCTATAGTAACTATATAATAATATGTTCCAGGTGGAGAAAATTGCGCTAAGAGTGGCCCTTGTAGAGCAGGAGGGCGCTCCTTTGCACGTCTACATTCTTTCTTATATACAATCGCTGTTTCTATTCATGAAGGTAAATCTGTCCGTATGTGTGTAAGAAAAGATCAGACATGAGTGTAGCTAATTATATGATATTCCCTGTTAATATTTCAGCTGAATACGATACCGCAAGCGGAAATAGATTCGCCGCCCAAGGAGCCGTTCAAGAATTTCGATACGTTTGATTTACTTCAAAGAGCGAGGTGAAGTTTTTACTTTACACGTCCTCCTAAATTTACAAGAACTGACAGAATTGTTATTGGGGGCTATTGCTATTATGATTTTAAAGAACTTTAATAATAAAACTCATTAAGTACTTATTACTAGCTGGTGCCCGCGGCTTCGTCCGCGTTGAATGTTCTCGACAGATCATCTAAAAATAAAATAAAAAATATTTCAAAGTCTGACAAAAATATTATGGGCAATATTGAATAAATGTTTTAAAACCAAAATAAAAGAGGCGCGGACGAAGTCGCGTGCAAAAGTTAGTACAAATCAATGACAATTTAATAAACGAAGTACATAGGTAATTAATAATGATTGAACTACACTGCTAGATGGATTTTTTAAATGTAAAGGCCGTCATACAGGCACAAGCATAAGCAATAATAGTGGCGAAGGGTATGTCATGATTGAGAAATTAATAAAAAAAAAACTGTCAGTTTTGACTGCTTGTCAGAAATGATAACGTTTTCAAATATATCTCTATTTTTTTCATAATCAAGTGACCTAGATTTTATTTATTATTTTTTCCTATCGCATAAACGCATACACATATCTATATATGTATAGAAAAAGTGACTAAAGAAAAGTCGTTAGACACTTTTTCTATCATTGTAGGTATTATTTGGAGCGTGGCAACTTGGCGGAGACTCTGCGTTACGTGGAGGCTCTCGAAGGCGCGTCGCGGGCCGCTTGTGCAGCGTGGCGAGAAGCTGCGCGGGCGCATCTCGAGACGCGACAGGCCGCCGAGGCCGTCCTCGCGCACGCCGCAGCCATTGCATTACAATACTTATAACATGGTAATAAGTGTAGTTTTCAAATACTTACTACGTCTTTAAATTTATTCGAGGCAATTCAGAAACTGATTAATTACAAAATAGTGGAATACAGAATAAAAATTTAAATACTACTCGAACGCGTTAGATTTTCAGACGGGTTGTTAAGTGAACCTAAAATAAACTCCCATTTAAAATACAGACGATTCAGATGTAACGCAGCTTTTTGAAAATGCAAAAAAAGATTTTTACCATTATCTTTTAACAGTTTAAAATTTTCACTTAACGACCCTTAATGAAGATCGTTTTAGTAATATTTCAATTTCATATTTTATTTTTCTTGCCCTCTTTATTTTCAAATTCCAGTCTTTATTAACTAAATCTTATTTTATCGTTTCTGATTTAAGGTAATACTGAAGAAAGAAGTGATATGATAATTTTAACAGATGACTGTGAGTCAAATGTAATAACGTTTGTTTACAATTTTTTTTTAATATATAGATATTTTATAGCTAATCGTAAATTTATTGTAAAAATTGAAATATTATTATAAATTATTACATTTAATTTTTGTCTTATTGAAAAAAAAAACCTATGCCAAATATATTTGCGATTTTTAATATCAGATTTTTAATTTAGTGTGATGATTTTAGTCTAGAATTTTAAGTTTTTGAAGTGAAAACCTCTTTAGGCCTGTTGAGCACTTTTAAAATTCGGAAAAAACACTCAACTTGGCAGTCATACTCACTGAGGGACACCCTCAGTGACTTTTAATTGTATGAAATAAGCGCCATCTATCCGAATCAGTACCAACATACTTATTGGTTCATAATGAGCTCATCTTCGTCAATAGTTTATTAAGATGATAACAGAACAGATTTGGGGATACAAAGGCTATATTATTATGCATTTATTTATTTACTTTTTTTAATTTTAAATCTTTTACAATATCTTATATGTATGTATATAAAAATCTCGTGTCACGATGTATGTTCGCGATAAACTCTGAAACTACTGAACCGACTTTGATCAAACTTCATAAGTATCTGTTATTTGGTCCAACTTAAAAGATAGAATAGTTTATATTACATTTTGTTTATTATTTTTTTCCAAATTATATAATATTATTAACATAGCGCCATCTGTTGATACTTATTCAATACAGAAATTATTTATCTGTGAGTTCCATAAGGTTCTCACAGATGGCGGTTTAAAGTAATTTATCGGCTGGATTGCAAAAAAGCACCCCGGGCGAAGCCGGGAGCGGGCCACTAGTAAATTTATATATTTCTTTTTTATTAGAGATGGGTTTGCCAAGATGAGGCCTATGATGGAGCGAGCTCACCCAAAAGGTGCCTATTCACTCGAACTTTTTAAAGATTTGGGTTATATGAGCTCGAATATTCAGACGCCGGCAGGGAGTTCCAAACCTTGGTATTGCACATTATAAAGGAAGTTTTAAAGAGCTTGGTCCGAAAAAGAGGGATTTGGACAAGATGAGAATGGTAACCAGCCGGTCTGTATGCCCGATGGAAGAAAGGGGAAGGCTTATGTATGAGCTTATGCAGCTCCTGAGCACACTCTCCGAAGTACATCTTATAAAAGACACTTAGACTGGCAATTTTGCGTATATGTGCCAGGCTCTGCATCATAGTTTTTAAAAGAGTATTGTCGCCAATGAGTCTCCTGGCTCTGGATATCCAACAAGTATCGTCCAACCACGATATCAGGCTTATTGGCGACAATAGTCCTGTCCGTGATTATCGAGCGATCCCAGTAGAGCGTCGCATGACATATTATTATTATTAATAATAAGATCTATAATAATAATAATATATATAATATCTTCACACATTCCACTCAGCACCATCTAGTTCCAACTAAGCAAGTAATGCTTGTATTATGGATATCAGACAGTTGATATAATAACGGGTGATTCATTTGGAGGTACTTTTTCAAAACAAAAAAATATATTAATAAAAACAAATTTATCGGGTAATTTTTATTATTATACAAAAGAACTATTCTTTACATTTATTATTTAAAGATTATTTCTTTCAAATGTTGGCCGTTACTCCGGTTAACATAGTCCATTCTGCAGTTCCAATTTTCGATGACGCGTCTAAGCATTTCGATTGGTATTTGGCGAATAACGCGAGTAATGTTGGCTTCCAGTTGCTCAATCGTACCTGGCTTATCAATATAGACTTTGGACTTTACATAGCCCCAAAGGAAAAAGTCTAGGGGTGTGATATCACAGGATCTAGGCGGCCAACTCACCGGTCCGAAGCGCGAAATTAACTGTTCACCAAATTGTTCACGCAATAAAGCCATGGTTTCACGTGCTGTGTGGCAAGTGGCGCCGTCTTGTTGGTACCAAATGTCCTGAAGATCACGGGCTTCAATTTCAGGAAACAAATAGTCTGTTATCATGGCACGATAACGGTCACCATTGACAGTTACGTTCTGGCCGGCCTCGTTTTTGAAGAAATATGGACCGATGATTCCACCGGCCCATAAACCACACCAAACCGTTGTTTTGTCTGGATGTAATGGCAGCGCTTGAATCTCTTCAGGTTGCTCTTCGGACCAAATACGGCAATTTTGTTTGTTGACATATCCGTTAAGCCAGAAATGTGCCTCATCACTAAACAAAATTTTTGACGAAAACAGTGGATTTTCTTTAAGCTTTTCAAGAGCCCAAAGACTGAATTGGTGACGATTTGGTAGGTCAGTCGGCTTCAATTCTTGCACTAGTTGAATTTTGTAAGCTTTGAAACCAAGATCCTTACGTAAAATACGCCAAGTCGTTGCATATGACAAGCCAAGTTGTTGCGAACGGCGCCGGATCGATTCTTTGCGGTCATCGCGTACACTCTCAGCTACCGCCGCAATATTTTCTTCGCTACGTGCTGGATGTGGTCTTTTTGGTCGTGTATTATCTATTAAAGTAAATTGGCTCTCAAATTTTTGGATGGTATGGCGAATCGTGCGTTCGGTAGGCCGATTATGTGGACCATAAGTTTCTCTAAGTGCACGAAACACATTCCTCGCTGAACGCTGATTTTCGTAATACAGCTGTATTATTTGTAGACGCTGTGCGGGGCTAAGTCTTTCCATGATGAAATGTCAAACTATACAGAACAAAAATACCATAAAAGGTTATCACGACTCACGCTTCATCTGTCAAAAAATCCATAGACAAAAAAGTACCTCTAAATGAATCACCCGTTACATAGATTCTTTTTTTTATAAATACATGCATATTATAAATAAAAAAAAACATCCATGACTCAGGTACAAAGGTAAATGTTAACACATAAACATTTGCCCCTAGCGAGATTCGAACTCGCGACCGTTTGGTTACTAGCTAGGGTTGCTAGCCACTAGACCAAACGTGTCGTCAAAAGTTCCATAGTTTTCACTTTTGACGTGCTTTAGGAATAGATACTATAGTGAACTATTATTAAAATAAAACAAACACTACCATGAACCTTGATTATTTTATTTTATTCTGTATTATTGCTACCCTAAGAATAAGAATTTCACATTAATAAAATATTAGGTTAAAAACCTATCGAAAATATTTCGGCACCTCGCACAATGCGGTTCGCACTCTCGCCCCGTTAGTACCGTCGCCAAAGCCAACACGCTTACTCGATTTTGTCGTTGTTTTATTGTTACACTACACTAGCTGTTGCACGCGACTTCGACCGCGTAACCTTATAAAATATACCCTATGTTACTTGCTGATAATATAGATTTTTATAGGTGAAAGAATTTTTAAAATGGGCCATGTAATTTTTGAGTTTATTCATTACAAACATACAAAAATACAAATCTTCTCTTTATAATATTAGTATTTATTGCTGATTGTTTTGTTTTTCGTTCGACTGTTAGTAGTAAATTATATGTAATATGTTTTGGCAAGAATTTTAAATGCCCTTTTCAACTGCATATTAAATAGTTTACTTTCATTAGTTTAATTAGTTAATTTCATTAGTTATGGGGGAGGTATATGTTCAGCAGTGGATATCCTGCTGCTGACATGATGATGAGTTTAACTAGTTTGTTTGTATGTAAATATATATGACAAGACACAATACTAAAAAAATTAAAAACACACATTTTTTGTAATGTCTTTTCTTTGCTGACCGTAGTTTGCGGTACTGCATTCTTTCGAGGTGCCAAGAAATTTCCGAAGATTTATATTTTATGTTCTTAAACTATACCGTGTTCACATTCTTTAAAACACCACTTAGATTATTACTATATATGTATATAGATATATAGCTTCTAAACTTATTAATACATTACACATAAATATTATCTAGTTTCTAAAGTAATAAAGTGGCCGTCAATTGGTCTTAACATCATGTCTAACTTCAATTTTAATTTTTTGTGATCAGCCACTATGCGGTAGTTCCGTAGAAGATGCGATAAAGTTGTCTTTATGGACATGATGGCGTAGTTTTTGCCTGAAATCAAAATGTTATTTTTTTTTAATTATCAACGTGGGTGGAAGACCCGTCCCGGGCTTTGGGCGGATGTAATTTTTCCTGCACATTATACACACAAACTTTTCCTATATATCGCTCTTTCTATTAAAAAATTTATCAAAACAGACATAAAATAATGTGACCAAAAAATCGGCCTGAAATCAAAAACTATGCATACGGAAATATCTATGGGATGATTTCCATTTAAGGGAATCAATATTATTTGCGCGCAATTATTGATGTAGTAGGTGCTTCGTATTAAAAGCGCACTGAGTCAGGGTCGCGAAAACTGTTTGACGAAAGCGTGATAGGTACGTGTGGCACTGATTCAGAAGTAAAAAAATTAGAACGTTTTATTATTTAAAAATAACACCGTTCAAATTTCTCTAAACACCATATAAACTACAAAAAGTAATATGGAAAATAAAAAAAATATACATGTCAGTCGTTGGACTCACGTAAGAAGTGAAAACGTAGCTTCACAAAAAAATTGTATGATTTAAATTCCTTGGCATTAGGTATCGAATTAGGTAAATTGTCGCAATTATTGATCGCAAGAAATACAAGAAAATATATATATGTGACACTGACACATAATGACAATAATAAATTCATAATGACAGACCATTAAGAAAGTGTTCGATTAATTCAATAATTTCTACATAAGCAATCGCAGCCGAGCGTTCTGACCAAGACTCGAAATCAGATTCCTTCTGGGAGCGTAGGTTCGAATCCCACCGGCTGCGTATTCGAGCTGTTTATGCTAGTTTTTCCACAAATTAATAACATCTCAAAAATGTCTTGTCCTGCTTTGCATATTGTTCCTTGTTATCATATGTAAATAGTAAGTTTACTTTCATATGCAGTTGTCAACGCTTACATTACGTAAGGTAAGGTAAGCTGACGAGTCCAATGAACCCCATCTCAAAAATTGTTCTATTCTTAAATTATTTTAAATTATTATAAGCTACATCAACATTTACGTAAGGTAAGCTGACGAGTCCAATGAACCCCATCTTAAAAATTGTTCTATTCTTAAATTATTTTAAATTATTATAAGCTACATCAAGGCTTACATTACATTACATTACGTAAGGTAAGCTGACGAGTTCAATGATTTTACCCCATCTCAAAAAAAATTCTATTCTTAAATTATTTTAAATTATTATCAGCTACATCAACGCTTACATTACATTACATTACGTAAGGTAAGCTGACGAGTTCAATGATTTTACCCCATCTCAAAAAAAATTATATTCTTAAATTATTTTAAATTATTATCAGCTACATCAACGCTTACATTACATTACATTACGTAAGGTAAGCTGACGAGTTCAATGATTTTACCCCACACACCATCATATTTAGAAATTTACAAGCTTACCAATGCACATTCTCTTCCCCAGACTGAAGCCTCCAAAGGCGGCTGGATACTCTGGTATAGATGAAGGATCTAACCAACGCTCTGGTTTAAACTGTTCTGCGTCAGGACCCCAAAGTGGACCGCGGTGAATCCCCCAAAATGATATTACGCAACTGCTTCCAGCTGGTATAACGTAATTTGCTGAAATGAACATATTGTCTAAGAGACTATGGATTTTTACGAGCCCCTTCGAGTGGTTAAGGTGCTTAATTTAAGGTGGGGTGGGCCAACATTGGAAATTAACTTTTCATAGTTGGCTCTAGTCTTGATCTGGAAAGTAGTGACGGGCCACACGGCTATTTCGCTATCATTTGAGCAGCCGGTCTGGTGGCAGTGACCAGCCCCTTACAGAAGACCACCGTGAAATATCAGCACTTGTGCTGTAGTGTTTGGGTGTGACTATGCCTTCCTAATCCTATCTTTAATCCTGTGGCGTTGCTTGTCTTAATTGATGATGGTAGCCACCTACCACCAATGACGACGGTCAGGTGCACCGTCAGCCTGTCTGACGACCTTAACTAGAAAAAAATTAACGTCTCTCACCAATAGAATCCCTCCAAGAAAAAAATAGTTATTGAAAACGGAGATACAATTGTGTTTTGAGCTTAAGGACACTTCAGTCAAAAATATCTTTAAAAACTTGGCTTATAATTCCCCCTGATCCTTTTCTCTTAGTTTTAAATAAAGCAGAAAAATTCAAAAATGACTTACTGAGCTGGGTATCCTTATAAACGTCTCTGGCCAGAATACTTCCCAACGGATACAATCTCAATGTTTCAAATATGACCATCTCTAGATACTTCATATGTTCCAAATCTTCCTTCTCCACAGATCTATTTGATTCCCCGAATATGCCTTTCAGTTCGACGTAAACTTGATCTTGAACCTCTTGATGAGAGCCCAGCATAATAAGAATGTATACTAAAAGAACAGAAGTTGTATCGTGCCCTCCGAATATCATAGCGTCAACTTCTTCTTGCATTTCTTTGTGATTATTAAATGCCCCTTTGTTGACTGCTAAATCGAAAAGTAATTCCAAAAAAGGTTTGAATTTATTGTCTGAAAAAATAATTAACGTATTTACCTATTGAAAAGATATTAATTCTTGTAATATATAAAAAATAGACAGAGGCGGATAGCAACTTTGTTTTATAATATAAATCTTAAGACGCGCGCTTAAGGTCGTCAATAGCATTATTAGCCTGTTACACCCGCTACACCGGTCTCAATTTTTTAAATAAAATTTTTGATTAATTTACATAATAACTAAGTTGTTTTTAAAGTTCAAGGAATTCAAGTCAAAAAAGTTATGTTTAAAATACAGATTGATTTTGATGATACCACAAAAAAATGTATCATGTTTCTTTAATGTTTAATGAAAATTCATAAGTTTTTTTTGGCTTTCTGATGTAGCCATAAACGAAGTAGGATAAAGCCGTAACAGATAAGTAGCCGTTAAGGAGTAGGCTTAAAAAAAGTACCCATTTGACGCCACTGACCGCCTTAATACTTCAAATTTAACATTTTTACTCAACGTTTCTGGAATACGCCGCGGCAAAAGCTTCAAGAAAATTTCTTACCTTTGTCGCCTGTATGCAAATTATTATTGAATTCTGATCTTCGTTTTTCGACAGCCTGTAATAATACATAATATATTTTTTATTTAAATTTATAAATTATAATTTTGAGTGATAATAGTTGTTTTATAGATATATATGTCGATATAGCACACAACACTATTCTATGAATGAATAATTCAGTGTCTACTTGCTTTGGATTTTATTAAAACCTAGACTTTTTTTAATTATAAGTCACTTGATGTTAAGGTGATGGTAAGTGACTACTGTTACCTATGACATAAGCAAAGTCCCTGGTGCTGCAAGTTTACTGCCGACCATAGAAATTAGCTAAGGCATCCCTTACTCAATCATGGAAACAACAGCGCACATATTATTATTTAAAGGTGGTTACTGCCGAAAAACGGGCTGCCCAAATGATTGTGAAACGCGAAACGCATCATTTTAGTACACACGCAAAATTCTTTTGACATTAGGAAGGTATTAGACATTTTATTTGTGTTACGAAATGGCGGCGAAAAACCCCAAGTAGATAGGTTTTTATCTGTAAGGTATTAACTGAATTGAACTTTCATTTGGATGTACATAGTAAGAACGTACAGTATCTTCCCCTTTTTTGCTTATAACTACGTCTTTAATATTATCATGTACTAGTTCACATACTCTTAGTGAAGAAGTGTAAAGTATTTTCACGGCGCGGTCCCTCTCTTGTCTACTACTAGTCAAGTTGTATATGAAATCGAAGTGCATCCATACATTTATGAACCTGGCCATTGTGAGGCTTAGCATCTTGTGACACGCCGTCGCATATTTATCTTCGACCACTTTTTCGCCATCCGCCGGGATACCGATTGCTGTTTCTGTGGCAAAAATTAAGAAATTTAAACAAAGAAAAATATATTTCTTATTTTTTGTGCCCAATCTTTCTTCTAATTCTATGAATCCAATTTAATAATTGGATTCATAGAATGTATACTCACCACAAATAGTTTCCAGAGCATTTATACTGATATAGTAACTGGGATCGAACGGTCCACATCCAACTTTGTCCCGGAAGCTTTCCACGAGTTTCCTGCTTTGCCTGTCAAAGGTGCCATGGAATCCGTGCAGGACCTTTGGATTGAATGCAGGATTGAGCATTCGTCTGTGTTCTTTCCATATAGACACTAAAAAGTATTGTTAGATTGAATTAAATCTCAAGAAATCATTGATAAGTAAATCAAAGTGGATTTAACTTCATCTTCTTATATGTATATAAAATTCTCGTGTTACAGTGTTTGTAACAAAACCTCCGAAACGGCTTGACCTATTTGTATGAAATGTGTATTTTTGTGTATATTCGTTAGGTCTGAGAATAGGTTGTAAACTTTACTATATTTTTTACTCTAAAATATTTTTTTTTTTTGGTAAAACGGTTGCGGGGTCAACTAGTAATTCAATAAGAACAATATATTTGTTTTTATTTACCTATTCTTCAATTTCTATAAACTCTGTCTGCCATATTTCAAGTAAGTTGTTTATATTGATATTTTTATATTCAAAACAGTCATGACCGCACGTAGACATGTAAAAAGGGGTAAAAGCGTAACTATTTAATAAACCTAATTGATCAGAAAAATTACATACGTTTGGCAGTAAATAATCCATTGCCCAGCCAAGGCGACAAGAACTGGTAAATATAATGTTTATCCAAGCAGTTGTTCAGAACTATTGCAGCGTCCTTGGGATCAGTAATTACTGAAAAAATAAAACGATAATTAAAAAAAGATCAAGCGTTGCAGCTAAAATTGCCAATATCGATATGAAAATAATAATATTGTAGGTAAATTTGTATAGTACATAGAAAAATGAGGTTTACAGAACAATGATGTATTTTACGATAGATTGTTTTGTTGCTGTGCCAATATTCAGATACCCTTACTAAGTAAGTTAAGTTTATAAATTGTATTTTGTGTTTTGTATCATATTTTAAATTTTGTGTTGATTAGATATAGGAAGCAGGAAGCTGTTTTTTCTATGATAATATCAACAAAATATTTTATAATAACCATAAAATAGTAGTTGTTGCACGCGACTTCGTCCGCGTTTACTTTATAAAATATAGCCTGTAGTCTGTAGAAGTCTTTGAAAAATATGAGCGAAAGCTCATTCGATACGGAATATAATTCTGAGAAAGACCTTTTAAGGATTTTTTCTGGCAATAAAAATTGCAATTGTTATTAACAAAAAACAAAAAAAAAGAGCATTTAAATTTTTCATGATCTCAAAGACAATAAATGATAGCGAAAACAATAATTTGTTATAAACAATTTCAGAGTTACATACAATTTAGTTTGCAGTGACTTTCAGTGAGACTTGACTCAATGACAGAGTTTTCGATTCGGAGTTCGTTGATTTAATGAGTTTATATGAAACGGACAAAGGATATATTTGATCCAGAAAAAAAAGTACTGTTGCCCGGGGATCGTCTAAGAATAAATAATTAGAAAAATCAACAGCTGACAAAATTATATGAGTAATAATGATCGAATGAATGTTTTAACACCAAAGAAAAGGGGGCACGAACGAAATATTCTCTCTTTATAATATTAGTACTTATTATAGATAATATTTGTTAAAACTTACTAAAATGTGGTCTCATCTTTAACCAAAAAGTCGCTATTCCCTCGTTCGCGTTGGTATAATCGCTCAAATCTTTTATTAATTCCAAAAACTCTGTAAAAAATGAAAATTATGTTCACATGAAAAAAGGTCTTTATGGGGTCGATGGGTGTGCACCAATATAAATGTATGTATTAGGTATGTCGGTAATTCCTTTCCGGTTTTTGTAACTGATGTCACTAGCCATAATTATGAAAATGTTATGATTTTCAAAACCTCAAAACTGCACAAGTTACGTACCGCTAAAATAACAGCGTTATTATAGATTTATAATTTTTTGAAAATGGCGAGTTTTGTGCCTGAAAACGTGCATTTGCGGGACGCGTTACTTTTCTTGTTTTTCATGAACTGTTGAAACCTGAAGAAACAGTTAATACTGATCGCTACCGACAAATCAGTCAAAGAAGTGTTGAATTGAAATCATTTGGATTGAACATTGAGCAGCACTTCGCCGATTTCGAAGAAGTTAAAAAATGGCTCGATGAATGTTTTAGCTCAAAGGAGAACCCGTTTTTTTAATGGTATCCATGAATGGCATCCATAAATTGTCTGAGATAGGCAAAATGTATAGAATCAAATGGCCATACTTTGAATAAATAAAGTTTAAATATCCAATGTAAATAATGTATTTTCTTTAGCGAAAAAACCGGAAAGGAATAACCGACACACATTGGATTTGTATATCTGTATAACTACAAGACTTGAGGTAATTATTAATATGTAGTGGCAGGGCACAAATAATAAGTTGGCTTGTTTGACGACTGTAAGCACATTTTGAAGACCACAAACAGCATGTGTGCTGAATTTTGAAATAACAGCATGTGTGCTGTTGGCTGTTGTGAGAGGAAGAGATGCCAGAGCCATTCTCCCTGCCCTGCTTGTGTTAATAGGCAACGGTAGCCACCTATTTATAACCATCAATAACCTCATGTGGGACGAAGCCTAAAATTATTATAAACTAGCTGTTGCACGTGACTTCGTCTGAGTTACTTTATAAAATATAGCCTATGTTACTCGCTGATAATATAGCTTTTTATAGGTGAAGGAATTTTTAAAATCGGGCCGGTAGTTTTTGATTCATTACAAACATACAAAAATACAAATTTTCTCTTTATAATATTTGTATAGATACTTAGTATTATTAAATGCGAAATGCGAAACTGGATTGTGTGGACGTGTGTGACTCTTTTACGCAATACTTAACTCTAAAAGGATTTTGATGAATAATATTCCAGTAGGTAAATACATTTTTCTGATGTATAAAATTAAAATAACTAATATAATATTCTTTTTATTTCATTTATAAAAATGTTAAGTTGGTTTGTGTATGCTTCAAAAACTCAAGAAAGGGTAGACCGATCTTGATTCCGTTTTCACATATGGAAAGAGGGATAAATGGGCAAGATTTTTATATTATATAAAAATCGCACCCCGGGCGAAGCCGGGAGCGGGTCGCTAGTGTATATAGTATCAACATCATCATCATCAGCCTGCTTCTCTCCACTGCTGGATGACTTACTCGACCACTTTTTACATTCTTCATTCTTCATCATACCCCCTTGACATATCATTATAACAAAACGTCAAACTTAGTGTTACAACAAAAAATAAATATATTTTATAACTATTATATTAGATGCAAATTATTAATTAAAATTTTCTAATGTATAAAATTTTTCAAAACAGTTCGAAGTAGTTGGCACTTTTTGCACTGCCAAGTTGTTTCGCTTCTTATATTCCGTTTTGTGCAAAAATGCACCTTTTCGCAGGTGTTTTTTTCTTATCAGTAGCAGGTATGTATATGTTCCGGAAAATGTGCCCACGTTTGGGATAATTTGGTAACGATGTAGTTGATAACATATCTTCGGCGATACTAAGTCGAAAATTCACTATTCTAAGTTTTCTACATTAGGAGTATTTGAATATAGAACGTACGAGTTATAAACAACAACATCAATCATGTAAAAAATTTTTTTTCTTATATCCTCTTACACATTTTCGCAGGATTGGAAAACAAGCCAGTAGTTGATCTTGCTTATCCACACCTCCCATTGCGCTATTATACTCGATGATACATTTCGGTTTTATAATCTGTTCTTCTTCCCTATTTTTCAGTTTTCTTTTCTTCCCAGTATTTGTCTATTCGGCAGAAACATGTTTTTTACTGATCATGTAGACATCTTTTTTATTATGCCAATGTAAGGACAATACACCATTAGAAGACAGTTCGTACGTCTCTTTTTCATTTTCGTAGAAAGTTGCTTAGGAATATTTTTACGTTGCTTCCTTACTTTACTTATTTTTTCTCAAAATATCTAACAGTGCTGGTGAATACCAGTTATCCAAATATAGCGTATATCCTTTTCCTAAAAACGATTCCGCTAATTTTATCACCACATGTTGAGAAACTGACGTTTTCTTATCATTTACTATTTCTCTGCCCACATAAATGTTGAACTGTGAACAATAGCCAGATTTTGATTCGTAAAGTTTATAAAATTTTATACTAAGTCGGGCTCTTTTTGGAGCAATAAACTATACATAGCTCAGCCTTCCTCGAAATTTCATCAGTGATTCATCAATTGCGACAGATTGCGAACCTTTTTTAGCTTATCGTCTTTATCCATCGTTTCGTTGTCCGTAAAATGTAGAATATAGCTAGAAACCGTTTTCGGGGCATAGTTTTTGAAAAGATTGGTGTTTCTACAATTGCTCGGTTTGACCAATACATATCTATAGAAGACTTTTTTACTTGCGACATTCATAGTGCAAAATACGCTTGCAATTCGTCACTTGTAACAGGAAACCATTCTTCACCTTTAGTTGTTTTCTCATTTGCAATCATTTGCCATGCATATATATTTATTTCTGTTGCTATCATAGCAAAAAAATCATCATTCAGTACTTGCTTGAAAGCACAAAGAAAAGTAGGATTGGACTATAATCGTCGCAAAACCAAAGCGTTGATACCAGGTTGTTCAGTGTTTGGAATATTTTCTTTATCTTCCCATTTCCATTCTTCTATACTTTCTGATGAATCTGATTCATCACTGCTGGATAAAGGTCTTACTCGTTTACGAACATTTCGGAATAAACTACTCCCTTCAGAAATTTCGCTCGAACTACTGGCCGTATCTTCATCCTTACTTTCGAAAAATACATGTTCGATTATTTTTAACGTTAAAAACAACTGCAGAATTATTAATTTCTTGATATAGAAATGAACTTTGATTGCACTGTAAACAACAACTCGCAACGGAATTTTGGACGTCGTAGATACGTCATTTATTGTTTTGACATAAAAACAAATGACGTCTCCCAGCCGTCTTCGTGGGTCAAGGGGTTAAAAACTTGAATGTACCTACTGATTAGGTGTACAAGAAAAAATTTCCGTAGTACACCTAGGTTAATATAGGTTGACAACGGGCAATACATGGGATGTAGGCCTCTCCCAAGGCTCGCCACCACGCACGGTCTTCTATTTTAGCATCCAGCCGCTTCTAGAGAAGCCCTTATGCGAGAAAAAGCCAGTCATACTTACTTTCTCTAACTTTAGAAATTGATTAAATAATTGAGATTTGAAACTAAACGCCTTTACATTCCAAGATACAAAGTTCGTCTCGCGAATACCCACTGTCAGGGTCGAATTTATGATCCGGTTAGGGTCCATTAATTTTGACCATGGTATTATTAATCACTTTGGACAGAGCTCAATGGTACATGACCATATAATGTATGTATGTTTAGCAATAGAAGTAATAATAATGTTAATCGCAAAAAAACATCAAGTTAAGCCATAAATTTAAAACTGTGCAAAATAATAAAAATATTATTTTATGATAAAGTCAACAGACAGGCTGACGGCCCATTTGATAGTAGGTGGCTACCGTCGCACGGAACGCCACAGTAAGTGCTGTAATAAGTAGGATAGGGAAATAGGCTTTGGGGCCCCTTACTCACTCACCGAAACACAACAGCACAGCACAAATGCTGTTATTTCAAGGTGATCTTCTGTAAGGAAGTGTTTAACATTAATAAACATTTTTTTTATAAATTAAAAACCAAGTCAAGCCTTTAAGAAAGTCATCTACCAATGAGATTTTTTTTCAAATACAACTAGAACAAGTTTTGAAAAGCTTTTTTTCATTTCGAGGTATTTTTTTTTTGTATTATTTAGGATTAGCATTGATAACGTTATCTAATGAGAAAGTTTGTATGTTTGTTTCTTAATAACGCAAAAACGCCTGAACGGTTTTGGATGAAATTTGGCACACAGATAGTTTATTACCTCGATTAACATATAGGATACTTTGTATCCTGAAAAAAGTTAGATTCCCGAGGGATTGTCTAAAATATAAAAAATTCGGCCCCACCGCCGTCACGCGATATCTTCAGTCGTTATTTAATAACTAATTATTATCATTTTTCAAGACGCAGCTAGTATTCAATAAAACATTATTCACTCCGGGATTAGTATTCTTATAATAATATAAATAACCGTTACATGATAGAATATTTTATTAATTGTATACACGTTTCATATCAGACTAGTTCAGACTTTTGCATTTAATATTTCTTCACCGTGGATATAAATTGAACATACGTAGATATGTCAAATACGACTTAGATTGAACTTAATTACAAAGTTACATGTAAAAAGACATGTAACATTTTTTGCGATGTGTGATGATGTATTGTATGACTCTTGTTTGTTGCTGTTGTTATTGTCATTAAAAAAAAACCTTTCGTATCATATTGATAAAAAAAAAATTCAGAGACAACTTGTTTTTAAGCTAATAAATTAACTTATGTACCAAAGTTTTAATCGGCTAATTTAATTTCTTTTTTCTTATTTTACACAATATTTAAGAAAAGCCTTTCAATATTAAATCTCTTCGGTTTACTTCGAAAGCTACAAAAATATGTTGTGCAATATTGCATCTTAATTAATAGCTTTAGTTTATATTAATTCTAATAATATGGGTTAAAAATGACTAGTTGTTGCACGCGACTTCGTCCCCGTATCTTTATAAAATATAATAGCCTATGTTACTCGCTGATAATATAGCTTTTTTTTTATTTTATTTTTATTTTTATTTATATTATGGATAGCCAACGCAATAGTGTACATATAAAATTCAAAACAAATTGCATAACACAGTTCAGCTTGCACAAATCACACTTTCTATAGGTGAAAGAAATTTTAAAGTCGGTCAGGTAGTAGTCTAATAGTATATTATTAATTACATACATGCAAAAATAAAATAGTATAAGTATATCTTGTGATAGTATAAGTTTAGATTAAAATTTACTTACGCACAGTATCACCGAACATAAGTCTGTAAGCATGACCTATAATGGGATAACCGCCAGGATAAGCCGGGATCTTAGATGTCAACTTTAACATGTGACTCCTTTTTAAAGTCCACTGCACTAACAAGCAAAACAGAACACACAACAATAACACAATTAGCAACATTTTAATAAAAAATAAAAAATAAAATATTATTAATTATTAAGAAAAAAAAGTTTATGATTTTTAATTTTTTTTTTAAATAATTATTATAAAGAAAAAAAGTTGATTTTTTTTCAAGCAAGTCAAACTTCTGACATGTTCGGACCGTATCAAGATTATGTGCTGATTGCAATTCTGATCAATGAGTTAGTTCAAGCAACTTGGTTATTGCAACACTGGCTCTTACACGTGTTCGCGTTAGTACTTGCGAATAGATTTTTTTATTATTATTTGCTATTAGCCAGCATTTAGCCGTGTAAGTGGAGACGGCCTATGATGGAGCGAGCTCACTTAGAAGAGCCCAATTCACTCAAACTTTGAAAAGATTTGGGTTATATACTGGGAAACACAGCGCCAGCAACGAGTTCCAAACTCGTTTAAAAGGATGTTGAAAAAATAGTTATAAAAATATGTTTATAAAATTAGTTATTTTAAGTAGGGAGTTGGATATGTTTGTGATGTATCCGAGCATAGTGTAGGAAGTTGAGATTCGTGTGCGGCATGGCGGCGCGCGGCGCGGCGTCTGCGCTACAACCTAATACCTATAAATCGTGAATGAATACTAGTACGAGGATAAATTAGGTCTTGTTCAATATTGCAATAAATAAATACATAACAAGGTTCAATAATACTTCAAATGTCACGTGTCAAAGTCAAATGTGTCACAACAGACTCGCAGTTGTTGTGTCAATTTCGTTCGCGTTTTACAATAGAAATAATTCCCCCCTAGGTGGGCCATGACCTTGTCGTGGTGGGGGGGGCTTACCCTCGCCAGTTCTTGGCGTAGGGGACCAAGAAGGACATTGACTTGACATTGGCAGATAATGGCCGTTCCCAAAATGAGCCGAAATGCCATTATACAAGAAGAAGAATAAGAATAGAAATACAAACAAAGGTATATCAGCTCCGCAGCTCCATCATCTACTGAGCTAAGTAACAACATAATATGACAATGCTGAAAAGCTTTATTGAAGCATAAACATATGCAAAAAAAAATCAGTTTCATCTAGGTTTGTAAAATAATCAACACGGAATTTAAATGCACGAATTCGGGTTCTTTGCGATGAAGAATTTTCTATTTCATTTAAGTTGACCAATTAAATCAAACATATCCATGTTTTATTCAATTCTTTTAAAATAAATTATTGATATTGCACAATTACAACTGCTAAAGAGTTTTTGGTTATATTACCTACTTGTCAATTAAACACGCTACTGGACAGACGGAGTAGCAAGTAAGTTACAGGCCAGTTTACCCATTGAGTAATGCTACTCCAAGATGGTGAAACTCGTACGCTTTCTTACCGGTGACTTTAAATGGCGGTTAGCCTACTTGACACTTTACTCAGAGATGGTGAAAGAGGCCCTTAGCCAACGTAAGCTATGTAAGCCCCTGACCAATATCAACTTTATTTGGTTTTTCAAACATCGACTTTTCTGGACTTTTCATCAACATTTTTAAATTCAAATAAATTACTTTCATGCTGGCACTTCACATGGCTATTTGTGTTCGCTATTGGGTGTTTGTTGTATGTGGCAAAATATTTGACGTTCAGGTAATCATGCAAATAACGGCCAATACCACCATCCACACATGGCAGTCAAATAACAAACACACAAACATTTGGCAGCAGAACGCAAGGTGTTTACCAACACTATGGACGTGTGGTTCCATGCGTCATTGACACGCTGTCTGTTGTTATGAGATTCATTCTGGGGGTCCCATATACACGAATTCATTTGGTACAACTCCAAAAATTTTAGCACTGTTTCATTGTCCCAATTCATTTTCAAGAATAATTATTTTCTTGCTAACACCACAAACACAAAAATACTGCACGTCCGTACAGGTTCGCGGCGCACGCGCTTCTAAATATGGCTATTGTGTGGACGGTATATTTGCGTATTTGCCTATTTGATCCCATTGATGTGTCTCGAAAAACCGACAAGCGCACGGATCCGCGTATTTGGTATTGGACTTATTTGTCAAATAGACAAATAAGGGCAACACTTTGTCAAATAAACTGTCCACACATGGTAATTGTTTGCCAAATATGCCAAATACACAAATACAAATAGCCATGTGAAGTGCCAGCATCAAATAGCTTCTCTAAACTATAGTGAAAACCGCATCAAAATCTATTGAGTGTGTTTATTGTTAATTGTGTTAATTGTGTGTTAACACGTACAGAAAGAGAGATTCATATCCTACAAGTGGCAAAGTTATCGTGTAAAATTATTGAAATATTTAAAACATAAAGGGTTTAAACGGGTTTTGTTTTTTTAAAAACAATTTCCAAAAATTGTACATGATATAGACAAGGTGATTGACTTAGATAGATTTCTTTCGGTATTCATGTTCTCAAAGCGGTTATGATTTTGACCTTATTTTTGACAAGGTCATTTGGACTTTCATTCTAATAATTAAATGGCGAATTTCAATTGAGCTCAAGGTAGGTAACTTAATTGTATGATATATCTATTTAATGCAAACCTTGTCTAGTTCCTTTTTTGTACGTATGAATAGGTTGTGTATGTCATTGTATGAATAGGTTAAATAGATAGACCACAAATGGAGGTATACATGTTTGTTTATACATAACTATATACATAGTTCTTGTTCTTCTCATCGTGCTACTCTTCTACGAAAGTTGGCGACCATCATGGCTATTCTGACATGCTCTTAAAATTATAGATTAATGCTCTTAGGCATCAATGCTCTTTAAAAATTATAGATTCAATCACAAAAAAGCTTATAGTGGCATCTGTAGACGACAAAAAAATGTAATTTACGGCGTTTGATGATTAAAAGGTTTCCTTTTGCAGAGTGAATACCTAGAACCCATGGATCATTTTACGAAGGAGAGCCATTCAGCTTTCTGATGTAGGGAAGATAGGGGGGGGGTCTTTCTTTAGTAAAATATGATAATAATAAATATGTATTTTTTCTTATTACAACGTCAAGTTTAGTATCATTTTTAACTAAATTTGAGACATACATTCTATATATCAAATAATACATACAATATTTAGTACAAAAATCTCGAAATAATAAGAAAATTAATAAATATCTTACTTTTTTCACGATAGTTTAATTAAAGTAAAATGTATCGTTTTCGATGAATCAAACGACTCACTAATCTGTTCAAGGCCATCGCCCGGCCAGGCAGGGCCCGCACAGAATTTCGCCAAGCCTTCATGAGAAGCATAGAGGACAATAAAACTAGAAGAATCGATTTTGTTTGGGATCTTTATTGTGAAAAATCGCTTAAACAAAGTGTTCGTGAGAGCAGAGGTAAAGGAACACGTTCTCAAGTCCGAGACGATTACAAACTGCCCAGCAATTGGTCGGATTTCCTTAAAAATGATAAAAATAAAGAGGAACTTTTTGAATTACTAGGTTCCTACGCGCTTGAATATGCCGAAGTGCAACAGGTTGTGACGAACATAGGTAACAAAATAAAATCATCGACAGCTGCAATTGGGACGTTACTAAATGGGCTCGAGATTTATGTTGAAGAGGCAGATAGCCGTATTCTTTTACATGCACAAGACATTTCCCTCAATGGCGCATCAGAAATTACGATACACACGGTTGACTCCGATGTTGTTGTTATAGCAACATCCTTTTATTTCACACTTCAGCAGCATGGTCTAAAAGAGCTGTGGATATCTTTCGGCACTGGTAAACACCACAGCTACATACCGGTGCATGAAGTAGCAAATCATTTAGGCGCAGATAAAGCAGAAGCTTTAAGAGGCTTCCATGCATTTACCGGGTGTGACACCGTTTCAGCGTTTCATTCTAAGGGCAAAACTTTGACTTGGAATACTTGGCAACGATATCCCGAGGTTACTGAAGCTTTCAAGGCGTTATCTAATCCACTCGATGAACCGCCCGAGAATGTATTTAATACGTTAGAAAAATATGTGGTGAGGCTATACTGTGGAGACGTTGACATCATAAGTGTAAACGATGCAAGAAAATTCTTATTTGCATCAAAAAATAGGTCTCTCCAAAACATTCCTCCAACAAAAGATGCCCTTAAGATGCATATTATGCGGGCAGCTTATCAGGCAGGGCAAGTGTGGGGCAATCTCTAAAATCATCGCCTGAAATTGTCTCGCCGACGAACTGGGGATGGACTGACACAGGGGATGTATGGAAGCCGACATGGACCACGCAGGCCTGTGTCTGGAAATCTGTCAGTCAGCTTACCAAATGTTCCTGTAAAAAAGGTTGTAGAGGTCGATGTTCCTGCAGCCAAAAAAGGTTGCTATGCACGCAATTATGTAACTGCAGAGGAAACTGCGATAATTCAAGGTACAGTTATTATGCTTATATTAAAACTTCAAATATAATTTTAGTAGGTTTTATAACAGTTAATTATAAATAATAATAATAATAATCGGGGACAAATCACAAACGGTCATCTGGCCCAAAGCTAGGATTCCCTGTGTTATGGGAACCAGAGACTGATAAACATACTTAGATAGATATTAAACACCCAAACTCACAGGACAAACAAACCTTTTCATCACAAGAATGTTTGCCCTGGATGGGAATCGAACCCACGACCCTTGGCGCAGCATGCGCTAGCCACCGCGCCAACGAGTTAGTCAAAATTATCTTAAACACTTATCCCTGTTTCGTTTGTTACAGTGTAATAGACAGCGAGGCATTATTAGATGAAATGGAAGACGGCATGGAAGATGATATTCCATACTAATAAACCACGACGCGACGTGTATTGTGATTATAATTGTAACATGTAAATATTGAAAAATAAAGCGTTTTCTCAATAACACCCATTATTTGACACGCCTATTGTATCTTAAGCTGCACTACCTTTTTTATCAGAAGAGTTTGAAGTCAAAAACAGGTTATTTTAATTTATAATGTTTTGTATATTGTAACTAGATGCATTTTTTTCATCTATATTATAACTTTTTCGTCCATAATGTGGGTACTTATTAAAAAGGAGATTAAATGGGCTTTCTAAAAAAAATATTTTTATTTTATTATCTGTTAAATAAAAAATGATATGGACGACTTTGTACAAAAAAAAGGAAAATGACGATTTTATTTTTTTTATTTTTTTTGCGTTTTTCTTAAAAATATTACAAAATGAATAGTAGAAATGAATTCTACGTGTTTAATTTACTCAAAATTGATACCAAACATATGCTAGTAGCTACAATGCTAGTGACAAGAATTTTCCCCCCCCAACTAAAAAAAAAAAAAAATTACAATAAAAAAAAAGTGGCTCCCCTTCTTAAATCATTCTTTCAGTCCTAAGGACTAATGTAGCAAAAGGAAATTGCTTAATCATTAATCGCCGTATAATTTAGTGTACATCGGCAACTATTAGGTATATTCAAGATGACTATATCCGCTTTAATTTAATACTATTAATATTTAAAGTCTGACGTTTAGTTCAATAATATATAGCCTTTTAATAATAATATTATGCGAATGTGAGTTTTGTTTGTTTGTTATCCTTTTAAGGCTTAACTACTCAACTGATCATTAAATTCAGATCAAATTTACAATTTTTGCCCGCCACTTCGTAGCTACGCGCTGTAGTTCGCTTTTTTGTAAATCTCACAGGAACTTAACATCTTTCCAGGATAAAAAGAATCCTATGTTTCAATCCAGGTAATAAACTATATGTGTGCTAAATTTCATCCAAATCCGTTAAGCCGTTTCTGAGATTAGCGTGCACAAACGTATCTACAGTATGAAACAGAATCGTAAAAACTATTTTTTTGACTTCGGTAACACGAGTCTGTAAATTACTTGTGTAATGAAAAAAAAAAGTTTCATTACACAAGTAATTCCCTGGTTAGATAGTAAAAGGTCCTTAATATTACCGACGGAGTATTAATACAAATTATCAATAATGACTGCAAAAATGTTACAATGAGCAGAACATTGCTATGATAAAATTAATAGGCGTTAAAATTAATGTCACAGCATACCCGGAATAAATGCTAAAATTTCACAAAAATATCCGTTTTCGCAAATGATTTTTCGACGGTCCCTACGTACATAAAGACATGTCAAAAATGGCTATTTTTTTTAATGCATAATTGTCTTTAGATTACCATTATAAAGTTCCTAAATCGAATAAAATATTCTAGAAAAAACAAAATTTATAATTACCTATACATATAATAATTATTTCTAGAGCAGTTTGAACATAAATTACGCTCTCCTGTAAACCCCGGTTTTAGACATGTCTTTATGTACGTAGGGACCGTCGAAATATGTGGTGATAAATTAATGATGACAGCTAGTATGAGTAGTAGCTGTTTTGCGGCTTCGCCCGCTTTGGAATCTGCTTACTTGATTATCTTCTAATTTTGAAATGGTGATCGGTTAGATGGCGTTGGCGGTTATCGATACTATACGAATAATAACGAGAAAATACGTTTATTTCCATACCTATACCACTTTATTGCGAAATAAATATATTTCCTTTCAAGACACAATTCTCGTGGAAAGGAAATTTGTAATATCGTTAGTCAATAAATTTTTGATTAGAAACTAATCCTCGAAGTTATTATTTTTGAAAAAAAGTTACATAGCCCAGACTAACATTTGATTATTTATTGTTAATTCTTGTTACATTTTCGAAATTTTTTTTTTTTGAAGTGAAAACTTCTTTAGGCGCGTTGAGCATTTTTGAGATGGGAAAAAACCATTGAACTCGCGACACTGTTACCATAACCAACACCTCTGTAATACAGAGTCTGTATATAAGTATGTACTTTACTGACGATTGTTCACACGTAATTGTTAAAGTTTTAACTTCTGTCGGCACCCCCGGAGGGCCACTGTTTTTTTTAATAAAAACATTACGATGTATTTTAGCCAGAGATATATTAAACAAGTTAAGCACAGTAAGCGCTCGGCATAAACGACTTACAAATTTTGTTTATAAAAAAATATGCCGTGTTTCCATATAAAGGCAAAAAAAAACTATAAACAAAAGATATTACAAAAAAAAAAGAAGTAAGTAAGTATATTGTTACAATATAAAGGTACTTGTTATGTGTTTGTGTTCCTTATAAACCTGTTCGCCAATTAATTTTATTGTCACATTTTTCTTAAAAATAGCAACGAAGCGTTCAATAACATAATTATTATTCTAAACAAATCTGCTCATATTTAGTTTTAAGACGCAATACAGTTTCCCTTTTGTTCTTAAAAGTAAACTTTGACTAACATCACGTACATAAACAATAGATCTTTTATGACGTGGCAGAGACGGGTAGACGCGTTGTGGAGAGAAATAAATATAATATACCTACTCATTTTCTCGCCACTTTGTTATGTCAGTATCGTATTAATATTATGAATGCGAAATTTTGTTCCTCAATAACGCAAAAATGGCTGAACGGATTTGAGTGAATTTTGGCACACAGACATTTTTCCTGGTTTGTCCAAGAAAAATGTTAGGTTGCCGTTGGATCGTCTAAAAATAAAACTAGTTGTGCCCGCGCCCACGTGGAATTGCGATAGTTCCTTTGTGGTCGGCCGCACTTTACATATATATCGTATTATGTAAGTGACACCGACTAATTTTATACCTGCTTAAATATAAAAAAAACAACATTTAAAAGGAAAAAATAACAAAACAATACCCAATACAGAACTACTACAAAATCAGTGTCTTATTTATTTAAAAAGTATTATTATACGATATCGCAAAAACTGATTTAAAAAATCAGTTCACTGAGCACAAATGTTGCGTAGGGAGTCGCGCGGCATGGTACCTTGCAGAGGTACCGGGCGGCGACCGGAAATTGATGCGCGTGCGTGAATTTTGTTGCGGAGTTATTTTAAAATTATGCCTAAGATGTTAATTGAAATCAAGTGATATCAAGGGCAATTTGGTACAATTAAATACCAACATTTTCCATTGACGCTCCGGTCCTATTGGTCGCAGCGTGACTTTATATAGCCTAAAGCCTTTCTCGATAAATGGACTATCCAACACAAAAAGAATTTTTCAATTCGAACCGGTAGTTCCTGAGATTAACGCGTTCAACCAAACAAACAAACTCTTCAGCTTTATAATATTAGTAACAGATTCGATGGGAACAACGCGACAAGCCACAGCTGTCCAGGGGCACTAGCCAAGAGCAAACGAACAGTCGTAAACGCTACGCTCAGGCTACGCTACGCTGGGAGAAAGCTTTATGATTGGTCAAAATTTTATGTGGGCGTTACAACAACCAATCACCGGGCTTTATTTCTTTCGTTTCTTAAGAACGCAACGAAACGTTTGCATTGGTTTGGTTCTTGGCTAGGGCCCCTGTGCGGAAAGGGCTACGCTCCCTGTCGGAACCTCGGCGTACCCGACAGGAGAGGTACGTCGGCAATCAATATTAGCCCTGAAGGAATCGAACCCGTGATCCTACGTAAGAGCGCTAAGGCACTCAACCTAACCATTCAACCGATCTGGTCAAATTTTATTCAACAGTGAATCAGTTATCTACCAGTACTAGTGATATTACTTGTAAGTAAAGTATGGATATTTTAACTATCTTCTTTTTAAAGGTACTGGCGATACCAAGTAGTATCACTAGTACTATTAATTGGTACCGTCCAATGGTACGTATACTTTTATGAATGAAGGAATGAGAAACTACATCATTCATTCATAAAATAGGATAAAAAGAAATACTTTTAAATGTCAGTGAAAATTATGTATAAAATTACTGCCTATGTTGCCATACGGCATATATGTTATTTAATCGCGGTAGGTAAAACGTAGACTTCTTACAATAAATTACATATGTATTTCATAAACACTTCTAAACACACAATCAGATATTGAGGTGTTGTTTAGAAAAACCAGTTCTGAATAAATTTTCGTTTTGAGTTCACCGATGGAAATTTCCCTACAAACAGTGACGGCAAACATAATGGAATATTTGTTTTTTGGTTGAATGGTATCGCTAATGGCTGTTTTCCACATGGCCCGAAGGATGATAGACATTTCCGGGTAGGTATTTGAGGCAAGCTGAAAACTTGTCTTATAACTTATATAATACAAGTTGTCCCGATTTAGCCCCACTACTCCCCAGTCAGGTCTGTAGTTCGGTGTTAGGGTACTTTATAGAAGTTATAGGACAAGTTTTTAGCTTGCCTCAAATACCTACCCGGAAATGTCTACCATCTTTCGGAATAAAAGTGCATGCACTGTTTGACAATAATTTATGTTAAATTACTTAAGTGAATTTGTGACCGGCCTTCAGAACCCATTAGATTGGGGGCCGAGGGAAAAAGTTAAATTAGTTAAAAAATGAATTTTAATATCCTGTTAAATTGAATTAATATAACTAAAAATACATGTCAGAATAAACGTATTAATACCGTAAATTAGTATTTAATTTAGGGTAAATCTTAATTAAAGATGTTAAATCTATACATGTAATGAATCGAAAAAAATAAAAACACTGACTCGTTGTACCAAAGATAAACTTGAAAGTTTTTTCAAGTTTATCTAGATTTATCTCACAGAAAAAAAGCGATCAATCATAATTTAAAACGGCGGACGTGTGTAAGTGTAGCTTTAGCTCAAAATAGAGAATTGTCAATATTGATAGTTCGAATTGTGACGTATATGAATGGTGATTTAGTACTCACCTACTTGTTTAGTGCCATGTAATTAATATGTTGTTAAATTATGAATTAATTAAAAGTAACAATTAAAATTCTACATTATTCACAAAATAGAAAATGTTTTCACGATTTCAGAGTTTAATGTTAGAATAACAAAAGGTATATCTATATACTTTTTTTTTCTCGAGGAGAAATCCTTTTATTGATCCCCTGCCGCTTGCTAGGCGACAGGGGTATGTGGGGGTCGACCAGCATACTCCGCGTGCTCACGTAGCAGGCGGAACTGGCCCCCTACCCACTAAAACTCCCCGGTGTCTCCTTGCCCATAAGTGGGGAGTGGACGGGCTCTGCCGAGGCAACTGCTTAAGTAGTTTAAGTAGTGGCAGAGAACACTTGGATATTTTGTACGAGACGCTTTACGAGAGAAAAGTTATAATTATATAAACATTTTGTATGTAAAACTAAATTTTCTACAATGTCTAAAACTTTTTTGTAACTTACCGTTTTAGTATATTTTGAAAAAAAAAAAAACCCATCCCTGTTGAAATCGTAAATTACTTTATGGTAAATAAATAAATACCTAAATAAATAAATAATTTATTGCGACTTTCGCTCGACCTCTTCGTTTACCTACGTTCTTAATGTCATAACAACAACTGCTTTTCACCTAGGGGCACTTGACAATGAAGTGTAAAAATATAAAAACTTAAAAAACAAATAATAAACTTACAAAAATTTTGTAAATTTTTATTGTCACGTCAATTACAATGCGTTGTATAAATGTTTATTTGCTCTAACACGTCATGTTTACAGGATTTTGATTTGTACTTACTGTGCAAAGTATAAATGTTTAAAAAATGATTTTTAAAAAACAAGAATTTAAAAAACAATGAAAACAAAGATATTATGTATTTGAATAAATTAAAGATAAAAGAGTTCAGTACCTTTTCACATTTTTTTCACATATTTTGGCGCACCAATCACAAGCTTTCTTTATTTATTCCTGTTTCCATTAGTTATACCCTAGCTGTTAACCAAACGTTCATGGGTTCGAATCCCGCTAGGGGCAAATGTTTAATGTGTTAACATTTACCTTTGTACCTTTGTCATGGATGTTTGTATTTATAATATGTATGTATTTATAAAAAAAGTAATCTATCTATGTATTATATCAACTGTCTGGTATCCATAATAAAAGCACAAGTGCTGGGTGGAATGTGTGAATATATTAGTGAAAACCATATCAAAATCCGTCGCGTGATTTAGGAGTTATCGGATATACTTACATTAAAAATTATGTCAGTCAGGGATCCAATTAAATATTTAGAATCTAAGTAATCTGTAAATACCTTAATTAAAATCTTTTAATTTTCGCAAATTATTTTATTATTTTTATTTCATTGTGATTTTATATTTATGTCTTGTGTCGATTGTCGGATTAGAGGTAAAATGATGAGAAAAAAATCGACAGACAGATTTCAATTTATTAAATTCTATTATTTTATTGTATTATATGAATTCATAGATATAATTCATTCATAGTTATATGTAGATTTTCTAACCTCTGTTGAGTGAGCAATGAATCTTGCAACCTCCTTATATTACGTAACTTATGTATACCAACAACGGCGTGGACAGTCATCAGCTCATACGTCGACCTTCCTCATAAAAAAACATAAATTCTGTATAAAACCGCAGATTTTTCACTTTTCCTCTAAAGGTACACAGGTTTCCGCGTATTTCTATGAATTTTAACACTAAATTAAAGTAAATTGTACAGTATAAATATTAAAAATGATTTACATATTATTAATTGCTATTCCATCCTACAAATGCATGACATAATAAGTAATCAGATGTTTGTAATTTCCTTATGAAATATTTTTACCTTATGTCCAACTGCTCAGTGCACAATCTTGTATAAGTCTACATATTTTAATAAATATTAAATATATATATTTATAAAGTATTTAAAAGAATTACTTTATTTTATTCATTAATTTCCATAATTATCTCGCCATAATTTTCCAGTGAAAAAAAAAAAAATTCCAAAATAATGAATTTATAATTGGAAATTATTTTCTCTATTTAATAAAAATTAAAACCTTCAAATTAAATTTTATTATATAGAAATAAAAAACACATTTTTTAAATATATTTATTTATCTCAACACACATAGGTAAATCATAACAGGAGCAACCCCAATTCGATGCATCAGTTCTCCTTAAAGCGCCTACACACTGCCCTAAAATCGGTGGCAATATCAGGGCAGAAGTGGGGAGTTCCTAGATCGCTCCCTTGATCGCTTTATGTGTAGGCAAATCGTATGAATTCTTTTTCAAAATTCAGTACCTCTTTTTTGCTCAGCGTTTTTTCCACTATAGGCTATCACTGTTTCTATATATAAAAAAAAAAAAAAAAATTCGGCTTAAGATTTTTTTTTAGTGAAAAATAATATATTTTTGAATATATTTAATGTGCACAAAAAAAATTAGCAAAAATCCCTTTGATTTATAACGGTGTCCGTTCATGTTTCTTTTTACACGATTAGGCTGTGCGTACACGGAATGGAATGTTTGGGGTTAGCATTTTTAAACCGCTTAGTATTACGAGCTGCGATTCAAAACAAATTCATCCGGTCGTCTGTTGACGTGGCAGGATTTTTTTTTAAACGGGTTCCATATGTTATATTGTTTATTCTGAGGTCACAAAAGCATCTGCTATGTGATCGTTTTGCGACCTCACAGTAAATTTATGACTTAATTTGCGTTTATAAATTCTTATTGACAAATATCAAGAAAAATAACTAAATTTAAATAATTTATGAAAGAAAAATGTCTAATCTAACTTTAAATAGCCCACTATAGCAAATATCTATAGAATCTTAGAATATAGAAATCTTCTAAAATATGTACCTACTCTTATACTATAAATGATCCATGTATGTTATGTTACCTAGTGCCCGTCACATAGTCCGTGTTGGAAAATGAAAAATATAACATTTGAGAAAATATGCGACATCTTTACGCTGTGACGACGGTGGCGCTCAATTTTTTATATTTTTAGATGATCCCTCGGGAACCTAACATTTTTCCAGGAGTAAAAGTATCCTATATGTTAATCCAGGTATGTTAATTTATGTTAATTATGTTGTATGTTAATTCACTCGGATAGTCAGGCTGCACTGCAAGCACTGGACTCGGACTCTACAGTCTCAAAGCTGGTGCGAAACTGTGTAGACTACTTAAATACTTTAGGGCGCAAAAATAAAGTGGTCCTAAGATGGGTACTTGGCCATATAGGGATCGAAGGCAATGGTCGAAGGCAGGGGCACTGCCGCCTCAATAGGCACCTCAAAATAATGGGTCTCACCAGTACAGGAGAGTGTCGCTTCTGCCATGAGGCAGAAGAAACACTAGTGCATATCCTGTGCGAGTGTGGCCCCTTGATGCACAAGCGCAGTCACATCCTAGGGAGCCACACAGTGGCTTGTGAAGATGTGAGGAATGCCTCTATCAAAAAAGTACTACAGTTTCTAAACGTGGTAGGTATAGGTAGAGAGCTTTAGTTTATGTGGCGATCACAATATTTCAGCAATGGACGAAGTGATACTGGTACTCTAGCAGACCAGAAATAGCCACTAAGAAGATAATAATAATAATGTTAATCCAGCTAATAAATTAGCTGTGTGCCAAATTTTATCCAAAGTATATATTTATATAGTATGGATTAGTAGGATATAATCCGGCCTTTTATAATAAGTTCCATGGGCGGTTGAACGGTGCAGTTCGCACGCCTCATGTGTAAGCAGCTTTATATATTAACTGTAAATGTATTGTAGAAGAGTAATTTATTATAAGCGCAAGCGGTAGGCAAAAAATAACAGAATTACGTCGTTAGAAATTCAAGATCTTGACAAACGTTGGAATTGTCTTTATTACGATAGAATGAACATTTTGCATAGTAACCATTACTCATCTATGAATAGTATAAAGATAATTAACATATTAGTATAATAGTCCCCAGTACAAGGAACTTAAATTTTTTTGACACATACAAATGTAAAACTTTGTGAGTGCCTTTTTTGCGATGAGTCCGACAAACTTTTCTAATGCGAAAGTTTCGGCGCTGCTGCGTTTTCGAATGCTCGATTCCTGGAATTGTCGATATGACGTCACTATGACTCTCCGTATATAAACCTTTGATTTTTGGAATTTTCTTTAATAAAATTAACTTAAAAATTGTGATCAACTTGTCCGACAAAAATCATGTTGCGTATGGGGTGTCCACCACCCCAAAAATGTCGATATGACGTCACTATGACTCCTCGTACATACAAGTTTCATTTTTTGAAATTTGTTTAGTAAAGTTAATTTAAAAATTGTAGTCAACTTGTCCGACAAAAATCATGCTGCGTATGGAGTGTCCACCACCCCGAAAATGTCGATATGACGTCATTATTTAAGTTCCTTGTACTGGGGACTATAATAGATATATGTACCTACTGTTTAGTTATTAATGGATATATATGTTATTTAAAAAGTAAGTATCTTAGTAATGGCAGGAAATATTGCGTTTCGCATTAATTTGAGCAGCCTGTCTGGCGACAGTAAAATTTTCTTACATAACAGCATGTGTGCTTTTGTGTTTAGTTGTCAGATTAAGGGATAGCAGAGCCTATTTCCCTATCTTTTATCCTGAATTGAATCCTATACTATGATCGGCAGCACACTTGCAGCTACTGTGATATTGCTTGTGTTAAAAACGACGGTTGCCACAAGTGGTTAGTCAGCAAATGTTTTCGATCATAACACAAAAAAATACATAAGACGAAGTAGTTATAAATAGTAATTTAAGTACTATTTACTCAACCAACACTTGGCTACGGACACAGCCTGTAGGTTCGAAATCTATAGACTGTAGAGTTTGCACGCCATTCAGCAATAAAATAACTTGGTTCTTACATAGAAGTGCAATGCCGACGTTATGTTTTAGGATGCACGAACGGATGACTTTTACCCCTAGTTTAATGCTAGTACCATTAATAAATAGAACTAGTGATACTACTATGCCATCCTAAAAAAAAAAGGGTTTTCGATGGTGCGTCCTGTATGTGGCAGTCCCAACGGCACTGAGCATTATTTGCAGACAGTATACAAGGGGCCTTAGTTGAAATAACATTTTAAAAACGATAACGAAGTTCGAAAGAATAAAATGTATGGGATGTATCAAGTGATTTAGCGACGTCATATGATTTCGAACTTCATTATCGTTTTAAATTGTTACTTTGACGAGGGCCCCAAGACTGACTGTCTAATTATTGCATTAACTGTTACACAGGCCGCTGACCTCATATTTCGACGGTCCCTACGTACATAGACATGTCAAAAACCGGGGTTTACAGGAGAGCGTAATTTATGCTCAAACCGCTCTAGAAATAATTATATGTATAAGTAATTATAAATTTTGTTTTTTCTAGAATATTTTATTAGCTTTAGGAACTTTATAATGGTAATCTAGACAATTATGCAATAAAAAAAAATGCCATTACTGACATGTCTTTATGTACGTAGGGACCGTCGATTTGTAATATGAACTTTTCTTATTTTTCTATTAATTTATTGTTCCTAGCATGTAATTTTATAGTTTTATTATTTCTATTTTTATTTATATCAAGTTCGACAGACAGGCTGTCGGTCCACTTGATCATAAGTGGCTACCGTCGCCTATCACAAAAATACAGGTGATGCAAGTGCGCTGCTGACCATAGTAGGATTAAGGATAAGGGGTAAAGAAACCACATACCATCAAGTGGACGGTCAGCCCATAATAAATACAAATTTGTTTTCAATATGTAAGTATCAATATAAATTCCGTCATTTTTTCCCCGGAAACTCCATTTGTTGAACAATATCCTGTATTTACCTTCATTGGCGACATTGGCTATTGTCAATATTCAAATATTCACGACAACATGGGTTTATGTATAAAAAAAAACAGTTCAAATAACGGTCGACATATACTTACAGTATGTTTTATAATATATGTAACAAAACGTGTTTACTACGAACCATAGCGTTAGTCATTATGTGTATACTTACGTATAAAAGAAAACTCGGTTCAGGTATACTGCTTAGTTCGAATAACAAAGACACCATAAGTGTCCACCTTTTTTAACTCATATTTTTAATACTAATAATTTAAGCAGAAATGCTCGTATTGTTGTGTTTTACAATTCTGTTAACAGCGATCACCTTTCATATTATTCTTCGGTATAAAAAGAAGAGAAGACGTATGCTAGAATTAGCAGCCCTAACACCTATCTATAAGGGATCTTATCCTATAATAGGACATGCGCATAGGCTGATTGGCGATAGCGAACGTGAGTATTTTGAAATATCTAAAACTTTTAGGTATATATAGGAAAAGACAAATATTAGGAGTGAAATTAACTGAATGTTTCGATTTACAATTATTTAAGTGGAAAGTGTTGTTGAATGAGTGGAAATATTGTTTCTATATTTTGTACTATAGCTGCGCCCGCGACCACAGGAATCTAAAATTTGTGGGTTATAAATAAATTTAATAAATTATTGTGTTTGAGTGTGAAATAACTTAATAAATAATCTAAAATATTCTAAGTAAATTAAAATTAACCTAAATTTCAAATAGGATAAATTTGTGGGTTATAAATAAATTTAATAAATTATTGTGTTTGAGTGTGAAATAACCTAATAAATAATCTAAAATATTCTAAATTAAAATTAACCTAAATTTCAAATAAAATAATCTAAATACATGTTTCGTTTTGACAGAGTTCTGGGAAACTGTAAAAGAAATAAGTATCGCATCGAAGGAACTTGGAGGCGTTATGGGAGTATGGATCGGAACCAATTTACAATACAGTGAGATTTTTCTGCTTATTTTATTGTTTGTGCTAATTTTATACATGTATTTGTATCATTCTATATTATACTAAGTCCCTCTGCTGGGCAAACGACTTTTGTTCAATGTGACGATGTTTTAATTCATCCTAAAAACATGTGACCGTTATATCTAGTTTAATGGTGAAAGCAAATAATATTATGAAGTTAATAAAATCTGAGAGCAAGCAACTGGGATTTCTATGAGTTTTAATATAAATTTTAATATAAATTTAATTTATATTAAAATTATAAAATAAAGTAAATAAAATAAAATGTTATAATAAATTTAATATAACATTTTATAAATAATATATATAACAATATTAGAATCTGGCAACGTTCATGGATCACTTACCTACGCAATCTTTTGGTGGAAAAGGCATATTATTTATTCACTTAATGAATTTCTAAATGATGAGACTACATTATAGCGCAAACGATGCAAGCTACGTCTTACATAAATATAACATAACATAAAGTCGATGTCCGCCTTAGTTTGTTTTTCCGCTAACTTCTTCTAAACCGTCTAATGAAAACTGCATCCCTGCGAAACCGAGGGCGGGTCGCTAGTCTTAATAAAAATGTGTAAAATATTTTTACAGTCATAAACGACCCAGACGATTCTCTAACGCTACTGAACACCTGCTTGGAGAAGAATGACTTCTACAGAATGGGGACAGGATGGGTCGGGGATGGACTACTAGTTTCTAAAGGTAAGCCATAAAATGAAAATAAAAAACAGTGGCACCCCGGGAGGCACAAAAGTGAAAACTTGAACAATTATGTATGTATTTCTTGAATCGTCAGGAAAGTACATACTTATATACAGAGGTGTCGGTTACGGTAACAGTATCGCGAGTTCAATGGTTTTAATAATGAATGAATGAATAATATTGACGAACTTTTGAATAATTAATGTTGTTAACAACACTATGGTCTATCTATAGTGATGTAATGATTGTTATTGGTATTATTTTTTATTATATGTAGGTATAAAGCGTTAAAAATTGTTGCCCGCGACTTCGTCCTCGTTGAAAAATAAAAATATATAATTATGTGACATAATTTATGTCGGTGGCCGATCGTATAATCCGGCGACAGATCGTGATATGGCGCCGAAATGGTTTTTAGATATAATTTATAAAGATAATATGTTCAGGCGACCATTTCCTAGTTAACCAAGGAATTTCACTAACTTTCACACATGCGAAATTTGGTGTAGGTATTTTTATCTAGTTCGGTGGTATTTCCATGACATGTTAACCTTGACTTAACGCAGCATAATCAAGTAGTCTTCGAGATACCCTTCTTCATAGCAACTTACAGCAGATATATCATGTTTGGGCTCAATAGAAAGTCGGTGGTTAGTTTATAATGTTTAATTATATTTAGCTTGTTTATGTTTGTAGTGCCAATATGGAAGCGTCACAGGAAACTTATGAACCCGACGTTCAGCCAACACGTCCTGGACGGGTTCCTCTATGTCTTTAACAAGCAGTCAAGAATATTGGTCGACGATTTACTCCCGTTCGTCGGAAAAGGTGATTTTAGTCCTTTGCCGCAACTGACCGATCAGACGTTGGAGACAGTGTGTCGTAAGTATATTTGAGCTTTTTACAAGACTTTCAAAACTCGAGAAAGATTTTTACAAGTGGCTAAATTCGCCTTAGAAAACAAGAACCACTTGAGTTAGAGTGCAAGCGTTCTTCTAACCCTGAGAGGATAAAAGACGGAGTGAGGATAGAGGGATCTGATTCTTATACTTTTTACTTTGTTTTATTTTTTACATTGTATTTTGTCCTTATTCGTGCATACTTGCTGACTCCCTGCTCAATTGTAGCAATTATTGTACAATATAATGCAATATAAACTAACTTAGCGTTTACAAGCATATCTTTGATAATATTGAATTTTATCAAGTAAAAATTATTTTCTTAATTGAAAAAATGCATTCTCAAGTCACTAAATCCAGTTTTTTCTTGGTCAAAACACTTGTGTTCGGAGGTAATATTTTTACGCATATTTTCCGCAAAGGTTCAAAGAACCGTAAGGTTCTGTAAGCGAAATATTAAAGGACAGTGACACGAAATATCTTATATGTTATATATAACAGAAAAAGTTTAAAGAATTTAAGCAAAGTGTTTAAAAATAAGATGAATTTACAGTTACAGCGTTCGGGAAGGTCCAAGACATCTTCTCGTTCTAAATTAAGCGCTGATACGTGGTCTCGTGGTCTCTAACTATGGGCCTCGTGATCAGCTTACAGATCAGTATCGGTAACATTCTTTCTATTGATAGTGAGTCCAATGAACTCACTGTCATTCAGTTGCTCAAAGGATTCATTCAGTTGGAAAATTTGGAATTTGTCGACTCTCTATTATTACACGTGTTCGATAATTTTGAATTGAGGTCAATAATTAAGATACTAATTCTACTACGTCAATAATTAACTATCCTATCTTTTAAGATGGATTAAATTACAGATAGTTATAAAATTTGATCAAAATCGGTTTAATATTTACTTTTCCGGAGTTTTTTCCGAAGTTTCCGAGTGACACGTGATTTTTTATATAGGTATATAGCCTCAAAATCGGTTCAGTAGTTTCGGAGTTAATACCGAACATACATCGTGACACGTGATTTTTTTATATATAAGATGTAGCCCATTTACCGTATTTTTGTTTTTGCTTCTTATAAGTTGATAAGTTGATTGATTTATTTATTTATAATAAGTGAATATTGTTGCAGAAACTGCAGTGGGTATATCGTTGGACGACAAGTCGGTTTTGGAGAAAGGATACAAAATAGCCGCGGAAAAGATGTTCGATTTGATGGCTTCCCGTTTGGCGAAAGCCTGGTTGCATCCAAATTGGATTTACAATATGACCAACAGTAAAAGAGAGGAAGAGAAATATTCGAGTGTACTGCACAACATGTCTAGGAACGTAAGTCATTTGTACCTTACACGGTCTCCACACTACTCGCGAAGTAGGCCGAGGCGAAGCGAATACGAGAGTGTGGACGGGCACTTCGTCTTACCTCGTCCAACTTTACCTCGCCTCGTGCTGCTTCCATTTGTTGTCGATTTTTGCGCCCGAGTCAAGGGACTCGAAGTAGCGCGAATGAGTTCCTCGCGAGGTTGAACGAGTGTGTAGCCACGCACTTCGTACTTCGGTCAACTTTCCCGAATAATTCGTCGTGGCACTTTGTGAGGAGTGTGGAGGCACAGTTATACAGATTTGAATTAGTATTAAATGTTTATAACCTTACAATAATTTACAACTAGCTGTTGCACGCAACTTTATAAATTATAGCCTATGTTACTCGCTGATAATATATAGCTTTGTATAGGCGAAAGAATTTTTAAAATCGGTCTAGTAGTTTTTGTATCTAAACACAAAAACACATACATATCTACCCTACTAAGCGCAAAAGCGGTAATCGTAAATCGTAAAATCGGTAAAATCGTAAATTTGATTTTTATGCCATACTTTGGATAGCCTTAAAAGATACGCATCTAATGAACTAAGCCTTTTAGCGCTTTCGTATTAGACGTATATATATGTCTATATCAGTATTGTAAAAACTAATGTAAAAACAAATAGACCCAATATATTATATAAATTCTATTTTATAAGCGAAAAATTCAATATAAAAAGTAAAAAAAAAAACTACTTTTAAATAATTTCAATTATCTCGAAACTCGCTTTCATTTAGGTAGATACCGCTTTTGCGCTTAGTTGAACAGACATGCTGTTATTTCACGGTGGTCTTCTCTGAGAGGGTGGTTACTGCCGCCAGACAGGCTGCCCAAATGACTGCAAAGTGCAGTTTGATCTGTCATCACTTTCCAGATGCAGACCAAAGCCAACTTGTGAAGTTAATTTTCAAAGTTGTTCCGGGAATCGAATCCGACACACCCGAGATCCAATAATAAATTATCATTTCAACAAAACCAATTGAATTTTTAACAATTTATTACATCTCTACTAGTAAAAATTAAAAACTACCTAAATAATTAACAAAATATTATACAAAATATAATAATAGGAAAAATTGAAAAAAAAAAATAAAAATTAAAAAAATATATAAACGCAAAAGAAATTTATTGCTTGATTGATTGTTAATATTTTTTTAGGTTTTAATTAAACGCAAAGCTGAAAGAAAGAACTCCAAGTTAGCAAACACTTCAGGTATTTTTTTTATATATATTTTTTTTCCGGAGCACATCCATTGCTGGATTAGGCCCCCTCCATAATCTTCCATTTTTCTTTCTCCTTTACAACTTATCTTTATGAAAAAAAGTAAAAGAAACAAATATTTTAATTAAATCGGTGATTACCTCCTACATACATACAAACAAACAAACATACAAACTTTACCTTTTTACAATATTAGTATAGATAATAAAATTATTTACACAGTTCTTTACACTTGAAGAATCAGTAAAGTTCTTCGCACTGAATTTTATTTTACATTTCAGCCAGAAGATTCATAGCGTTCTTAGATCTGCTTTTGGACCTTGAAGAAGATGGACTGTTCACTGATGAACAGATCAGAGAAGAATTGGACACTATTATCGCTGCTGGATACGACACTTCGTCCAGGGCCATGCTTTACACATTGATACTTATAGGCTCCAATCCGGAGGTACAACAGAAGATGTATGAAGAGTAAGAACTTTATTTACACTGTCTTCGTTAACTCATCTTTCACTAACTCTTGTCTTTATCACATAGCTGGGTCTGTAACTAGATAAATCTTTAATAAGTACCTAGATAATTCTATCCGAGACTCCTCTTGGTATAAGAGTTGTGACGCCCGAGACACGCGTTATATTCGAATGGATGAAATTCCAAGTATGAATGCTGTTTTATTTACTTACTAGCTGACCCGGCAAACGTTGTTTTGCCATAAAAAAATAAAAAAAATTGGGGTGGATGGACCACCCTTAACATTTAGGGGTACGGAAAATAGATGTTGGCCGATTTTCAGTCCTACCCGATAAGCACACAAAATTTAATCAAAATCAGTCCAGCCGTTTAGGAGAAATTTGGCAATAAACACCGCGACACGAGAATTTTATATATTAGAAGATAATAATAGAGATAGCTTGGATAGGCTGGATAGCTTGGATAGGCGGCCGAATTTCAGGTAGCAGGTGAAAAAGGTAAAAAAAAATATTACCCACTTGCGTTGATTTGGAATGGCTGATTTTTATGTATGTTTTTATATGTATATGCAATAGAGTTAGTTACATATCGCTTAAGAGCGTTTTCACATTATCCGATACGATATTGGTGTTGGACGCCGATACGATATCGGGGCAAGTAAAATGTATAAAATTTCACATCCGATATCGATTCGGAGCGGACAGCAATATGTTGGCGGCACCATCGGACGCCTGTGGGCTAATGTTTGTGTGTGTGCTATACGAAAGTAATTAAAAACTTCTCGGATGCGCTTTGTAGCTTGCTAAAAAGAGTATAAAATGCTCCTTCTGAAATGGGACAATGGGATGTATCCAATAATGCCACAGAAATTTTTTGCGACATAATAGATGCAGCAAATAATGTTTTCTATTATAGTCTGCCATAACGACCTGCCCGCACAAAGCTATCTAATCGTGAAAATGGCCAAATCGGAAAGATTTCATTGGAATTATGTGAAAATACCTCATGGTATCGAATGTCAGCTATCGGCTACCGATATCGTATCGGATAATGAAAAAACGTTCTAAGCGTATGAGCGTATTTTTTTGTATCCACTTTCAATTTATTAACAGTGAGCGAATACTAAAAAATAGAATCTAAAAATAGAAAAAAAAAACAATAATTTATTCATATCTCGTATTTGCATTAGTCTCCATGTTGCTTGAGTATTATTATCGTGCTACGTATCATCAAATGGATTGTCAACCAGTTTGCTAACATGTGTTGCGGGAAATACTAAATTTTATTCTCACTTCCAAGGATAATGTCGGTGATGGGCAACAGGATAGATGTGGATAAAGAGGACCTGCAGAAGTTGGTTTACGTAGAAGCAGTTGTTAAGGAATCGCTTAGGATCTACGCCGTTACTCCTATAATCGCTCGTAACGTCGATAAAGAAGTTCAGTTAAGTAAGTGTATTCATTAATAAAAGTTATTATGTTTACGTTTTGTTATATAGATGAAAATAACTGTATTTAAAAAGTAGGTTAATATATTCTACCTCTACCTATACGTTTTTACAGTAGCCGACAATAGCTAGGACTTCCCTCGCTACTGTCGGCTACTATAGCTAAAGTGTTTTTAATTCTTTAATTTAAATGGGTTTAATTATTACACCCACTGCTAAAACTATTAGGGGGCGTCCTAATTGGCCATGATCGTATGAGCAAACGATGCGTTTTCGTCGCACGACAAAATTAAACACAAATCTCTGAGTGTCCTAATTGAAGCTCGCAAGTCATCGTGCGACCACAGAAATTGCTTAAAACGATCGTACGATGGAAAATGGTCTTTCGATAAAGTCAAATGTCAATGTCAAATACCGACTATGTATTAAAAAGTGGTCCCAGAATACGATTAAATTAAAATGGCGTTAGTACTATATAATATAGAAGATGTGCTACACTAGCGCCATTCTGGTTACTTTCAGAACCACTCTGGTCACTGTAAACAGCCATTTTTAAAATGGCGTCGCGCCGTTTGCGATGACATTATCGTACGATGGACTCACGATCGTCGCCAATTAGGACAGCGCCTTAAGCCTAGAAAGCTTTAAAAAAAAACATCCACGATCGCATGACATGATTTATGACATGACGAATATTTATTAAATAATCAAGCATACCTACATATTGCATAATGTAATTTGTGCGCAGATACACATCTGTTTACGGTTTTATTATTTAAGTAAAAAGTGAAGTATTGTCAGCAAAAAATAGAAGATAACTTGTAAAATATTGTATAAATCAATATACATACATCGAAATCAGTAAGTTGAAGTGGCAGTGGGTAGAAAGGATCATAGTACGAAGAGCCAACGGCCGCAGGGACCGGAAGGTTCTCGAGTGGAGGCCACGGAGGCTAGGGAGGTGTAAGACGTTATTTACATTATGCTATATTATGTTTCAAGTACAAGCTTCTTAATTTTTTTACGTTTAAATATTTCTAATCGCCGTACCCGCTTAGGAGCAATAGGCAATTAAAGCAAAAAAATACACAAATAACTTAATTTTAAATATAGATTAGTTGTTAATTTAGTAATTATTTTTGTTAAAAAAAATACTGGCTAAAATTTTTTGAAATTTTAGATGTTCGATGGTACGAAAAAAAATTTACCAAATGTTGCCTAAACTTTGATAATTCGTATATATTTTTTTCAAGCTTTTTTTGGTGTAGCCATAAGAAAGTACACAATTGACGGCATTAAGCGTCTTAAGTGTTCACTAACAATTGAAGAATAACGCTTAATTATTGGTATCCACGAAATAATAAAAGAAAGAGAGGTAGACAGAGCAAAAGAAAGATGGGAAGATGAATTTTTGAAAGTGACTGGACCAATGTGGACTCGTACAGCAGAGTACAGAACTAAAGAGAAAAGCTGAATAACAATCGTTTGACTAATTAATGCTATAATAAAAATTATTTAAAATAAGTTGAGTAAAAAAAAATCAGCAATAAAGACTTTTTTATTTTATTCTATTACTAGCTGTTGCAAAAGACTTCGTCCGAGCAACTTTAAAAAATATATATAGCCTATTTTACTCTATGATAATATATAGCTTTCTACAGGTGAAAGAATTTTTAATATCGGCCCAGTAGTTTTCGAGTTTATTCATCAATACAAACATACAAAAATAATCTTTATAATATTAGTATAGATTTATTACAATTTATTATTATTTGTATTTTTAATTATTATAATTAATATTTTTACAATTCATAAAGAACACGATACAGGCTTGCATGCCTAGTGTGTGTTTTCATAGCTAATAAACTGAATTATGTTCCTGTAAATAAATAAATTAATTAAATAATTATTTGTCTCCAGAAAATTACACGCTACCAGCTGGCAGTGGTGTGGTTATATCCTTCTGGGGCATCCATCGTCTGCCGATTTGGGGTCCAGATGCTGATAAATTCCGGCCTGAACGCTGGTTGGAGCCGGATAAGCTTCCACAGAGTCCTGGAGCTTACTGTCCATTCAGTGTCGGAAAACGAAATTGTATTGGTAAGGACTTTAACCTTTCCACCTTGACCATTTTTTTTGGTATTAACATTTTTCTTCTGTTAAGGTATCTAGGTGGTTACCGTCGCCTATAACACAATCAAAGCCATGCTGCAAGGTGCTGCAAGTGAGCTGCCGACTACAGTAGGATTAAGGATAAGGGATTGGGAAGGGATAGGGAAATGGGCTCTGACATCCCTTACTCACTCACCGAAAAACAACAGCACATGTGCTGTTATTTCACGGTGGTCTTGGCCTTTTGTATGGGGCTGGTTTCTGCAGCCAGATGACTGCGAAACGCAATGTGCACGCTGGGAAATCCTCTTGTATATCCGGCAGTATAGGGGACACTGGGGTTATGCCGGAGTCGTACCGGCTAAAACCTAACGACTTTCTAGCACGGCCGTTGATGGGCGGGGTCGCGGGGACGTTATGACACGACTTCGGTGCCCCGCCATGGCTATCCAGCGCGGAGAGCGTTACGCTCGCTGTCGGAACCTTCGCGTACCCGAAAGTGAAGGTACGCCGCCATCTTGGGGGACCTTACGACGGGCGGCAGTCTCCTCCAAGACCACCGCCCTAGTCCCGGTCAGGGGAAATAGGCCAGCCGCCTATCGAAATTGCCCTGCTACTACTAATGGAGAAAAAAATGTTTCGCTATAATTACGATTTTTTTTTCAGGTAAGGCATACGCCGTTATGTTTTTGAAAACGACGTTAGCCCACGTAGTTAGAAATTATATAATTCGTGCAGATCACGATAAGCTCAGAGTGAAGTTTGAAGTGTTACTCAAACCGATATGTGGCTACGAAATTTCTTTGGAATCAAGATAAATATATTTCGTGGTATAATATAGCTGTTACTTACTTAGAGGCATATAAATGTAGATATGGATATTGTATTAAGTTTTAAGTCGAAAAAATTAATAAATATAGTCTAGATAAAGGTATTGAAATATTTTTTATATATTTAATATATATCCGACAGTCGTTCCTCTCAGTTTCATATAAAAATACTATCCAAATATCCGACTTCTCCCGGGGTTTTTCCAAAAATTCCAAAATAGTAAAAAGCAGTTATTGTGACAAAAAAAGAATTCATCTAGAATATGTATACATAAATCATAACAGTATTAAGTGACTCGTCACGATAAGGAGTTGTTTAAAAAAAAAATCTTGCATAAATAAATCAAAAGTTGAACTTGCTGGAACCATCTTCTCATTAAAAAAAAATGTTTTGTTCATGTTTTGTTACCTAAATTAGTGTGACCTCATATTAAGTACTTTGTTGATTTTCGCGGAAACGAGGAAATACCGAACGAAAAGTCGCTATTTATTGTTTGTAGATTTAAACAGATTTGTTAGCTATGTACGTACATATATCTATATCTATAAACAACTTATAAATTGTAAATGTTACAGAGCCTCTTGTAGATTTGTATTTAAAAAAACCTTCTATTGGTAAATAGAGAAATATTATGATAGAAATTATGTCAACTAAAAATATTTTATTAAACTAAGGCATTAAGTAGTTTAATTCCGCATATTGTTTTTCTTTTATTTTGATGTGACACCTACTTACTTCTTTAAAGCTTCCATAGTGGGTGGGAGGCAATTCAGAAAACTGTTCTTATAACAAAATCGGAGGCTATAGTTTGATGCTGTACTGAGGCTATAGTTGATCATCTACGTCCAAAATTTAATTACACCACTAAATAGCTTAAAAATAAAAAAAAGTATAGATGGGCAGTTATATTCTAATTTGTTGGATGTAAGTAACATATACATATAATACGCTCAAAGAAAATATTAGATACTTGTATTAAAAGTAAAATACACGGCCGTGCCCACGAATCAGCCACACCACATATTGTACAATCTGTGTCCGGCGGCTTCGTCCGCTTTTTAATACATCATAGGAACCTTTTCCATAGAAAATATCTATATGCATGGTTAATCTAGCCGTTGTCGCGAACAGCGGACGAGTTGTATCTATATTTTGATGTCCAGTTTAAAGGGACATTCCCCGAAACACCGGAGCGTTGTCCTCCCACAAACAGAACGAAACAGGTTCGCCATGGCCTTTGTAAAGTTGTACCATGTTTTGTTAATTAGTAAGGCACTGCGGACTTTACTTTTTGGGGTACTTTTTTTTATCTTTGGACTTTACATCACAGTTGTTATTTTGTTGACAAGTTCAATGTTCATATATTGTAGTTCTACTATATTACATCATGCCACCGTTTGGGATCAAAATCATATGATCCGTTGGGAGTAACCCATAAGTAAGTTTGAGGCGACAAGGGCCCGTAGCCATGTGTGCTTTCTACAGTCGTTTACGCTACGCTACGCTAAGAGAAAACTTGGTAATTGGTTATTGTAACGTCAAAATAAAATTTTGACCAATCACAAAAGTTTTCACTTTGCGTAGCGTAGCGTAAACGACTGTAGAAAGCACACTTGGCTAGGCTCCCAGGATTTGGGACGCAAGGCAACGCTCGCTAACTCAATGGTCGATATATTTAGATTATTCTGAATTTAGCTATTAGATTAGCGAATAGAGGCCCTAATTTAATTATAATATGAGATATTAGATTAATTTCTATATTCACTACTAGCTGTTGCACGAGATATAAACTCCCTGATAATGTAACTTTCTATAGGTGAAATTTTTAAAATTAGTCTAGTAGTTTTTGAGTTTGTTCATTCATTCGTGCAAACAAAAATACAAATATTTTCTCTTTATAATATCGGTATAGAATAGCAGATTTTTTAAGGGACATTTAATATTATTTTCATTGCTAAGGGAAATGTTTTTTTTTCTTATTTCGTTTTTTTTACACCTTACCAACCTTAAAATATAATAACACTAGTTTTTTCCTTGTGGCTTATCTTGCTAGTATATTCAGAAAAATAAAAAAACTAAAGTAAATTTTAGTTAATATTAAATATTCAATAAAATTAAAAAACAAAATTATCCGGCAGTGTTGATATTCCTTCCATTTTTCACTATGACGTATTTACTAATTGTAATGTTGTAATGTCGTAATTTTTAATAAATTCGCAAGCTAATAAACAGCTTTGTTTACGAGGAAGATAAGGAAACAAAAAAAAAATTAGAATTAACATAATTTTTATTTTTCGAAACATCTACGTTCCATACTTTACAGTTTACAGTATAAACAAGACACTTTAGAATGACATCGTCAATTTAGAACCTTTTTTTAGATGAAACTTAATTTTAACGTCGAACGCTTTTTGCATAAAATAATAAAAATTAAAGGCAACTCCAGACTAACTTACATTGCCTTAAGCGTGTCCGAATTAAACAAATTTTAAAGTGATAATAAATTTTCTTCATTCAAGGTTTGTTCAGTAATAATATATAGGGTTTCTTATATAGGATGTTCTTACATCGTATTCCTTAATAACAATAAAAATAATAACATCAAAAGTGGAGTAATGTCCTTGTCTCAATATTAGTCAACTTAAATAAAAAGAACTGATAAGGAAACCGTAAATTGATCGCACGTGTCTGGAGTCACCTAAGTTTCTTCATAAATCTAACTTTTAATACATATAACATTTATAGACATATTATTTGGAAGCAGCTCTTTTTGAATCAAATAACTGTATAAAATTTAGCCAAAAATATTTTTGAAAAATCCGAAATAATTTCCAAATTCAAATTTTTCTTTTATTGTTTACTTATTTATTTTTTGCATTTTAAACATTTATTAATTAAAAAACGAAGCTATTTCTTAAAGTCTATGTTCACAACATCTGAAATTGTAATTTCACAACAGCAAAGTCTATTTTTATTTAAAACTTTTTAATAAATTAAAAAAAATAAATTTCAATAAATAGCTTAAAAACTACATCTAGGTACTATTAAAACACCACTTTATAAATGTTTAGAAAATACATTCCTTAATTCATGAAACAAATTCAAATGTAATAACAATAAGGAGTGTTTTTGAAATAAGCTTTATTGTAAATAAATTTTAACTAAACAATTTTTTAAATTAAATTATAGCTTCATAAGCGAAATTGGACGTTTTTTTTATTAAAATTGTAATAAAAATGGCGCACGATTTAATTCAAGTCAATAACTTAAAGATTGACTAATAAGTCAATTAATATTTCACATAATCATAAGAAATTCGTATTCGCCTTAAATTATCTAAGTTATATACGTCAATAACACAATCCAGCCACCATCTCTAGAAATAATCATATCTTCAAGTCCAGGCCACATATACTATAAGAGCTAAGGAAGTATGCACATTGCTACTTTTGCGCAAGCAACTAGTTGCTTTGTCGGATTTGTACTGTGGTCGCATATTAGGGAACGCACCCATACGAGTACTACGTGACCCATTTTTCACAATTTGTTACCCCCCCTTCCCCTCTAGTTTTCACGTAGTAATTCATAAATATGGTTTAAATAATTTTTTGCAAATATAAAGTAAAAATAATAGGAATTATTCATATTTGTCTTTATTAATACGGCGCTTGCCGCGTGACAAGAGTGCGTGCACAATCTATAATTACAAGTGAAAAATATATTATGTGAAAAATATAATATTAGAAAAAAAAAGTAATCTAAAAACATACTACGTGACAAAAACCTAAGACAACCCGGTGACCAAGCGTGGTATTTTGTTTTGAGGACCCTCCCCCCTTGAACGGGTCACGTATGTGTACGTTGCCTTAGCTACGGTCGTGCGGGCAACGCAGTTCTTGCTTGCGTCAACCTCGCAACTGCACAGACGCGTGTGTGAATAATCCTTTACTTTCAAAAGCTCAGATTTTCAAAAGAACAGACTATCAGATGGCCAGTTTTTCAATTTGTCAGAATTATTACATTACATTTTGAATACCTTCTGCTAGATTGTGTCATTGACAAGTTTAAACAACCAAAGGACAAATAGTTTTCATTATTGAACTTCTTGACATTTTAATATGGTAACTTAATAACTGATTATAAGTAAGTAAGCTGTAAATTAATTTATTAAAATATAAACTCTTATAACATCTTTGGCTTTCAATTATACAAAATATTTTTCATAAAAGTTGTCGTTTTATTACAAATAAAAAAACAATTATAAAAATAAATTAAAAATAATACACCTTCACTTTCATAGAAAAGTGGACCTAAAGTATAAGCGAAAATATTTATAGTAATACTTTGGTTTTAGGGCGTCTGTTTAAACTGGATACCGTAAAATGAAAAATTAACGAAATAAATTAATTTTTGATTTTCGAAATATTTTCTATATGTTATGTGGCTTTTTTCATCGTACTTTCCACTTCTTGAGCCACAGTAATCTATAGTAAGTAAATTTGTTCGAAGATAAATCCTATTTATGTCTACAATCTTTTATATCTGCTCTCCAGCCAATTTTTTTTTAATAAAACGACAATAAAATAAAAATACCTCCGAAGTATGAAATTAAATTCATAATCTTAAAAAAGCGTAACCAAGTAAACTCAATTTCATTGAATTCATTTAACTTCAAAAAATAAAATATTAAATCTATTTGTGAACGAAAGATTAAATCGACTAGCATCGCAATAATACTATTTTACTGTAAATAAAATACACTTAATATTATTTAATTATTTTTAATTTTATGTAAGCATTGTATATTAGCATGAGCTATGCTAGTGTGGGCTCACATTAGTTGTCATAATTATATGATCGACCTATAATGTAGGTATTCTACTAGACTTGGTGATCGAAATAAAATTGTTTGTAAAATGCATTAACTGCGCCTACACACTACTCGCGAAGTGCCTCGACGAATTATTCGGGAAAGTTGACCGAAGTACGAAGTACGTGGCTACACACTCGTTCAACCTCGCGAGGAACTCATTCGCGCTACTTCGAGTCCTTTGACTCGGGCGCAAAAACCGACAACAAATGGAAGCAACACGAGGCGAGGTAAAGTTGGACGAGGCAAGACGAAGTGCCCGTCCACACTCTCGTATTCGCTTCGCCTCGCCCTACTTCGCGAGTAGTGTGGAGGCGCAGTGTAAGAGTTTACGCTAAAGATCGCGATCAAAAAGTCGAAATCGTAGCAAAAGTAGCAAATATAACAATTGCTACGGGCCACGTGCATTGAGGGCTCCGCGTACCCATGCCTCAACAGCTAATTTTGAAATTTTGAATATTCAATACTTTGAAATGAACATTTTAGAAAATATTGTTCATATGTTATTCTTTTTTGTACTTAAAAGTTTAAACTTATCTTTATATTATACTAGCGGTCCGCTCCCGGCTTCGCCCGGGGTGCATTTTTTTTTACGTAAAAACCTTCCCTGATTATCCCTCTATCCATGACTGAAGACAGAATTAATATCGGTCCACCCGTTCTCGAGTTTTGCGCTTAGCAACACATTTAGGGATTCATTTTTATATTATAGGTTTAAAAAATAATAATAGAGGAAATAGATACGCTTTATTTTAACATTTAAAATCCACATAATCCCTTAAACTGGAGTCCCAGATAGAATTTGCTCGAGCCCCGAGAAAACTTAATCCGGCACTGTCGCTTGCAATCAACTTGCAAAAATTACGGAGAATTCTTGCATAACTAAATGCGTAAATTCTGCATTCCGCTCAGCGAGTCTAGCATATAAAAATCACTGTCATATATTAAAAGCTTTTTAATAGAAACATTTAAAAATAATTTTATAAGAAAACTTATGTAGGTAAGGTAATGTCAATTATAAAATTATTTAATAACAGACGTCCAAACTTGACATAGAACAAAATTAAACCAGTGTTTTTCAAACTTTTTCTAAAAATTATGAATTAAGTATATTAAAACTCTATTACTTAGTCATAATTGAAAAAATATTTTTTGAACAAGCAAATCTTAAAAAGAGATGTATTCTCTAATTAAATTTAATAATGATAGGCCCTGATTTTCTATGCTCATTATAATAAATGTCACATACAGTAAATTTTTAGTTATGAAATTAAAATATCATATAATGTCATGCTAATTTATGGTCTTAATTGGATTTTAGATCCAGGTAAACATTATATGGTTCTAGAGAACCACTTTGTGCTGTTTCGTGATCAACACTTTGAGAAACAGTGTTCCAAAAACAAAAAAAAAAATCAATAATTTATGCGCAATCAAATTTTTCGTAGTGCATCATAAAAATTGAAATTTGATTGAAATTGAAAAATGAAATTGAATCATCAGTTGAAAACTTAAACTCACCTTAAAGATAGAAAACATAAGGACGTTTTTACATTAACAATACACCCTACGTTTAGTAATTTAAAAATAGAACCTCGTGAAGTCATTGTAATGCTAGATCACAGTCTATAAACATCGATTACAGTAAACATTTATCACCTAAGTTTGTCACAGGAAACATATTACCGCCATCACGATGACGTTTGTTAAAGATCAAACATTAATACGATAATTAGGATGATTAAAATGGCAGATGTCAAACAAAAAAATGTTTTTTTAAAAATTAGATTATTTATTATAAGTGAAATATTGAAATAAATATATGTATTTTAAAATATAGCACAATACACAGGCCAAAGAACATCGACTTGACTTATTAATTTAGTAAACTTTTTTTTTTTTTTAAGACCAAATGTTTGTTAGAGAAATTTTATCCTGAATAATAATCCTATCGATTAGTATAATAAAATAGCGAGTGTTTGTTTTTTTAATTTTAGTTGGTTCGAGTCCCGGGCGAGCCAAGCGAGTTTTAGAAAATCTTTGAATGCAGTTTTGTTTCTTTTTAAAAATTAAGGAATGTTTCCTTTATGTAAAACAAGCCAACTTAAAGATTTAAGGTAGTTTCCCTCCAGGGCCCGACTTATTTTTCCACCCTGTATATCTTTTCCAATAAAGGCGTCTTCAAAAGCTACAAAGAAACTGAGAAACATCGACAAGATTCAAGATAAAACATTAACGTCAAAATTCTGACATGTGTCATTCTAATCACTAAGTATATTTTACAGAGCATAATTACTTTAAATATTAATTCTAAAAGGCCTGTCCAAGTGAAAAAAATTATAAATTCCATTTTTAGGTATAGGCAAAGTAATTTTAAGAAAACAATAGAATATTTTATGTGCATAATCGAAAAAAATTGTCAAAAGTAAATTTTTTAAAGTAGAAATAGAAAACAGTTAGAAATTTAAAATTTGATCTCATCCGAATCTTCACCTTTGATAATTTTATTCAAATGGACTTCGAAAAGTTCCCCAACATTCGACTACTTACTAGAAGATACCTAGAAATAATAGAAATGTACAAGTATGTATAGATAACTATAGTTTATCTAGACGACATTCCACCGTCAAAGTGATAGAATAAGTTTTTATTTTAAAACATTTTAGTCGATCGATTTGGACGGCTTCACTTTGTCCACTTTCTCTGTTGTGCTACTCTGGCTACCCCTGAAAATAAATATTTATAATATAAGATCACGGAGGGTAGAGGAGAGGTACAGGAGGACCGACTCTGTACATGAAAAAGTGTCCACATGAAAACAGATGTCGGGCATGCAATGGTGGAATCAACATCCCACATGGCGTGAGCCAAGTCACCTCGTGAGCCAAGTCTAAATATTTACTCAGCTTATCTTTTTATTATTATTATTCACTTACTCACTTATTTATTTTATTTCTTAATTTTTTTTACTATATTAAAAAAAAAACAATAAATAATATAAAAAAAACTTAAAATTAGCTGTCCGGTGGTAGCGTGGCAAGGCCCATTATTATTATTATTATTATCTTCTTTGCGGCTATTTCTGGTCTGCTAGAGAACCAGTATCACTTCGTCCATTGCTGAAATATTGTGATCGCCACGTAAACTAAAGCTCTCTACCTATACCTTCCGCGTTTAGAAACTGTAGTACTTTTTTGATAGAGGCATTCCTCACATCTTCACAAGCCATTGTGTGGCTTCCTAGGATGTGACTGCGCTTGTGCAGCAAGGGGCCACACTCGCACAGGATATGCATTGGTGTTTCTTCTGCCTCGTGGCAGAAGCGACACTCTCCCGTACTGGTGAGACCCATTATTTTGAGGTGCCTATTGAGGCGGCAGTGCCCCGTTAGTGCCCTCGTTAGCATGCACAGATTGCTCCTACTAAGCGACATAGCCTGGTTCGACACTTTTCGACTGTAGGCTTTTATGAGCGCTTTGGAATGGTTTAGACCTGGCAAGTTAGTCCAGCGTTTGTAAGATTTAGTAAAGCACTGGTTCCATATGGTCCAGCGAGCTAGGCTGTTAGGTAGTCCGCACATAGGTTCAGGACCTATTAGCCTACCTTTTGCGCCTGCTCGAGCCAGTTCGTCGGCATGTTCATTGCCTTCGATCCCCATATGGCCAGGTATCCATCTTAGGACCACTTTATTCTTGCGCCCTAAAGTATTTAAGTAGTCTACACAGTTTCGCATCAGCTTTGAGACTGTAAAGTCCGAGTCCAGTGCTTGAAGTGCAGCCTGACTATCCGAGTGAATATAAATTACACGGTTGACGTAGTTTCTTCGCAGGTTGATTTCCGCACATTCTAGGATGGCGAAGACCTCTGCTTGGAAGATGCTGGCGTATTGTCCCTGAAACGGTGTGCACGCTATGGTGGTGCTGGTTTACCGTTTGGTTGGGCCGAGATAGAAATGTGAGTACACGCCAAAGTACTTTGGTAAAATTGACTATCGTACTGGTCGCTACGGTAGCCAAACGCGCACTGGTTTTAAAGCGTGCATTTAAACGTAAATCGAAAATGCACGAAAAGCATAAAAATGGTCGCGCGACGGTGTTCGGTTGCGTAGCTCCGAACATATTCCCAAGCATGAGATGAGATGATCTTAAAAATACAAAAACATCGAAAAAACAACTAGAAATAGTAAAATACAAATTAAAATGGTCATTGGTTAACTACATACGTCTTAATCTTATACAAAATGGATTCATAATTTTTTTTTTTTTAACATAGAGATAAATTAAACTATGGTATCGTCAATGGTCTTTTTCATAATTCTAACACTAGGCCAACGATTGGCCAGATTTTGTAATTTCACTGCACTTTCACTAGAGATGACTTCACTATTTTGCTCACCATCACACACAGCACTCAGCTGACACGGGTCAGCTGTACTCTGCTTTCGCGACACACACTTAGCGGTTACACTCGTTGAACATGGTGGCGGAGTGGGCCTTACCGACCCTTGTTGTTGATGTTCTCGTCGTCCAGAAGCTCTCGAACACTGACGGCAGCATCCCTTCCACCACAGCCAGGCTACTGCCACGCTCAAGGCTACGGCGACTAGGACGTAGCTGATGGCGTAATGGTGGATGTCATGTGAACTCAATTCGTCCCATTCCGCATTGTTCGATTTCACAAAAGTGATTTGTTGACCTAGATTCTCAAATAGTGTGCTTAGATTGGAGCCCTCTGGTAGAATGGTTTTCTCAGTTGGTAACTTTAGGTTTATTAAGTGATTTATTTGATCAACTTTTGGGGCGTAAATGTCTGGCGTTAAGGTTACTGTATTGGATTGATGTTGCATGGAATAAAGTACGAAATCTTTCCCTTTTATTACGCATTTATGAGTCATACTAATGACCCCGGCTCGAGTCAGCTGTCGAGCAGTAACTTGATCGTCACATATAATTTTAATATTATACACGTCACAACAGAAATAAAGATATTGTGACGTCGTGTGTAGTTCTGTCCATTTATTTACACACATTGATTTTTCTGTCTTGCAATTTTGGTCAGGAGTATTTTTGTCACAAAAACTTTCGTCATTTTCTATAGTGAGTATTGGTTTGAGCAGTTGACACATATAAGATTCCTCTCGATAAAAACATGTGCTTAATTCGTGAATGGTTACGCTGAAGTAGGTATCTTTTTTAAGATTTACTGCTACATACTGATTACTCTTGCCTTTACTTTGAGTAGTTGGTACATATTATAAAGCTCTGTCTCTATGTTGGTTATAGGCAAGGTGAGTTCGCCCAAACTTTGGCTATGTATGGTTTGAAGTTCTGCTTTCAGTTGCCTTGGTGTTAATAAATGCAGGCTAATTTGACCATGGTAAATATCTGTAATCGTATCTAACAGAGTTTCTTGTAACCGTTTTAAACTTTGCAATAAGTTGTTGCCAGCCATGGCAGATAATATGAAGTCTTGTATGTAGGACATATTGCTAATCTCCGACTGGACAACGTTAGTACTTTTTTCTAAACTAATTAGCTTTTGGTTAATGAGTTTGTGCTGTGTCTCAATGGTGGCCTCCATCTTTTTCATTAAATTAAATTCGGATTCTATCACGGACGTCTGGTTTTTCCACAAATTAGCTAAATGTTTATAATTAGATCGTATGGTTTCGATGTCCTTTGCGTATTGTTCCGCGAAACGAGAGTCTAATACCCCGAACAGGTCGTTCGCGAGATATCCGACACCGTTGATAAGACCCCGCTTGCGGCGACGCTGTCTATCGTGAACATTGAAATGCTGAGTCAGTAAAAGTTCACGATAGACAGCGATGAAGTTCCTTCTTCCTCCTCTGGTTTTTTAGGTTCTGATGTTAACTGTTTCATTGTGGTCGTAATTAATTTTTTAATGGTGAAATAGAGTTCTTCGGCTATGCCGAAACAACCCTTTTTAAAATAAATATGGTCAAATTCTGCTATCGCACACATTTTTTGGTGGTTGATTTCGTAGTCTTTCCAATAAGACTCTAAAAGTTCTAATTTACGGTTACAATAATCAATGGTTTTTCTATCTGGCCCATCTTTCTTGATGTTGGTTAGAAGCTTTTTTAAAGCTTCATAAATTTCAGTCTGGTTGAGGAAGTAATTTTCCATTTTGCTGAAATTTATTTACAATATGTATAAAAAAATATGGTTTGGTCTGACCTGGTTTTCTCCTTACGATGTAGCTCAGTAAAACACTGAAATGCAATGAAGACTGGTAATGTTCACTAACACTGGTTTAAATGCTCGAAGGACCATGAAACGGTGTGCACGCTATGGTGGTGCTGGTTTACCGTTTGGTTGGGCCGAGATAGAAATGTGAGTACACGCCAAAGTACTTTGGTAAAATTGACTATCGTACTGGTCGCTACGGTAGCCAAACGCGCACTGGTTTTAAAGCGTGCATTTAAACGTAAATCGAAAATGCACGAAAAGCATAAAAATGGTCGCGCGACGGTGTTCGGTTGCGTAGCTCCGAACAGTCCCAAATTTACACTGGTCCTGTAATTCTGGTCCCTGCCATACACTCCACAGCCTACGTCAGGTCCTGATTTGGACCCATCAGTATACCAAGAAAGGCTACCTTCCTCCCAAGAGATCTTATTTTCTGACCAGTTTTCTCTTGAGAGTAACTCCACAGTGTAAGATTTTTCGTCTATATACTGTGATAACATTGTATCATGACCGACCCTTACAGATTTATTAAAGTATTGATGATAATGAGAAAAAGCAATCACCAGTTGAAGCTTAGCCGTCACAAGAGGTGGCAGAGTCGAGCCTTATGGCGGGGCTTCCGCTCCAGCAGCGGGGCCGTGGCGGGGGGCGGAGTGGGCTCGTCGCTGGGAGGCTCGCTCGTCGGTCGCGGTTCGCGCGTCGCCGCGTACATAGACCTGCAGCAGGCTTCACCGCATTGCATCCAACACACTTATTTATCTACTACTAGCTTTACCCCGCGACTTCGGCCGCGCTCTTTCTTCTTACGTGTCAAAACATTTGTTCAATCTTTATTGCTCATGTAATTTTTGTGTGATGTTGAATTTTTTATTTTAACTCTTCGGAAAAATTATTTTTTGTTTCTATTTTTTCTACTATGCAGGGTTGCTCGTGACCACAGAGCAAATATGTCAAAATTTGCACACAGAATATTTATTGACTGGATTATGAAAGAACAAGAAAATTGAATGTCATCTGTAATAAACAGTTGCCCATGGTCATTGTAAATATACAAAAATAATTTCGCGCCGCGTAATTGCGCCGAGCGCAACTCAAGGCGCATTCGTTCGCCAGTTTCTATTTGCACGTTAAGGAGTAAACATAAAAAAGCTATAAAATAGAAATGCCTCATTGTGCTGTAATTAGGTGTAATAATCAAAGTAAAAACGTCTCTATCTACCAAACCTCATTCACTAAGTCCTATTATTCACTCGTATCGTGGGTATAGTGTCTATTTTTTAGATTTTTCAGTCATATTCGATGGCGAACCAATACTTTGAGAAATGCTTTATTAGATTAGATTAATAAAAATACTTACCTCGTGAGCTTATTTCGTGTAGGTCTTCCGGAAACATTGCTCTTGCCCGCCTTGTCTCTTCTCAGCGAGTAATGAAACGGAGTTTTGACAGATTTGACAGGCACCAAACTGTTGCTCTCTTGTCCTGGCTTCGAGGAGCAGTTGAGGGTGGTGACAGTTAGCTCCACATCCTTTATCGGTTCGTTTGATGCTGGAAAAGCATAAGCATAAGAAAAAGTTTTAGCTAATGTTATGTTATTTAGTAATAGATTGTAAAAATATAAAAAAATCCAAAAACAAAATATCTAGTTCTAATAATCTTTATGTACCCACTGAAGGCATTAAAATCAAGTTACGGTAATTAAGATTACATTAAATTAAATTAATTAAGATTGATTATATAAATTACGAAACATGGTCTTTATCTAGTATTTATTAGAATGTATGGTACAATAAAATAAAAATATTCTGCCGCTTATAGTAATGAATGCATATTATATAAGTCAAGTAATTCTATTTTTCGGCAACTCGGTAACAAAATATACTTTCTTTTTTCTATTAAAATAAAAACTTCATTAGGTTTTATTATACACATAAACATTCAGTGAAAAATTATCTAAATACGTTGAAAACCGCATCATAATCCTTTGACTGGTTTACGAAGAGTTAACAGTTAAACAGACAGACAGACTGACTCCTAAAGCGACTTATTGATACCATTTAAAGATATTTTTATCATAGTTAGTTTTGTTGGAAGATGAGGGAATATGATATATTTAATGTAAAAAGTAAAATAATATTTGTTGCTACGAACATGATTTTTATTCAAGTCTCATTGTTCTATATTATTTTTTAGAATAGAACAATGAAACTTGAATATCAGATTCTATTTTTTATTTCTTAATATTTTAAAGATCACAGAAATAGAAAATAGTATGTATATAAAGAAAAGGTTAACTATTCAATAAGTACCTACTATTTACAACAAGTTTCTATGGAAGTTTCTCACCGGTGAATTCCTCAATGGGTTTATCGATAGTGTCGTGGTCTATCCACGTGAGTCCCATCTCCACCTTCTCGGCGAGGTCCTGCCAGCGCTGCCTGTTCTCCATCGTGCCCGTGTACAGAGGCTGGATCCAGGGGAACGTGTCCGACAACACCTTGTAAAGCGGTAGACATATCATGTCTATGAAGCCCACTTGCATCTGCGGCAACTCATCTTTCTTTTCCCTGAGAAATATAATAAATCAATCAATACTAATAATAAATCTGTAAGGGTCGGTCATGGAGTAAGTTACTTTGTTTTCAGAGATATCGTGTTTATAGGCTCTATACATGATACTGAAACTAAATTGACGATTTTTAGAATTTTTTCTGTATGTATGTATGTATGTATGTTCCTCCATAACTCTGAAACGAATTAACTGATTTTCATGAAACTTGGTAGATAAACATTTAGACGTACGGGACACAGGGTAGGCTACTTTTTTCTTTTTCAACGCAGACGAAGTCGCGGGTGCCAGCTAGTAAATAAATAAATATGTTGTGGTGTATATGTGTATCTCTAATTTCCCACTCTGTATATAGTGTATTTTTTATGGTGTAGTCTGTAGTTTATGATGTAGGTATAGTCGTCCGTCTTAAGTCCAGTCTGTAAGTAAGTCACGCATTTTAATTGTCGAATATGTTATAAAATAAATAAACTAGTGCAACCAATATTAACTACATAGGTAACTATTATATTTCAACTTGTCACCTCACAAATATCGTATAAAACCCACAACATAAAATATGTTTGAGATTAAAAAGACGAAGTCAAAGTGTCGTTCCGCAATTGCTCAAGGAGCAATTGCGGAACGACACCAGTGCCTTATGATTTTTTTATTCTAGGAGATGACATTTTCTTTTTTCTAGTTTTGTATAAATATAGGTGTTTTTTTTTGTATTATATATTTTTGTATTTTAATTTTACTATTTAATTTTTGAAAACTTTCTTTGTTTTTGGAGCTTTTATGTATTTATGTCTTGTTTAGTAACTGCGTAACCTCACCATCGGTACACCATATACGTTACCTATGTATGTTCTTAAATGTCCTTTACTACAAATAAAATATGATTCTATTCAAAAGACTTCCAAGGTAACCGAAAACCGAAAACAAACCTGTCCATCATAGCTATAGGTTGTTGGTTCAGCTGCAGTTTCTCCAAGTCGCCCTGATCGAAGAACTCGTCGGCGACCAGTTTGGCCACTTTGTGCTGCACCTCCCAAGGCTTTGCTATCGCCGAAACGTCGCACGCTGTCATCATCATACCGCATAGAACTGGAAATCAGATACTATTATGACGTGATAAACATCTCCAAGCCAATTCAAGTCTTTCCTAGACTCTTACTAGGTAGTTTACGCTACCTCTCTCCCAGTCACTTAAGTTGCATGCCCGACAGGGTCCATAACACTGGTTTTATATATTTTATAACATCTTTATACATTATGGTTTCGCAGTAAATAATTAAATTGAATTTATGACGTAGGAGCGACCAAAGCAAACTAGATAGATATATTCGAGGAATAGAGTGAACTTTTTTAATAGAATTTTTTTAAATGAAAAAAAAAAAAAAAAAAGGATGTTATGACCACACGATAGAATTTAAAACTTCTTTTTTTCCTTTTAAAATTATAAATATTATATCATTATAATTTACACAAGATTCGGTGCGCCACCAATCCGAGCGCACGATTCACTCACGCCTAAAAACGTTTTCACTTCAAAAGGAAGCCTTTTAGAGGAAATTAAACATTTTTTTATATATTAAGATCGTTAGACAGGCTGACGGACCACCTTATGGACACAAGGAACGTCACTAAAACACGAACAACACAAACGCGCTGCCAACCACACTAGGATTAAGGATAAAGGACTCACGTTCCTTCTTCTCGGGACTTTGCCAATCAAACTCCCCATTGTCGACTAGTTCTAAGAACTTGGACTTCTTCTTGAAGTACATCGCGAGGTCTGTCGACAGGATGGCAGTCTCCACCACTCGCATCACGTCCTTGTAGTCACAAGGCGACAGTGCCTGCAAATAAAGTTGGCAAATTAGCGTCTACAGTTGTTCTACCAACTTTTTTCATCTTTTCTAGATGGAAGTTCATTCCTGGCTGTGTGTGAGAAGTTTTAAGGTTTGAATATAATTTTTCTCAATCAAAGCCTTAGTTCTATATATACTATTATATATCATTTATATAACCATATAAACCACTAGCTATTATAAGCGCATTTATTTCACGTTTATATATTTATAAATTTATAAATTGTGCGTTTTCATCGCACACTTAAAGATTTAGTGGACTTTCAGACATTTGGGTACCTAAATGGACACTTGGGGAAATATACAATAGGGAAAGTAGACTTTTAGGGAATTAGACCTAATGGACCGACTGGACGTTTCGATAATAAGTCCTAACGAAACTGAGGGGTATAAATAAATTAAATTTCTTACTTGAAAAATATTATTGCTTTCACTGTTCAGTATCATAACGCACTGGTCGAAATGATGATGCTCCATCGTGGACGTGGAATAGAGAATGGCGAGTGGACTCTCAGTCTTGGTTTGGAATGCATTGTTCGTGCCCCTGTGGTCCAGATCGTGGCATAGACAAGCCACCAGCAGCCCGAGGATCTCAAGGTCCGACATGAATCTCTCCATTTTACCAGTTTTTAACATAGCGAACATGGTTTGAGCTACGTTCAGTGCATGTCGCCAGTTATGGTATTTCACTGGTCGATAATTCTTCTTCACGCTAAGTATCCAGCGGCAGAGAACCTGAAAGTCAATTCAACAATATTATTGCACTTTGGTACAGTATTAGTACAGGATGCGAAGGTGTCGTCCTTCACACATCTGTTTACCAGACAAAAAGTAAATTTTTACTTCACTTCAGCACTCTCAGACATCTATATCCAACGAAATCGAATATATCATATATACCAAAAGATTTTTGAAGTGAAAACTTCTTTAGGCGCGTTGGGCATTTTTGAGATGGGATAAAATCATTGAACTCGCGACAGTGTCATGTTACCTAATGTAAGCGTTGATGTAGCTGATATTAATTTAAAATAATTTAAAAAAGAACAATAACTGCATATGAAAGTAAACTTACTAGATATGATAACAAGGATCAATATGGTATACACCTCTGACCAATAAAATAGTTTCATATCAACAACAAACCTTTTTAATGGTCTATCATTATGAAGTTCATGTTAAATAATTATGTTCTATTTATTGTCATTGTGTGTCAGTGTCATATTTTCATGTCATATTTTCTCTTCTATTTCACTTAGTTTTCACTTCTGACGTGCAGTCTAACGACTGACATCTTTTTTTTTTTTAATTCTTTAACTATTGAATGGTTTAATTAAATTTTGGATGTAATTAGATGAAAATATGTAGTAGCTACTGCATGAAACTGTCTTTTAAAATAAATTTTGAACAGTGAACTTACATCGTACGGTATGTGGAATTTTTCAACGAGGTTGCATTGGAGGAACATACGCAGCGTAGCTCTGCATGTGTCCTCGTCTGATATATCGAAATCTGAAGCAGTTAAGAGACTGCAATGAATTAACGAAGCACAAATTAAGAACAAAAGTGTGCACAATGTCTGTATTACGCCACATATGTCTAGGCTACTATTGCTAGGCCTAATTGCTAGCTACAGCTATGGATATGCGCACTGCCAAGGTTTGGAACTCCCTGTTTCCGAGGTCATATAACCCAAATCTTTTCAAATTTCAAGTGAATAGGCATCTTTCGGGTGAGTTCGTTCCGTCATAGGCCTCATCTTCGCTACACAGCTAGATGCTGGCTGACAGCAAACACATCTCTAATAATAATAAAAAATATACGATATGATAGTCTACCTACGTCTAGACAAGGCCTAAGTCTGTCACGAATGTAGGAACTTACCATGAAATTGAAAGCTGTACAGATTATACGTCTCTGCAGATGGAATCGTGTCCTGGGACAGTTTGTATGTGTCTTCAGCCGATGCGGTTGCGTGATACGATAGACATTCCAATGCGACCTGAAATCTTTATTGCTTTAGATAGTTTTCTTTTTTCTTATATTTCAATGGTAATTTGAATTGATTTTGATTGATATTAAAGTTTCAATGAAATTTTACCAAATGTTTTGTACAATTTAGTCAATATTTAGGTAAAAATTTGTGATCTCGACTATGGAAATAGCAAAAATAAATACCTTTTGCTTTGCCATGAGCTTGCATGCGTTTTCATACATTTGAGTGTTATGAATGCCAAGTCCGCAAAATATTGCGAAAGCTTCGAATATTGATATATCGTTTTCCGTGAATTGGGATCCATTTTCCTAAAAAAAAAATGTTTGTTAAAAATAACACACTACCGAATATGATAGATATTATTTGATAATTACGAATATCGAAATTACCAAATGATACTATATTAACGTATTTAACGATGACGTCTAAAACTCAATTACAAATTGCATGGTATCTGTCCTATGATGCAATGAAAAGACTTTTTTGGACTATTTGTTTCAATTATTTTGTGTAATTTAAGGTGAGTTTCCCATGGCTCCTATGCTCAACTCCTATGGTCTATGGTCTATGCTCCTATGTTTATAAATAGGCAATTAAGGCTTCCTACCATCAAGTAGACGATCAGCTTGCCTGGCTGGCCTTTACTTAACAAAAAATAATAACAACGAAAATAATAGTTTGCAGTCATTTGGGCAGTCCGTCTGGCGGCAGTAACCACCTCTTTACAGACCATCGTGAAATAACAGCATATGTGCTGTTGTGTTTCTGTGAGTGAGTAAGGGATGCCAGAGCCCATTACCCCTTATCCTTTATCCTTAATCCTTCTAAGGTCGGTAGCGCACTTGAAGAACCTACTATGGCGTTGCTTGTATTATAGGCGACGGTAGCCACCTACAATCAAGTGGACCGAAAGCCTGTCTGTCGAGCTTAACATTAAAAAAAAATAGATAAAAAAATAATGTGACGTTACTAATAGCCGTTAAAGTCTGTTTCCGTATGAACACAGATACTTAGGGTAAAACTTACTTTGTTAATGAGTTGTGCAACTCCAATGACGTCTTTGTTCGCGTTAACAATCGGCATACAAAGCATAGTCCTGACATGGATGGCGTCATCTGTTGCTATGTCAGGCACCTCCATTCCGTTATCTCTCCTCCATTCGACAACGTCTGATATGTTGAGAGCTTTTGTTGATTGGGCTACCTATAAAAATATAATAAGATCATTGTACATTATAAATCCCTGTTAAGAAATAATATGTGAAGAATATTATATACAAATACTAGTGGCCCGCTGCCGGCTTCGCCCTGGGTGCTTTTTTGCAATCCAGCCGATAAATTACTTTAAACCGCCATCTGTGAGAACCTTATGGAACTCACAGATAAATAATTGCTGTATTGAATAAGTATCAACAGATGGTGCTATGTTAATAATATTATATAATTTAAAAAAAAAGTGATAAACTATCCTATCTTTTAAGTTGGACCAAATAACAGATACTTATGAAGTTTGATCAAAGTCGGTTCAGTAGTTTCAGAGTTTATCGCGAACATACATCGTGACACGAGATTTTTATATATATAGATTTAATTAAAAAATATTGAAATGCTCCAAGTGTTGAGTAATGAAGAAGAAGTATTCTTCTTTTTTATGTTAAGGTCGACGACAGACAATACGCAATGTGTTGATGGTATATGGCTACCATCACCCCCCTAATAGAAGACACCATGAAATAACAGCAACCGTGAAATTCTGTTGTGATTCGGAGGGCGGATTCCAGAGTCCAAATCCTTTATCTGGCAGCGCAGCGTACCTCCAACACATGTGGCTGTCAAAAGCCTGTGACGATCTTAACATAGTTAACTATAAAAATTTATGCAAATGTGAACCTTACTGTGAGCGCAATAGAGGCGAGCGTGGAGTTGTCATGCCTCCGCGCGAGTGCAGTGGAAGACTTTCGAGCCGGCAACTCGAACAATGTATGGAATCGAGTTGGAGCTGGCGGCGGAAGTGCCGGAGGGCCTTTTCTTCCCCCGGGTCTTTGCACAATGCGTTCAAGGTGACTCTGTCGTATAAATACGATATTAATAATAACACTTTAATGCCACGGACACAAGGTATGTGTTCACAAAAATTATTAACCATTACTGACGACACGAGGTTTGCGTTCTCGACATATATCATGATTAAATTAACACTTATCTACTGTTATAATTAATAAATTAATAAGTTATCAATTATTAGGTGGGTGGCACATTTTCATGAAGTCAACGAGACAAAATCTATATAAATTTACAGTTAATTTTACATAATAGTAAGTTCGTTTCTTAATTAAAGCAATTTGTCGGAACGTATGTTTCAAATATTAAACATACTACTATTAATAAACCTGTCTAGGTGTGCAGGGTTTCGTCTCCTCTCAGTCGTATAGTTATATCATAACATGAGCCTTATAGTACTTATTTTGGGGGAGCATAATCGGCATATTGGTAGTTATAACATAACATTGCTAAAGAGTTAGTTATACCGGTTTGGTCCCATCTCGTCAGAGTTTCAACTCGTCAGAGTTTCATTTGGTCAGAGTACAATCAAACAAATTATAATTCAAATTTTATTGAATTAATTACAATAAATCAATTTTAAAATAAAAATAACCCAAACGGATTTTTGTTTGAAATCTAATTAGTTCCAAGTAGTTTTCATATAATTTATGAAGATTTGTTCAGCTGTTTGAAGATCATCAGCTCATTTGCTAGTTGAAGAAGGGATCTCACTAACTTCCACAAATTCGATTGATTTGTAATTTGGTGTACTGTTACTTGGTGGTATGTCCATGACATGGTAACGTTGACTTGATTCTTCAGCATCAAGTAGTCTGCGAAATACCCAACTCTTCAGCAACTTACAGCAGATGTAGCTTGTTGGGCTCAATGGAATGGTCTCAACAGAATGCCGGGAATTAGTTTATAATTTTTAATAACAGCATTTAAGCCCTGTTTATCTTTCATTAAGCTCTGGTTTAGTTTATTTATAAGAGCAACCTGTTATTTATTTATTTAATTTACAAAGAACAAAAAATGTATAACAAGTAAAATTTTCTTTTTATCGCCATGAGTAGGTGTTTTTGTAAGGGAAATGTTGTAGTTATTAGTTTTATTTTAATTTAAAAATTGATTTATTGTAATTAATTCACTTTAATAAAATTTGAATATAATTTATGTTTGATTGTACTCTGACGAGTTGAAACTCTGACGAGATGGGACCAAACCGTTATACCATGGATATTAACCACAAAATATTTGCCACTGACTTTTAAAAACATGGGCTAAGTATATAAAAATCTCAATATTTTGGTGCTACACGAGTTCACTGAAAAAAAAAAAACCCATGAATCTGTTCTCATTAAAACATAATGAAACCAACCGTTTTGAATGGATTAATCACGAGCGATGAGAAATGGATTACTTACGACAAGATCATGGTTAAGTACCGACAAATACCACAGACTGTGGCGAGACTCGGATTAATGTGATATTAGGTGATGTTGTGTGTATGGAGAGATTGGTGGGCCATCATTCATTATGAACTTTTACCAAAGGGAAAAACAACCTGAAGGGTTTCGTGGCTTTGCAGGTTTTATATAGATTTGGTCTCTTCGGTTGACATTTAGGGAGGAGTTCCAAAACTATTGGTTGCATTTTTTGCAAATTCAAATCACAAAGCTTCAATAGCAGCGTAATCAGGTTTAGTAATATGAGTGAAGCTAATAATCTTGCTACACTCACAGATTCACAATGGTCGGTGTCCAAAATAAATACAGCACAGCGTTCACATTTCAGCAACTCTCTGGCTTCAGTCATAATCTTCGTGACAAGACACTCTAAGTTGTTTTGCTCTTCAAAAATACTTCTGGCCAAAGCTAATAGGATCTGGTTCCTTTTATATTCGAGGACAGATGACTCGAATAGTTGAGCGTTTTGGATTCCAATTCCGCAGAATGTGAGATATCGTCGAAACACTTCAACGTCTTTCGGTGAAAATTCTTTGGATCCTGAAAGGGTGTAAATTTTTTATAATAGTCGACACAAAATGTTTGTACCATTTTTACAATTTATTTTACCATTAGAATCAGTAATCATTATTTCTAATCTACACATGAAATCAAAAATATTCAAAGAAGCAGGCAGGGCAGAAATTTTAACTTGAATCCAGTGTTAGTCACCGAGAGACCTATACAAAATTTCTGTCACTGCTCTCGTCACTGACACGATATCACCTAGTTTATACTAACCATTTCCTCAAAGATTTTATAGATATTTTTGTGAAAAATTTTCCACAGCGATGTGACTGGTATTTTTTTTATCTTACCATCTGTTTTGTTGATGATCTGCGCCACCCCGACAACGTCACCTTCATAGTTGCAAATTGGCATACACAGTATGAGCTCTGTCTTGTATCCTGTTCGAGCATCGATTTCGCTGTTGAACCTGAAATTTTGTTTCATATTGATATTTTAGATTTTTTTCAGACCTTCATTTAGGTCTTTTATATCCGTAATATTTTTAATAAAATAAAATAAAAGTACACTAGAATTTGCATCAAAGGTCAAGGTTTATTGTCGTATTTATACCTACAACTAGCTGACCCGGCGAACTCCGTTTCGCCACCAGATGGCTTCGTTCGTTCGGAAATTTTTCCTGAATTTTCTTTGCTATAAACCTCACGTAGCCCGAGACCTTTCCAACGAATGCAAAACCGTGGAAATCGGTTCGTGCGTTCTGGAGTTATAGCGTCAGGGAGGAAAACCCGACTTATTTTTATATAGTAGATTATAGAGAACATACAGTTTGCTATCTTTTGTTCGCGACTACATTCGTGTATCTTTATAAACTATATCTATATATTACTATATTACTGTATCTTCAGTTATGATACGATATTTAGTCTCCAGAATTATTTAGATGGTTTATAGCAACAGAGGGCGCTGAATAATTATAACACTGATATTTTCATTGAGCAGCGCCTAACTCGGTGACTCTCACACTTCGTATCCATCCAGCCATTGATCTAATAAACAATTATTTGAAAGAACAAATATATTAGTTTCACGACATTTTCTCTTACCTGGGGTCAGAGTAAGCATTTCTGATGTTTATTGGATGTTTTGTTTGAGCAGCGAGCCCAGCAACGCCTACGCCAAAAGGTATTCGGATCTCTTGTGTACGAGCTGTACGGAGAGCGTCGTTTAGTTCTGAAAAAATGAAACGTTTACTTTTAACAATGAGCATCAGTAACAAAAACCCTGTTTGAGTCTGGTACTTAGTTCTTAGTTGATAAATTTTCAATGTCCATATAGTGTCATATCTTTCCAATACTAAGTCCAACGTAGTAGGTTCTCCATATCACTCGATATCAACGCTCGGTAAATTACGACTCTTTAGGGGAATCTTTACACGCTTGCCTGCCTTTTGCCGCAATTTTTCATCGGCCAAACGGGCATCGGCCTAATAAAAATATTGCGATTTTTGCCTTTAGACATTAAAGGTAAAAATCGCTATTTTGGTCGACATATTTAAATAGCAAATTGTACAAAGCATCGTATATTTCCTGTGTCTACAAAATGCCAGCGATATAAAACATTCATACTTATACAACGTGCACTAGAGCATAAGAAAGATATAAATAGGTATCAACCCCTTTATAGCCTGGCAATAACTCCGTTGATCTCATTAGTTGTATGATTGTTGCACAAGCCAATTATGGTTTGTTTTGTTTTATGCCTGATTCGATTAGTTTTATTCTGTCATTGTCAAAGATGAATGAACAAAATCTATCCATACTAATATTATTAATGCGAAGTAACTGTCTGTCTGTCTGTCTGTCTGTTACGTTTTCACGTCTTAACTACTAAACCGATCATCATGAAATTTTGCATACACGTTGTCAAAGATACAAGAAAGGACATAGGGTACCTTTCATGCAGAAAAAGTAGTGATCCCGAGGGATCATCTAAAATAGGTAAAATAAAAAATTAACACCTGGCCAAAGTGTTGTAGCAAAAAGGGATCAAGCGTTATGGTGCTTAATTTTTTTTAATTTTTCCACGTGGACGAAGTCGCGGGCCCCAGCTAGTATTTTTATAAAGGTCTTCAAATATTTCATAAAAGTCTATGGCCCCCATATAATGTTTATCCACGACTATTATTACACATATAATAGCGCGCCAGCATCTAGCGATGAAATAGCAGCACGTTTGCTGTTGCCTTTCGGTAAGTGAATAAGGATGCGAGAGCCCATTACCCTATCCCTTCTCAAACCCTTATCCTTAACCTACTATAGCCAGTCAGGGCACTTGCAGCACCTATGGCGGTGCTTGTGTTATAGGCGACGGTAGCCACCTGCCATCAAATGGACCGTCAGAAAGTCTGTCCACCTTAAAGAGAAAATCCAATAAGAGTGTTTGTAAATTAGTGGCGAATTCAGGAATACATCCAGCTCAAACATCAACTAGTATGCGAAGCGTCAATATTGCCTGTAAACTATTCTGTGACGTTGGCGTGACGTCAGAATCGGGTAAACAAATCATAGGTACCAATATAGACTGTGGCGAAAATTGGAAGTTGACACACCTAACTGTTCTATGTTATTGCCATACGACAATATCACAGTTATGTCTTTTATATTATCGTATTGTGAGCGCCTGCATATTAGTATTATGAATGTGAGACTCTGTTTTCACTATAAAAAATCTAAAACGTTTTTGGTGAAATTTGCCATGGAGATAGCTTATATTCTGGAAAAGAAAAATCGCGGGCCACAGCTTAAGTCCTTTGAAATCGAAAATGTTCTAAAAAACACATAAAAAACAAATGACAAAACTTTGAGTAATTAATATCGCTGAAATTTATTAAATGTTTTTTGAATTTATATGAAAGTTTCATCTCTACAACCGTTTCTGTCAAAAGATCTGCCAAAAGATGGCGCTGAATTAATTAAAGCTTCAGTTGATAGCTTTAAAGCGTTTGAAATAAAAACACCAAACCTATATGCTATTCATTAGACAACTTCAAATAACATTATCACGAGGAACTACGCAGCGGATTTAATGCGGTTTTTACTAATGAAAAGAGGGTTAAAGGTTTTTATATAAAAATTTGCAGAAGAAATTGCATCCATGCAAAGTCAGAGGTGGGTCGTTAGTACAATAAGAAAATTAAATAAAAACAATAAACAAATATAAGAAACAAAGATACCTACGAATAAGAAGAGAATCCCAATATGTATGGCCAATTTCGAGAATTATCCATTTATATGCAGTCGAAACCGATATCAACTATTGTTAAATCGAAATATCTAATTAGAACATAGAACGAACAAGTTTAGTGTACAAGACTAATAAAATAAAGTGGTTTTCCCAATAGACGAATTGCTGAAGTAACGAAATAACTCGACACTACCAAACATATTGGCGAGTTAGTTAGTTTGTCTGCAAGATTTATAGTTGAATGACAAAGTTTTCTGACGAGACAACTTATAGTTGCCATATTAACTAACTTTTTGTCCTTTTTATTGGGTGGAGGCCAATGTTATCTTAACTTTTAGATGTAGGTAGTGTAGGTACTTATTTTGTTTTTATTACGCTACAAAAAATATTATATTGAGTATCAATTTGGTTCATCTACGGATCAGAATTTTGCGGACAAAATAGTGAAGAGGGTTTTATAAAAATGTGTGCGTAGGTCGCTTACTGTACTGAGATTCTGTGTTCCAAGCTATAACTTCAACTTTGGTTAATTTTTATTGAAAATATTGGTTCCCAGGTTTACTTAGGTGTGAAATGTGATTCCATTCTTTTTTTTAACGTTGATAAATCCTCTTGGATGCCCGGCAGTGTAGGAGACACTGCAGGATTATGCCGGATTCGTACCGGCTAAAACCCAACGACTTTCAAGCGCGTTATGACACGACTTCGGTGCCTCGCCACTGGCTATCCAGCGCAGGGAATGTGATTCCATCCTGCTTATCCATCTTGTGATTCAAGACTGATTATTATACTACGGTACTGGCACTAATCAATAATTTTAATAAGGCGAGGCTTAGTTTAATTGCATTTGTGTGCCTTCACAGTGTACCTGCATACCTACAAGGCGTAGTTTTGCCGGCTTCACTCTGCCGTCCGCTATATTTAGTTTTTATTTTATCTGAGGCAACAATATTAGTCTAATAAATATGTAGTACAGTGGCTCTTATATGAAATTGAATTTCAAAAAAACCAAAAACCAATTTATACGATAGGTCGAAAAAAGTTGTGCACCAACAACAACAACTACATAAGTTTGTAAACCATCCATAGATTTATTGAGGGGGCGTCAAACTATATTTAGTTTGTTTGTCCAACCACCCTCGGAACACCAACAGGGTTGTCACAAATGCAATGTATTATTATAATTTATTGTATTACTAGCTTTTGTTCGTGACTTAGTCCACAACCTCACTAAAAGATGTATTATTATGAATTTGAAAGTGAATTTGTTTGTTTGTTATACTTTCACGCCTTAACTGATTATGATGAAATTTTTCATAAACGTAGCTCGTCAGGAAGAGCGTGGACGTGCTCGCCAACTTTCTTGTTTGGAATACTTTTGTAGTTACTCGTACCAACGCCTGACAAAAATAAAAATGAGCCATAAAAATGTGCGGTCAAAAGATTGAGCCGCGGGCAACCTATAGTTTATTTGAAATTCTTGAATAATGTTGCTATTTCACTTATACATATTCAACTGATATTTTTTTTATATTTATATCTGAATTCATGTGACTTCTTTCTCGTCCCAATGAAACTAGGATGGCCTACCCATGTAGGAAAAAAGATTTTTTGAGTTTACTCAAAAAATTATAGTTTAAAGTTTAGAGTTTAAAGTTGTTACACGAATGCGTTATATTATTTGTTACGTTCTATTTTAGAATACGTATCTCTGATTTTAGAATGTATTTTATAATCGTTCGTAAGTATTTATCAATGGTCTGTCATTATGAAGTTCTTCTTCTTCTCTTTTAATGTCTTGGCTCCATCAAATCTTCTCCGATGATTTTGCCAGTGTCATTAGTAAAAATAGCAATTTGTAATAGCCTTTTTAAAAATAAAAAATGCAAAATTGAAATTAAAATCAAAGTAGCAGATCCCGAGACTAGTAAGTCAAGTCAATAATTTTTCTTAGTTATCCAAAACAGGTCCGTCAAGTCCAAAGCAGTCAGGTCAAATCATTATGAAGTTCATGTTAAATAATTGTCATTGTGTGTCAGTGTCATATATTTTCTCTTGCATTTCTTGCAATCAATAAGAATCGTATTTATTCATTCGTTCGTATTTATTAAATTATTTATTTATCGTTCATAAGCAGTTAACTCCAGTCGTGCGTCGGGGCTGACACACACACACACTTTTTTTAACAAAACTGATCGTAACGTACCTTCAGGAAAAAATATTATACGTTTCATTAAGTATAAACAATAAGTTGAAACAATTTTATTCTCGCTTATTTTCTTTTGACAACCCTATAAACGAAGAAGGAAGCGTACGTACACATCAACTTCATATAACTTGCACAATTTTTAATACTGAACTATTGACTGAAATAAGTCAAGAAGTATTTGATGTTTGCGATAACTTTATACAGTGCTACGTATATTAAATGGTACCTTACGCCACATGGAGGGAAAATTCTCTAAATACTGAAGATAGATAAAATGTCCAAAGTAAACATTCCTTTATTTTTAAATTGAAACAAAACGGCATTAAAAGATTTTTGAAAATACGCTTGTCACCCCGGGAATCGAACCAGCTAAAATACGATACAAGAAATAACATTTTTATGGCATCAATCGATAGGGTCAAGCATAAAGATCAAATCTCTTTAACAAGCATGATAAATTAAACAAAAGTTAACGTTCTTTAAACGCTCTTTCCATTAGTGAAAACCGCATGAAAATCCGTGCAGTAGTTTTTTAAGATTATCGCTAACGTACAGACAGACGCGGCGGTTGACTTTGTTTTAAAATAATATGTAAGAAATAAGGATTTATATTAGTTTTATCACAGTTCACTAGATGGCGTGTGACCAATTTAGAAAGTAAATTGTAAATTGTAGGTATTAAATAAATTAAATAATATTAAATAATTCAAATCCGATAAATTCGGGTTGTTTGTTCTATGAATTGATGAAATAAAATAAATCCCGTCACCAGATATTAAATCACTGAAATTTTATTGACACAATTCCCCGTCAGCAGTTTTAGTTTATACTGAATATTTAAGAGAGAAACAAAATTTGTTTAAGAATAATTTCTTCAAGAGCCACCGCCATATCATATTTAAAATTTATTTATATTTAAACTTATACTTCGCTACATTCAAGGAGCATTAACAATAACATTACGTTTGAATGACCAGACACAATATGTAATAAAGTAATGAAGACAATAGCGAATCTTTGTGTGGTCCGTTGAGCAATTTGAATGTTAAAATTCACTGGAGAATAAAACACGTAAAAAAAAAAACAATGCTTCGACTGAATAAATATACTTATTCAAATAAAAATTCTAAAACTCATAAAAAATAGCAATAAAGTTCTTAACTAGTTTTTGCATGAGGCTTTGTTAATTAATTACCAATTAGCATTAAGTTATAAATTCTTATATGTTCCTCCAGTGTTTAAGCTATGCCTATACTAAATTTCATCACTCAATTTAGCAAGTAAACATTGTCTTGTGTTATTTCATAATATACTAGTGGCCCGCTCCCGGCTTCGCCCGGGGTGCTTTTTTGCAATCCAGCCGATAAATTACTTTAAACCGCCATCTGTGAGAACATTATGGAACTCACAGATAAATAATTGCTGTATTGAATAAGTATCAACAGATGGCGCTATGTTAATAATATTATATAATTTAAAAAAATAATAATAAACAAAATGAGATATAAACTATCCTATCTTTTAAGTTGGATCAAATTACATGTAGTTACGAAATTTTATCAAAATCGGTTCAGTAGTTTGGGAGTTCTCCCGAACATACATCGTGACGCGAGATTTTTTTATATATATAGATAGATAGAATCAAATTATTAGATCTTTAGATCTTGAAAATATAAAATGTGTATCAAGTAGGTATTACATTTTGTTGAGACAAAAAATAAAACGAAACTACTGGGCAACTAGTAGATAGTAGATACCTAATAATTATTATTTAGAAAAAAAAAAAAGATTCTTTTATAGATTCTTTAATGGTGCCGTCTTTTATAAATTGTACAGTATAAAAATATTTTAATCTATGTACGAATGAGTGTATCTATCTATCTGTATAATAATAATAAATAATAATACATAGTTATCTTCACACATTCCGCACAGCACCACCCTCAGTAAGCAACTAATGCTTGTATTATGGATAACAGACAGTTAATACACTACTACATAGATTACCTTTTTTTTGTAAATACATACATTTTATAAATACAAAAGATCCATGACTCAGGTACAAAGGTAAAAATAACACATAAAAATTTTCCCCTTGCGGGATTCGAACCCGCGACCGTTGAGTTTGAAATTTTTACCTGTATCCCTTGTAACGTCGAAGAGCTTCGCTTGCAAGTACCGATTGGGTGGTACTCCTTTAGCCAAGAACAAACTCCCCCTGTCCGCTGATGTCAGTAAGCAGACGTTTACGAGAATCTGGAAGCAGACGTTGTACAGATAAATTCATAATTAAATTATGCGTTACGTGACTGTGTTACACCACGCATATTGTGGTTGACCACAATGTGAATGGACTTGTCTTTGAAGCACCTAATATGGGAGTGTTTATCGAGACTGCGGTTCGGTGTCCGGGAATTAAAAGTGCCTATTCACTTTTGACATTAAACAGAAGCCATAATAATAATTATTTTAGGCTTATTACCACCCGCTCTGATACTATAGTTAAAGCAAGAAATATTATAACTGAAAACATTTTTCAGTAGCTTTCTAAAACTTACTTCCTTATATTGCAACTAGCTGATGCCTGCGACTTCGCCCGCGTTGAAAAATAAAAAATATTACACGTCTTGAGTAAATATGACATCTTTATTACAAAGGTACTCTATGTCCTTTCCTGTATCCCTGACAACATGTGTGCAAAATTTAATGATCGGTTGAGTAGTTAAGGCGTGAAAAGGTAACAGACAGACAGTGTTACTTTCACATTTATAATAATAGATGGTGCCCGCGACTTCGTCCGTGTTGAAAAAGCAATATATCGCCTGACGTCGTTATTGCTATTTCACTTAGCCAGGAGCTAATTTCTTTAATTTTAGATTATCCCTCGGCAATAGTCCCCTTTTCTGGATGAAAGGTACCTTATGTCCTTTCTGGTGTCCCAGACAACGTGTATGCAAAATTTCATGGTGATCGGTTCAGTAGTTTTTGCGTGAAAGAGTAACAAACATCCATACATCCATAGATCCAGTACGGATTAGTATGGATGTCACGATAGATGCTTGGTTTTATAATCTTTTAAGCTATAAATTTAATTTTTTGTTTTTTTATATGGGATATAGAAAAGGACATACTTAGGGTACTTTTCATCTAGAAAAAAGTACCGTTGTCCAGGGATCGTCTTAAAATAATAAAAAAATTCAACGCCTGAAAAAATTTATGAACAATAAAGATTGAATAAATGTTTTAAGACCTAATAATGAGAAGATTTGTATTAATTATTTTTGTTTGTAATGAATAAACTCAAAAACTACTGGACCGATTTTGAAAATTCTTTCACTCTTAAAAAGCTATATTATCAGGGGATAAAATAGGCTATATTTTATAAAGTTACGCGGACACAGTCGCGTGCAAACAGCTAATAAACAACAAAAAATTACGAAAAATGTTTGCCAACGAAAGTATCAGTGAATAAATTTTCTAAATCCACAGTTTTCGGCTTCATATAACACAAATACGCTCATATCAAATGCACACTCAAGTTGATATCAAAATATATTGTTTGTGTTGAAGAATTTATCTTCAAAGTGAGTGAAAGACGTCTGGATTAAGCTTAATCCACGAAGCGAACAAAACAATTTTGCTTGACAACCGACCTCATATCACACCGTAGTGTAATTCTTTTTTCAAATTATATATTACTAGCTAGAGCCCGCACCTTCGTTCGCCTTGAAAAGTAAGGGATGTAGAGCCTGACGGAAATGTGTAAAGCAATATAACGTCTCACATTTTTATTGCTGTTATTCATTTGTCAGGCGTTTTATCTTTATTTTTATTTGCCAAACATTGCAACTTTATTATAAGCTGGTGCCCGCGGCTTCGCCCGCGTAGAACATAATATGTATATCTAGATAGTTAACTATTAGAGTAGTTTCCCTATATCCATCCTGAAATTATATTCTAACCATTGGCGAAATATTGAAGAGTACTTTTACATACAAACATAAAAACTTTATTCTTTATAGTATTAGTATAGAGGATATTTTTTTTATTCTGTTTAAGTATAATATAAATTATACTTAGCTATATAGCAGCAGAAATTATAGCTAAGAACAATCCTGATCAAATCAGTTTTCAAACAAAAAAAAATCGGATCAAAATCGGTCCATTTGTTTACGATCTAATCTACGATGCCACAGCAGATACACAGATATACAGACACACACAAATACACAGACACATACCTCACAATTATAACAGCCCGTTTTAGCGTCAAGCGTTAGGGGTTAAAAATTTAAAAAGAAAAACAAAAAATATATATAATAAATACGCTACGGTGTAAATGTTGCGCTATGATAGATTCTATCAGGAGAATTGAAGGGATTTCTGTAAGGCAAGCATCAGTTGTCCTCCCTTACTTGTCCGATTCAGAACCGATTAAACTAATCCAGGGCCTGGGGCATTTTGTATTTGAAAGGGTATATAAATGAAGTTCACATATAGCTTTAGCCTGCGTATTCATTTGTTATTTAATTTTATAAAAAGTTTATATACTCGTATATATTAATTTTGCTACTCTGGAGCAAAGTTATTATTTTTTTAATAAATTAGCATTTTATTACATAGTAAATAGTTAATTATTTATTTCTTTATTAGATGTTATTACCGGCGGGGTCAACTTTGGAAATGAACTTTTCAAATTAATTTGGCTCTGGTCTGGATTTAGAAAGTTGCAGGACACTGCGTTTCGCAGTCATTCTGGCGGCAGTAACCACCCCTCTACAGAATTAAGGGGGTGGCCTTACAGAATACCACCGTGACATAACAGCATATGTGCTGTTATTTCGGTTAGTGGGTGCCTTCCTTATCCCATATCCTTATCCTTCTATGATCGGCAACGCACTTTCAGCACCTATGGCTTTTCTTGTGTTATAGGCGACGGTAGCCACCTACCACCTACCAAAAGTTTTTATAAGTCTTCTACATATTTTTTGTGGGTGGGAAAAACAGTTATGTCATGACTATTATTAAAGTAATGACTATTATGACTGTTACTGTTAAGCCATTATTAAAATTTAATAAGTTTTCCTCTTCCAAATAATTAATGTATCTGCACAATGTGAGATTATAACCGAATCAATGTTCATTCGCTTAATTTAGGGGCACTATAGCGTGAAATTGATTCTGACCATTCAGATATTCATACTCGTCGTATAATGTGAGTGTTGCATAGTAGTCTATGAAACATTTTTACTAACAAATCAAAATTTTAGTCCCTAAGGCGCATTTCTGATATAAGTTTCTAGAATATATAAAGTAATAAAATCGACGGGTGAAAGAAATTTTCGTTTTCAACCTGTAGGAGGGGTGGAAAATTTTTTTTTTCTCAAATTATACAAAAATGCTAAGGAGTTATAAGATAAATTTCACTCACCTTATGACACAAAACGTCAATGTCAAGTTCGTTGGCGACATCTTTGATTAAGTCCATAAACAAATCTGCTTCATCTAGCTGCCTTTGGGCCGATGCACTGGGTGACCGTGATCTCTGCAAAAATATATCTATTTTTAGAATAATTCTGTTATTAAAAAACAAATTCAGGATATAGAAATACGGAGTGTCAAACTTGGGAATCACAGATTCCCATCACTTTTATATATATTGTAGGGCAGGGTCCCCTCAATAAATATATAAAGCGGCAAGACGCCATTCGTTTTTATTATTGAGAAATTTCAACGCCGGTCGCAGCAATGGTTCCGTGGCGTAGCGGTAACGCTCTTGCTTACTGAGCGACCGGATGGCTGTTCAAGTCCCAGTAGCGTTACTTTTTTTAATATTTATAAATTATTTAATATAAAAATAAATAATTATCAAAATAATTTTAAAATAAATATTTTTTATTAATTTTTAAAATAAATAACTTTTAAAAATAAATATATATTTTTATTTTTAATATTTATTATTTAATATAAAAATAAGTAATTAATAATTCTATAAATGATTTTTTTTATTTATTAAATATTTTACTTTAATTTTATTTAATATTGAAGGAAATTGTTCAATTTTAACGTTAGATAGCATAGAATTTTCGTTAAAAAAAGAATATTAGTTTAACTAGTCATTCTTATACTGCACAGTATGCACTAACGGCTTCAGGGAAAGTGTTACCATTTGTGTTTGTATGCTTACGTGAACCAAGTGGAGCATTTGGACCACAAATAAAGAAACAAATAAATCAGTTGAGTAAAATATATAATAATATTATTATAACGTGTACAAAATCTGGCAAGCTAACCAAACAAGAATATGAAAAGTTTTTAAAAACTTGTTTATTACCATAACAACAGAATAAATTTCTTTTAATTATCGATTCATGGGGTGGTCAAACAGACACGACAGTGTATGACGATATTTTTTTAAATGAAAATGGTGAAGCTACTTGTACAGTAAAAATTATTCCACCAAAATGTACACCCAAATGCCAACCGTGTGATGTCTACTTTTTTCGACAAATATAAATATTTATTAAAAAAATTCAAAATGCTCCAGAGTTATTGGCAGATAACAGGGAATTAACATCAAGGGAAGACATCATGAAAATTCATTCCCTGATCTTGCATCAATTAAATTCACCAAAATTTACAGCGATGATCCAGTATGCTTGGTTTGCCTCCAAGTTGATTGATGAACGGAATATATTTATGAATGTAAACCAATTGTGCTTCTCTATAAATAATTTGAAGACAAAATGTAATTGCAACAATAATACTTATATAAAATGTGCGGTTTGTGACAAAACTTTATGTTTTAAATGTTTCTATGATGATTATCATCCAAATGAATGTTTAGTTACAAATGACTCTGATGATTATATAGAGAGTGAATAAGTATAATATTATGATTTTAATTATAAGTGTGTAATATTGTAATTTTCGAATAATAGTTTAGTTTTGATAATATTAATTACTTTGTTATTATAATTATTACAAATCCTATTTTTATAATTTTTTGTATTTTTTCCTAACTTAAAAATAAAAAAATAATTCATAGAATTATTATTTATTTATTTTTATATTAAATAATTTATAAATATTAAAAAAAAGTAACGCTACTGGGACTTGAACAGCCATCCGGTCGCTCAGTAAGCAAGAGCGTTACCGCTACGCCACGGAACCATTGCTGCGACCGGCGTTGAAATTTCTCAATAATAAAAACGAATGGCGTCTTGCCGCTTTATATATTTATTGAGGGGACCCTGCCCTACAATATATATAAAAGTGATGGGAATCTGTGATTCCCAAGTTTGACACTCCCCTAGTTAGTCTAGTGGAACGAACGCTATACTCGATTCTGACACTACCCTCTGGTCATAATTAACTTTAGTTCCTACACGGTCAGGGTAGAACAGCATTGTTCTTAAGAACAAAGGTTCACATAATATGTTCTTTCTTATGACCTATTCTCACTATAACATATTATTTATCTATAGGTATATTATGTCGTGGCAAGATCATAGAATTGATCAGTTCATGAAATGGCCAGCTAAAACTGGCCATATCATTGTTAAACAGCGTTTAACTATATTTTTTTCTATAAGTTCCTTCTTCATTTGGAGTTTTTATTAATCCTTTGATACCCTACATTATTGATATGGCCAGTTTTAGCTGGCGATTTCATGAAGTGATCAATTTTATGATCTGGCCACGACATATACATATCTTCTATCTATCTATATAATAAAATCGTAAACAAGACGTGTCTGCACATTAGTTTTTCAAAAAAACAATTTATACATTTTGTATACTTATGTTAGTTACTAAGGTCAAAAAAATTGTTTTTAGAATTTTTGTCTGTTTGTCTGTGTGTTTGTGCACGCTAATCTCAGGAATGGCTTAACCGATTTCAATACGGTTCTCACTGGTGTATTGCTGCAAGCTTCACGTAACATTAAAGTGTTTGTTTTATTCCAATCGATTTACAAACAAAAAGTTTGTTAGTCGAATACTGAGCTTATGAAAACCGCGCGCATGAATAGAAGTTGCGGGCACAGCTAGCAGTTATAAAATAAAGTCCGCTCTCTGTTCTCCGCTAAGTTCTCCACCCAACGTTTTTAAAACGGTTTTTACTAATGAAAAAAGTGATATTTAATAAACAAAGAATGTTTACGTAGGTATATCATTTGCAGAAAAAAAAATTTATCCGTACAAATTCGGAAGCGACTATCGCTTGTTGGAAATGTCTGAGAGAATTGAATCTTAGTAATTAATCAATTTAAATTCAAAAAAAAAAATTGGCAAAATAAAAACATGCCTACTGGCATTAAAATGTACGATGTACTGTCCAAAATCTAAATCCCTCCGAAAGTGCCATAACTGTGAGCTGCCAAAATAAACGAACGTAATACACAAAAGAGAACGGGCGTGCTCCACAAATGGGAGTTCGCAAACAGCATTCAACCCTGTTAATGCACATTCAGAGTCAAAAGCGAAAAGGTTACATGGAAATTAGGGTTGTCACAGAAATATATCTAACCAAATTTATATGTATACAGTATCGACAATGTCTCCGAAACAATTCTATTTTTCATAATAATAATTAAATGTTTTAAAAGTTGGGGATGATTAATATAATAAACTAGCTACCCGCTACCGGCTTCGCCCGCGTCCGAACACTACTAAATTTCACAGGATTACCCGCTGGACTAATCTGAAGAATGTCTAAAAGTTTTATCAAAATCGATTTTGGAGTAGATTAGGGAACATACACATACACATCGCCTTTTATATATTAAGATTGGGCAGTGACCAGGGCAGTGAGTAAGGGATGCCTGATCCCATTTCACTATTACTTCCTAATCCCTTATCCTTCATCTTGTCTGCCGACCTTAACATAAAAAAATGTACTAAAAACAATTTTTTTTTAATAATAATAATACATCTGTAAAGGGTAACACCGTCTCTCCCTTAAAAAGCCAAAATGAGGGGTTAATATGAGGTTTGGCTCCGAAAGCAAAAGTTAATAAATAATATAATAAAAATAATAAAGTCTTTTTGATCATAAGTTATGAATTACCATGTTTGCTGTTGTATTTCGGCCAGTGAGTGATGCCAGAGCCCATTTCCCTATCCTATCCTAATCCCTTATCCATAACCCTACTAAGGTCGACAGCACACTTGGAGCACCTATGGCATTGCTCGTGTTAATAGGCAACGGTAGCTACCTTACATCAATTTGACCGTTTTGTCTGACGATAACTTCACATATAAAATAGAACAATAAAATAAAAGAAAACTGGTTAGTTACTAGTTATAACTTTTCTTTAAATTATAATAATTACTTGACTACAAAATTAGAAAATTATTAATTACTGGGTCGGCTGTGAAAGTTTTATCAAATTTCTAATGAAAAATAGTCAAGAGTCAAGAAAAAATAGGATTCTATCTATGGTGATTAATTTTCAAGGTAAATATAATTTTTTTTAATATAAGATGTGTTTATTAATATAACTATAGTTATTATTGAGCTGACCCGGCAAAAATTTTTGGGGTGGACCACCCTTAACATTTAGGGGTATGGAAAATAGATGTTTGCCGATTCTCATACCTATCCGATAAGCATACAAAATTTCATCAAAATCGGTCCAGCCGTTTCGGAGGAGTTTGGCATCAAACACCGCGACAGGAGAATTTTATATATTAGAATAATATCTGATTATCTGTATAAATCGCTATACGATGTCTACATAATTATTATATATGTACTATATTAACAAAATTTATAACTTTTTGTTGTAGAACCAAAAAAAAAATAACTTATTTTCCAAATGTGACATCCCTAGTAAGGTAACGAAACGTGTAACACAATAGCTTTGGTATTTGATGAAAAATCCGATCGCAAGCGATTTTACCCTTGCTAACGGCGTTTTATGTTCATAATGGCGCACAAACAATACCTTCAATAAAATTGCATTGATGCCTGAAACAATTTTCGCTGCGAAAGTACCTACTATATTTGTAAATCGAATAGCTATGGGTAATGCTTTGAGAGTACTCTCTGAGTTTATAATGGAGTCAGTTCAATGGTATTATACCTTTACTTACATCTACAGTTATTATAATGATCCTAACTATTGTTAATACCAAAGTGAGTTTGTTTGTGAAGCTTTCACGCCTTAACTACCCAACCGATCATAATGAAATTTTGCAAACACGTTGTCAGGGATACAGCAAAGGACATAGTGTACGTTTCGTCCAGAAAAACAGATGTTCCCGAGGGGTCATCAAAAATAAAAATAGAAATTTAACGCCTAGCAAAATTATTTTAGCAATAAAGAGTGAAATTTTGTAATCTTTGTATTTTTTTTTGTTGCTTTACCACATATTTTTGACAGCTGTTAATTTTTATTATTAGATATATTCAAATAATATGACGTTAATATCTTTTCTGCAAACTAAACACATCTGTGGTTTATTTTCCGTTGGAAATCATAAATTTTGACTCCATCGTGATTATGACGGATGAATGCTCTTAAGAAAAAATGGCGTGAACGAAATCGCGGGCAAAAGCAAGTATAAAATAAAGTTGAACAGTTATTTGTTCGAACGCGCTGAACTCAGGAACAAGCAGCGTCAGATTAAAAAAAAATTGCATTTGACTGTCCAATTCTTGAGGAATTTATAGACTAATTTATCATCACGCTATGAACATTAGAAGATTTAGAAGCCGAGCATAAGAAAAAAGTCAAAAAGTATGCTAAGAGGATAAAGTAAGTTTTTTTAATGTTAAGGTCGAAAGACAGGCTGACGGTCCACTTGATGGTATGTGGTTACCGCCACAAGCAAAGCCACAGGTTAAGGATATGGAAAGGGAAATAGGCTCTGGCAACCCTGACTCACACACCGAAACACACGAATCCAATCAAATCCAGACCAAATTTGAAAAGTTCATTTCCAAAGTTGACACAGCCGGGAATCGAACCCAGGAACCATTAGCTACTCATGTCATTCAACAGCGCGTGCGATCGACAATGCGATGCATTAGCTCAGGGGCCGAGAAGTATCGCGCAATACCGAGAAAAGCAGAAATGTTCATGTCTTTGTCAATTAAAATTAAACTGCGGATGAAACCGGGGCACATAGCTAGTAATATATATTGCAATAGAGAAATGTGACCTTCATAGTAATGATGGTGCTTGAAATCTTGTATTGTACCTTAAGAATTTCCACAGCGACACGCAGGTGGTATAAAAATATTTTCTGATTCGTACTTCTTTTAGATGAAAAAGGATTCTAGCCCAGATGGAATTACGTACAGATTTGAATACACCACGTTGGCTACAAAAGAAACCAATAAGAATGAGCGCAAATTTTCATTCGTTTCGACGTCTTGGAAAAAAATATAACGTTATTCTACCAGCTCGATTTACTTTAGAAAAGCAGTCTTTAGAAGTTATTTTCTCTTTGAGTTACATATTCAGTAAATAATGATATACGCTTGTATACGTGGAAATTTTAAATATAGAATTTTAACCCGGTAAAAACATTTTTATATGTTTTTTTTTGTATTTAATAAAACCATAATAAAACCTTTTCTATATAAGTATTTTAATATTTTTTTATCGGCAGACAGGCTGAAGGTCCACTTGATGATAGGTGACTACCCCGACTACAGTTATTAAGGAATTATGAATAGATAGAGAAATGTGTTCTCTAGAAATACAAAAGCACATTATTATTTTTTTTAAGTAGAGATGGGTTTGCTCTTGGCCAACATCCAGGTGTGTAGCGAAGATGAGGCCTATGATGGAGCGAGCTCACCCAGAAGGTGCCTATTCACTCGAACTTTGAATAGATTCAGGTTATATGTGCTCGGAAATACAGACGCTGGCAGGGAGTTCCAAACCTTGGCAGTGCGCATTATAAAGGATGTTTTAAAGCGCTTGGTCCGAAATAGAGGGATATCGACAAGATGAGGATGGTAACCAGCCGTATGTCTGTATGTCTGATGGAAGAAAGGGGAAGGCGGTATGAGTTCATGCAGCTCCTGAGCACACTCTCCGAAGTACATCTTATAAAAGACACATAGACTGGCAATTTTGCGTCTATGTGCCAGGCTCTGCATTTTAGTTTTTAAAAACGTACTGTCGCCAATGAGTCTCCTAGCTCTGCGTTCCACCGAGTCGAGTGCGGCAAGTTGGTATTTGGCTGAACCATCCCAAAGGTGGGAGCAATACTCCATGCAAGATCGAACTTGCGCCTTATATAAAGAAAGGAGCTGTCCAGGCGTAAAGTATCACTTCACCCTATTTAAGATGCCCAGCTTTTTGGCTGCTGTTTGGGCTTTGGACTCGATAGAGGTGCCGAAGTTGAGGTTTGAGCTCAACCTCATGCCAAGAAGTTCAAGATCATTGGCGACAGGTACGGATGCACCTCGGAAGGTTGGAGCCAGGTCAAAGGGGCTCCTTTTTGCAGAGAACATTTTTGCTATTATTTCAGTTGGTCTTCTGTAAGGGGTGGTTACTGTACAATGACTGGCTGTACAAATGACTGCGAAGCGCAGTGTGCCCTAAAAATCCAAGGTGTTTCTTCATTGTACAATATACAACGTTTCTTAATTCGAAGGAGTAATTTAATATTTCCTGGGTTGCAGGTTTTTGATTCCACACACAAATAGTGATGTCACCTAATCAAACTTATTAAAAAACTTACGGTTTTATAAAACCGTAATAAATGCTTTATACTTTTATAGGGCATTAATTAGTTTAGAATTAATATTAATTATTATTTAATTGTTTAAATTATTATTATTTTTTGCAAAGTCCATTCTATAAGTCACAATTCTTTTCGATTATTAGAATTTTTAAGATGAGAATATTTTCATAGGTCACATAAAATTATCACAAAATAATATCTATGTAATGCGTTATAATATTTTTTATTTATTTGACTTCACATTAAAAATTTTAATTGCTTTTTTTTTTCATTCCAAATCGACTTGGTCATTGGTAATCCTACTTTAAACGAAATTCAGACCTTAAAATAACAATAATAGGAATATTAAATCAATAAAATAGTTTTACCGTAAAATATCATAACTATTTAAGTAAAACCGATATTAATACATACAGCACTACAGAAAATTTGACATTAGGACCTGTCAAATTACTCCTTCGAATAATGGAACGCAGTTTAATTACATATATTTAACTCATATATTTATGTTTATAGATATGAATCACTACATATAATATGTCTAAGGTCTCTCTTCTATTGTTTTCTACTTCTAAGGTCGTTCTACAGCACCTGTTGCGTTGCTACCATGAAGAGAATCGTCAATCTGTCTGACAACGTTTACTTACATATGGTTAAAAGAAAAAATATATATAAAAGGTAGATACATACTAATATATGTTGTGTAACCATAAGTAAAATAAATGGGGATTTTCGGACGCTTGGCAAAGGTCATTTGTTCAGACCCTTTTCAGTAAAAAAGGCAGGTCGTTGGATTAATATCGTATGCGTAACAAAAGAGTATAGTTTCAAGGTCTTAGGCATTTGCACCAGAGAAAAACTAGAGTGCTTTAAACAAAAGTAAAACATTTATTTAAAAACCTATTAAAAGATATTGCAATGTAATATAGAAATTTTATAGCCGTGTCCTTCGGTAACTGTATTTGTTTTTTTTTCTGACAAGGTGTATGTAAAATTTAGTCCCACTAGTATTAATTAGTTAAAATTATGTTCCGTCCATGGCTCCGCCTTAAAAATGACATTTTTTTTAAATTTTTTATTATATTTTCTTCTATTTATTATTGACAATGTAATCTTAATTTTAATTGAAATAAGCACTCAATACTTCCTTCATTATTTACATAATTAATTTACAATCTAAAAAGAGATGCAATAAAGTCCTGAATATATTATCATAACAAAATATACTTAACAATCATGTCATTGGATATATTATCCGAAAATTTCATAATACATTCAGATCACGTTCCAAGTCCCCAATTCCAAGCAAAAAGGAATTCAATCTGAGCCGTAGAACTAAATTAGACTAGGAGCCCACGGGCTTTCGGGCTATAATATTAATATTTTTAATACTAGCTGATACACAGTATACAGAGATTCAGTAAAATAACTAAAACAAGTTCATTTGTAAGCCCTAGAGTTAGATTTGTTTATATATTTATTAACAGCTTTTGCCAGCGACTTCGTCGGCACCTGGTCTATTTATTTCAGTTGATGAAACATATTATGTTCAATCTTTATTCATATAAAAAATATGACCAATAAAGATCTTTCGGGAACTGTATTTTTTTTTCTGGAAGAAGGGTACCTACTTTGTGACAACTATGTGAAATCCCTCTTTTTCGGAGCAAGCGCTTTAAAACATCATTTATAATGCGCATTGGCAAGGTTTGGAACTGTCGGCGTCTGTGTTTCCGAGCTCATATAACCCAAATCTTTTCAAAGTTGGAGTGAATATGCATCTTCTGGGTGAGCTCACTCTATCATAGGCCTCATTTTAGCTACACGGCTAGATGCTGGCCAAGAGTAAACCCATCTCTAATAAAAAAAGACCTGTTCTGACTCACTGTAGCATTTTATAATAATTTAGGATTTATAAAATCTTATTTATAACCCAAGGATTTATAACCTTTAGGGAAATCCATAGACCAAGCTATCATAAACTGTCAGTTGATTGTGTTTCAGTCAGAGCGATGTGTGGAAGGTGTGTCGTGAGAGTCACCATGTTTCCTTAGGAACTCCATTCACATTCAATATCAGATAGTTTTTGCGATAATCGTAATCCTCACCTCAACACTCACGCCTATGCCGTATTACAGAGTTTATCTACTGTTTATTCATAGTTTTACTGTGTATTTGTGGAATTCCGCAAATGCTCCTTGAATTTGGGTGGATCCTACGATAACGAGCCTCTAATAATAAGGCTATTAAACAAATTGACTTTCAGTCTGTTTGACTAGTAAACAAAGTAGAAGGACGGAAAGAAAAATAGATTTGTTTAATAATTTTAGGTCAAAACTTTACTATTTAGTATTTACCTATATATTCTAAAATATACGTTGAATAACTCTTTATATCCTCAAATCAGTGAAAATAATTCGGAAAATATTGATTATTACTGTTTATTTTTATCTAAGAAAAGAATAAAAAATTCTTCCCACAGGAATGAAGTCAGGTCCATGACTATTATAGGGCACTGGCCTCTATCCCTAATTTAAAAAGATAAAAAGTCTCTTTCACCTTGGCCCTCTTTTGTTTTTCTTCATCTTAATGTTTTCTTTAAGGTTATACTGAACCATCAAGTATAACCTAAATTTATAATATCCCTGTGAAATGTGAAGTGAAGTGGTGAGATCGATTGCTCTACAAATAAACGTGTGTGCGTTTCGGTTTGTGTGACTGCACACATACAACGATATTATGATTTCGCTCAAACACTGTTTCTCTATTTGAATATTACCCTTAACATCGGTTCTCGAAAGTTATTAACATCAGACTCGATTGAGCGAAAAAGTGCACTATTTTTTAAAGTTACAGCGAATATTAGGCTAAAAAAACAGCTTGGCGCGTCGTAATTGGCTACTTTTATTTCTTTTTTCATATGTTACACAAAATTTAAGAAAAACCTTCTAATTTTAAATGTTGTCGGTCATATCTGAGAAGCTGTAAAAATTTGCTGTTCAATATTGCACCTAAATAAATACACAGCTATATACCAAATACTACGACCATTTTGTAAGATTGGGTGATTATCAATACTAATATTGAATCTGTAAGGGTCGGTCATGGAGTAAGTTACTTTCTTTTCAGAGATATCGTGTTTATAGGCTCTATACATGATACTGAAACTAAATTGACGATTTTTAGAATTTTTTCTGTATGTATGTATGTATGTATGTTCCTCCATAACTCTGAAACGAATTAACTGATTTTCATGAAACTTGGTAGATAAACATTTGGACGCACGGGACACAGGATAGGCTACTTAATATTTTTCAACGCGGACGAAGTCGTGGGCACCAGCTAGTATAATATATTAATGCGATCCGCGTTCATGCGACAAGACATCTACTAACTTGACTTAGCTATTTCAGTCAGTCACTCAGCACAGTCTATCACTACCAAAGATGTATAAGGGGTTCAAGACACACATATTGATTTCCGCTGACAACTAAGTGACATCATAAACCGTCACTGTTCCAGTGTAGTGTATACAGTATACACTACACTGAAACAGTTGTAACTATTATTTTTAAAGTGAGAATGAAACAAATGGTAGGGACCAACGAAATATGGAACATGAATTGGCTCACGCCAACGTAAACAGCTTTCGTGGTTTTGACTACGAAGCAACGAAGGTTTTATCTTAGATGTATACAATATGCACCTATGCTAGTTTATTTGAATAACTTTTCCATATCTGAGTGTAAACCGTCTTACGATCGCATGTCAAAACACACTCCGGTAATTAAAAAAAAAAATTTATTTTAGTAGAACTTTTTATAAATTTGTGGTTTTAAAAGGAAATATTTTTCTCAATAGTTCACTTTAATAATAATTAATTTTATTAAAATTTATTAGAACAGTATGTAGGTACAGTCGGGGTACGAAAACCTTCGTCAGTTTTCAAATTCATTCATTTATCAAGTTGTAGACTTTATACCTTTTGAAAGCATACAACCGACAGTCGTTTAAAATGAAATTTCGGCATGACTGAATTATTCATCTTCAAAATAATATATTATTTAGAAAAGGAATATATTTACTAAAATAACAGTCTTCAAATTCGTATATTATTATTATCAAGGAATATATTTCAGGCTATTGTAAAAAAAGAACGGTCCACCAATTCGTAACAAAATTTAACAAAAGCGAGCCCTTGTCGAGTGGAAGTCGGGTATAAATTGAATTGACGGCTAAAAGCCACCCTTTTATAAAGGTAATGTCAATTTCGGCTGCGAAATGTAATGGATACAGCAGTATACGTTGCCTATGTATGTAAACAGGTAAAGTGGCATATCTATTTAAGTAACGTGTATAAGAATTAATAGGGTTGCCACTTAAAAAATAGGCTCTGATCTGGACCTTGTAAGTAGTGGCAAGCTGGCAGAGCAGGACTATAGCCACCTTTATATGAAAATAGTGAAAATATTATGTACCTACCTACAATCATACCTATATTATATCTGTTAACTACCTCATTAACTCGCTTATCCAAATATCTCATTTTATGACATCACTTTGGTCAAATTATGAGGATATACGTCAAATATACGAGGATATTGTAGGAGTAATTAATTAAAATAAAAAATTCAAAGAAAAAACAACAGGTAAAAACGTTTTAATAAAGCTATGATTGCTTTTTATTAGAATAAAAAAAAAACAACTTATTAGAAAAAGTTATGAATAGCTCTTTTATTCTTTGTTAATTTTCTTTATTGTCTGTCATGATTAACATAATGACTTGTTACTATAAGTTTTTAACATTTTTGTGACAACCCTAATAAAAGGGTACGTTAAGCTATTTAGGTAGATGCGTCGTTATTCGACATGACTTCAGCTATGTGTTGTCTATTTTGAATTTTATTACAAAGTGATGATATAATATTATAATCAGTATAAATTTTAAACTAACTATTATTTACTTCAGAAAAGAAACCGAAACTTCAATAAGTTTGATACGATTCTCTAAATATTATAAATCGTGTTATTAACTTTGAAAATATTAACAATAATCTCTAAAAATTCAATTTGCAAATAGAAACTACATATTAAATAGAACAATAGAATATGCAAATAGAACTTACATGTCAAAATATAGCATTAATTTGAATAATTAAAAATCAGATCTACCCTTGTAACTTATATATAACTGGTATACTGTTACTTCGGTGGTGTTTCCATGACATGGTAATATTGGCCTGATGCTGCAGTATCAAGTAATTAGTCCACAGAATACACAACTCCACGGCAATTTACAGCAGATATAGTATGTTTGGGCTCTATTGGAAGTTTTGGATTAGTTTAATTTTTTTTATTATAACTTGTAACAAAGTTTGTGTTGCCTACGCTCAATTTCGCCATATACTGCTGTACATATCGCACCTTCGGTAAGATAAGGGCATGACTGCACTTTTTGTAATTTTACAAGGGAGCCATTTTTTTACATTCAGTATTGTATTTTTCTGCTTATATTGCTTTGAAACAATTCTTGTTTTTGCATCAAATACTCTTGTGGATATTTTTTTAAATTTAATAATGTTCTAAGACACTTCTGCATATTTAACTCATGTTAAATTTTTTTGTAAGTGCCCTTGTCTTACCGAAGGTGCGATATTATGAGATGTATATGAGCTTCAAGTATCATACCAAGGGTAGTAAAAGTTCATAGGAATCTTCACATTAAAATAATCTACAGAAGAATGAGGGTTGCTATACATATAGTCAGGCCGGCAAATTTCATTCGGCAATTTTTGTTAAACAACAAAGCCGACCCGAAATAAATACCTTCTATATATGTTCGACTTTCATTCGGCTTACCCGATCGGCCAAGAGGTCTTTCTGCCTTGTTTCTGCCGAATGTTCATCTACATTATATTCGATTCTACCGTCCGGCTATTCCGGCCAGACTATATGTATAGCAACCCTTACGGAGAAACTCCTCTAAATACGATAAAAATTTTAAAGGAAATTTCATTGAGAATTATCGACTTTTCTTTTATCCCATAAAGGGGCCGTCACACTGTCCATTTTCCATTACAAAAGGCCCATAATGTTAAATATCTGACAAAGGCACTATTCATGTCTTCCAAACATTTTTCCTTGCTATTGAAACTGGGTGCTTTCAATATCTACACAATGGCTTCTTGGGCTGATCAAAAACCTATTATAAACGAGTTTTCTTAACAATAATGAGGCGCATAGAAATACCTCGATTCTTACTGATACCGATTCTATAGGCTAATAAGGATAAAAAAATTAAAAATCTTATATTTATTTTGATTCAGGCTTTTGAAACGTTTAAATTTTTCTCTATGTTGTTTGAAATCATTTGAGGAAGTAATAATCGAATTGATAGTTCACAAGTTAAAACGTATTATTTCTTGCTGTTGACAGGCTGACGTGACGGTCCACTTGATGGCTACCGTCGCCTATAACACAAATAACGCAATAATAAGTGAGTAATTTATGACTTACTCACTCACTCATAACACACTTATTGAAACACCAGTACCTTTACCACCTTTACCACGAGTTTACAATGACCGCACTCGCTAGCGAGAGCGTAAAATATTTATATGGAAAATTGACAATTTGACATTGACAGTTGACAGTTTTGTCATATAAATTTTGTACGCTCTCGCTAGCGAGTGCGGTCATTATAACTCATGGTAGAGGTACAAATTACATATTCAGTTACTTCGCAGTGGTCTTCTGTAAGTCTTATGTCATGGAAATACCACCGAAGTAACAGTAGGCAGGCCGATGGGTATCCATGTTGGATACTTCTTGTAAAAAAAAGGTATTTCTCATCAATCGAACATGTGGAAGTTTGTTAAATCCCTTCATAAACTGAACGATACCGATCACGTTAGCTTTCAAAAAAAATACCGGATCAAAATCGGCCCATACACAAATTATATGCAGACACACAAGTCAAACTTATAACACCCCGTTTTTGCGTCAAGCGTCGCAGGTTTAAAACACGAGAATTAAAATCGGAGGATAAATTTTATCCCAGTTTTCAAGCGCCTTACCTTCGTTATTGTTTTCGAAGACAACTTTGATAAACTTTCCTTTTAACGATTTATGCAAATATTTATAAAGCTTCGGCTTTTGCGTCCAACACTAAAGTATTCAGTTGTTTGAAAATGGATTGACAAATGGGAAAATAATTTTAGTTAAAATTTAATATTCAATAAAGTACATCATGAAGTTTTGCATACACGTTGTCAGGGATACAAGAAAGAAAAGAACTTTGAAAATTTACTTTTTAAAGTTGCTTCTGGACTGGATTTTCACAGTCGTTTGGGCAGCCTGTCTGGCGGCAATAAGCACCCCCTTACAAAGGGTCACAGTGAAATAACAGCATGTGTGCTTTTGCGTTTTGATGAGTGAGTGAAGGATGCCAGAGTCTATGGTCTCTATCCTTTCCTTATCTTTAATCCTACTGTTAGTTAGCAGCGCACTTGCAGCACATAGGTGACGGTTGCCACATACCATCAAGTGGACCGTCAGCCTGTCTGCCGACCTTAACATAAAATAAAGAACATTTATGACAAAATTTACGAGAAATGAACATTTTCTATAATTATATGAACATATTCTATAAGAAATATAATTATTCATCATATTATATTTTTGTGACTCGTTGAATATTTATTTTAATTTTTGAATTATCCCTCGAGAACAGTGCTCATTTTTTGAATGAAAGGTAGGTAACCTATGTCCTTTTCTGTATCTCTGACAACGTGTATGCAAAGTTTCATGAAAATCGGTTGAGTAGTCAAGGCGTTAAAGAGTAAGGCATATGATTATAAATCTGTTTATTTTCTCATTCTTTTAATATATTATTATCATAAATAATGATGGAATTTTGAAGAGAAATATTCGCAGACGAATATGGGATATAATATTAGGTTTCAATTAACATATTCCAAGCACAAATGAACATAGCATTGCACATAAATTTGCACACAATGTTGGAACGTTTATATTTTACGTGGTGAACTTTGAAATTAATTTGCTTACTAACTAATTAAAGTTGTTGTCAACGACTTTGAATATATCAAATACCTATACTGAACATTTCGTTTGGGTTTAGAAAATAGTGATATCTACTTACTTATATTTTAAGGAGATACTTATTTTTGTACGTTTGTGTTTTTGTTTTGAATGAATAAACTCAAAAACTAATGGACCGATTTTTAAAATTATTTCACCTATAGAAAGCTACATTATTAGCGAGTAACATAGTCAAGTCAAAGTTATAAAATTACGCGAACGAAATCGCGTGCAACAGCTAGTAGTTGATATATCCCTTATTTTCGATTGACTTCTGCTTTATAAAGTTTTATTACTGCTAACTAGTTTTACCCGCGACTTCTTCCCGGCCCATTTTTTTGGGCTGTCTTGAACCTTTTTCTGGAAATATTTATTAAATCTCTATTATTACTTTCTAATATATAAAATTCTCGTGTCGCGGTGTTGCCAAACTCGTCCAAAATGCTGGACCGATTTTGATGAAATTTTGTGTGCTTATCGGGTAGGTCTGAGAATCGGCCAACATCTATTTTCCATACACCTAAATGTTAAGGGTGGTCCGCCCCCAAAATTTTTTTTTTGGCAAAACAACGTTTGCCGGGTCAGGTATAGTCTAGTCTATAAGATTAAAATTTTCAGCGTTAAATTAAAATTATAAATAATGGAGGTACAGTTCCGGGAGTTGGAACTTTTTTTTACTAAATTTTCTCCTCTTTAAGGATCTTTTTTTAAAATTTCGAAAATATTTATAATTTACGAACAATAAGCTACAAACCAAACACTATTTTTTGAAGGTGTTTAATTGTTTATAACTTTTGGAATTTTTTATGGGCTAATTTAATTATTTGGCACAATGATCTAGACATTATTCCGGATCGAATGAGCTAAAAAACATAATTTTAATAACAGTGTGTAAAATTAACACCATTTTAATCTTATAGACTAGACTAGTTATCTATTAAAATTTACAACAACTTATACATTACTAACTATATTCAGCAAATAAATTATTTTGAATTATTATTTATATATGTTGAGGTACGACAGAAAGGCTGACGGCTGCCTTGATGTTAGGTAGCTATAGTCGCCTTTACTAGGACTAGGATAAAAGATAGTTAAAGGATTAGGAAGGGATAGGGAATAATGGTCTTTATAATGGTTACATATGAGTAATTAGTTCGGAGAAGTCTTTGTGATGGTTCAGAGCAGTCGTCTGTAAGAGGGTGGTCACTGCCACCGGACTTTATGCCCAGTTTATAATTGCGTTTTGTACCAACGTCTTGTTATATTTCTGGTTAACCCCATAACTTAATCTTTTATAGTTTATTTGCTAACATAATGGCAATCGCCATTTTAACTTGGCAACTTTTGATTTTTGTAGACGAACTGTCAAAGTTTGACATCCTGTGACCAGGAAATAGCAACATCTGTGACCAGATGTAACCACCTATGATAGGTGGGTACTGTCACCTGGTCTCAGAAAGTACCGATTCAGGATAAAAGTAAGAATTTAATATAGGATAATATACTCTCATATCCGATTCTTGCTTTTATTTAACGACGGATGATATTATACTCCTTATAAGAGTATATCATCCTACAGAAATACACTTAATTCAACAATTAAGTCCACTCAGAAGTTAAGAGCCCATGAACTGTATAATCGCTGGTTTATGCTTAAAGCGCTCGTATGTATACACATTTTCTTTTACAATTTCGTATGTAATTTAATATGACATTGTCATTCGATCACAGTTCGTTAGGTTGGCCCATGTAGGCGTATTAAAGAGCTCGTGGGAGCTGACGCCTACGTCATAGACTCATCCCTGTTTTAGTGGTTTAGTTATTTTTTTTGTTACCCAGTGCGTGTGCCTATGAGGAAATAAAGTGGGCTAGCAATTCTGTTTATAGGAACAATATGTAAGTACGAGTATAGAGGCAATGTGTTTGAAAAAATTGTTATTATTAAATTTAGTTGTATATTTTTGAGCACCTATTTAGATAAAATTTAGTTTGTAATGTTATTGTGTAATTTTCATTCTGTAAAAATATATATGAAAAAAAAATGGTTACTGTAAAGGTCGGCAGACAGCTTGACTGTCACTTTCGCCTATTAACACAAAAGAAAACGCAATATTTGTTGCAAATAACAAAGTTACTGCCGACCTAAATAAGTTAGGGCTTAGTGAGTAAGTTAAAGACTACATACATACACATAATATTATTTCGCCGTGGTTTTCTGTAAAGAGATGGCTACTGCCGCCAGACCGGCTTTCCTTTTTATAGCTGCGAAACATACTATGCCCTGCCACCACTTCCTTTTCACTTTTTACGAACAAATTCCTCAAACTTTTAACAAAAATCACTAAATGTTAAATAGATTGGTACCCTCATTTTATTTTTTATTTTTTTATACCATCGAAGCGTTCGTCTATTCCCAGTAGTACCACTAGTTCGTCCTGAGTGGTTTAACATGCGTCATAGGCAGACACAGTAAAATGTCCCTAAGCATACTATACAAGGCTGCATTAGGCCAATTATGAAATAAAGTATGTCACGATTGTCTCACATTAAGTCAATTCAATACATGAAATACTTCCGAAAAATACTCTTCTTTTTACTCTTATGCTACTGCTACACCTGCGTTAATGTTAACGTTAGTGTTAATGTCCAACTACGCGTTAATTAAGGCATTAAAAATACGCTTTGGCTACATTAAGGTTCTAACGCCGTTAAATGCTAATTCATCGCGTTAACGCGCTAATACAAAATGGAAGTTGAAGCAGCTGCACTAGTTGCAGCAATGAGTGTAATTAATGATTATATGCATTTATGCAATTTAATAAAAAAAACAAAACAAAAAATAAGAAGATTGGTGGATGATTCAAATGCATCGTCGTTGAACTCGGTCCTGCGGAATGAGACGATGTTAAGCCGTTAATGTAGCCAACATCGCGTTAAGCGTTAAATTACGCGTTAAAACCCTTTGATGTGTCAAAAAAACCGACACCGGAGCTATCGCTTAACGTCTAATGCCATTAGTATTGCCGTTAGCAAATTAATGCATTAAAATCTTGGCCACATCTGCGTAATGCCTTATTTAACGTGCTAATTAACGCGTTAAGACGCAGGTGTAGCAGTAGCATTATAATAATAAAAATAATTTATTAGCTGAATATAGGTAATAACAATGGTTTTATAATGAATAAGGCTCGCTACATTCTACCCTTTGGATTGTGCCAAATATTTTGAAAGTATTACATAGTAACAATAAAGTAATTAATCACTACTATCCACTAAGTTATCAGACATAAAATCTTTTCAATTATAGTACCATATTTATCAGCTAGTACTTCTTTAATTATCTTCTTAAATATATTAATATTGAGTTGCTTAATCTTCTGTGTTCAATACATGAATATTTCCATATACCACCTAATCTCTTATTGTTAATTCTACTATACGGTTACTAGCAACACCTGTGGCGACACTTGTTGTGTTATAGGCGACGGTAGCCACCTACCATCAAGTGGACCGTCAGCCTTAACATGTCTATCGACCTTAACATAAAAAAAATCGCTGTCGGCCACTGTCTCCGCTAACTTATTCTAAATCGCCTAACAGATTTTGATAGGATTTTCACTAATAGAAAGAGCGATAAACGAGGAAGGGTTTTTATATGTAATTTGGAGAAAAAAAATATGGCATCCGTGCAAAGCCGGGGGCGGATCGCTAGTTACAAATTAATACTATAATATATGCTCACAAAGCGGCGCGGCGCGGCGCGGCAGGGAGGCTTCGAGCGTATGTTTGACATAATTTATAACTAAACGCCGAATGCCCTGCAATATATATCGACATTAAAAAGATATATGTTTCTCTGTCTCATTAGATCTTATAATATTTAACACTTAGTAGAAAGTATTCAGTATACTAAAACAGAGATTATCTAACAAATTACACATACAAACTTACACATTTCTTCGCTGTCAAAACAAAATTTGCTATGTGCAAAAAGTTTTTTGCATTGGAGATAGTGACAAAAAAATTATTTAATTTTTTTATCACGTAAAATAACCAGTTCTATTAAAAATATTTCATTTAAAACTAGAGTTGTTACACGTAAAATTAATATCTTTTGATAATTTTAAATTTTTGCAATAATCAAATTTTGAACATAACAGATTTTATTAAGAAGTCGTATTGTTCATAAGCACTTTTTTATAAGCAGTTTTTTTTATACGATAGCCATTAAGCTTAACATTAAGCCATAATAAATTTTATTTCGCTTAAATGTGACATTCAGTTCGAAAAATCCACATTTGTAAATCAAATTTAAAAATAAAAATATTTTTTCGGTCCTATTTTTTCGGTTTTCAACAGCAAGCAATTAGTGCCTATGAACAAATAAAATCATATGCTAATGATGGGATTCTAGATTTAAGCCGAGCAAAGCCTAATAAGCACAGCTAGTAATGAAAATGTAGGTAAACAATATATAATTTTATTCTATGAAGGCGTTATAACCACGAGTGGGATTGTATTCAATTTAGCAGAACTATCTTATCAGAGACAGGTGGTTGAGTGTGGCTTTTCTGATATAAAGTACAGTCGCAAACAAAATTACTTATATTATTGCCTTTGCTTACTTACATGACTTGCTACAACTTGCTTGCTGACTACTTGCTTAAAATAACTTGACGTCACGTTTGGTCTAGTGGCTAGTAAACCTAGCTGTTAACCAAACGGTCGCGGGTTCGAATCCCGCTAGGGGCAAATGTTTATGTGTTAACATTTTACCTTTGTACCTGAGTCATGGATGTTTTGCATTTATTATATGTATGTATTTACAAAAAAAAGTAATCTATGTAGTATATCAACTGTCTGGTATTCATAATACAAACATTAGTTACTTACTTTGGAACAATATGGTGCTGTGTGGAATATGTGAAGATATTTATTATTATTTATTTATTATTATTTCCCGATTATATTTGAGTGAATTAACAAGCTGTTAATTGGCGAGTTTAGAAGCGGGTGAGTCAGTTAGTGCGATAGTGACGATGAAACACAAAACTAGGACCGGCTGCCTTATTATCTAACAGCAGACGACAGCAGACGACTTGCGATCGTGTGTGCTTATGCACGAAATTAATTATGCACTTTAATTTTATTTACATATTATTGTCCATAAGAGGCCACACACGTCTTTGTTATGAGTTACGTAATACTAAAAACACGATTTAGTGTGATATTGCACAAATTGATAGAAAGTTTTCGCCTGTCGCAAATTGGTCGCAAGTCGTCTGCTGTTAAATAATAAGGGGGCGGGTCCAATGTACGGTACATAATATGGCGGACGCACCTCAAGAAATTTCAAAATTTCTTGCGTTCGGTTCGGCAGATTTCTCGCTCCCATCTAATTAACTAGCAACTATTTTTTTTAATTCAGGTCAACAAACACGTTTATAGTAAACGGTTTAGTTTACTAGCTAACAAGCCCACACTATTGACTAGCGAGTAAAATAGTGCGAATTTCAAATTTTCTTGTACTGTTTACAATCTGCTAGTTAGCTACAGGGTAGGCAGCGAACTAGCACTCCCCTTGGTGTTGCTTTTATCCTTAGGCGACAGTAACCACTTACCATCAAGTGAGCCGCCAGCCTGTCTGCCACCTTTATATTATAAAAAAAAACTAGTGAATATCATTACACTAGACTTGTTAACAAGCAGATAGTGAATTCGCCGGCCAGTAGCTAGTTAACTCGCATAATTTAATTAACCCTTTAACTTCAGTTTTTTTTAAACCTTTACATTTAGAGTAAGTTTACTTAGGTAAAAAATAATAACATTGTATTTCAGTAGTGTAGGTATGTATTATAGAAATTTAGCAGACAAAAAATGAAACTGGTTGTAAAAAAAATTTCAATGGTTTGCTTGTATTTGCTGACTGTACCTACATTTCTTATCTGTTCTCGTAATTCAGAATAAAAAGATAGAAATACTGAACACTACCGGCGTTTAGCCTTCAAGAGGCTTTTACCTTATTATCTGTTTGTACACTCGAGTGTGTACTGTATTGATATCGTATCAACCTGTCATTTCGCCTACTTCCATATATCAATGTGTTTAAAAAATATTTTTGTCTATTATTTCATTAAACACGATATGTTTAGACAATGTTTTAGAACAAAATGTTTACTAATATTTATCACTTAAAATGTGACACTGAAAATATTTATTTCTTAGACGCGTATAATCCATAATAATATTCCATGTTATACCATACTTCCACACTAATATTATAAATGTGAAAGTAACTCTGTCTGTCTGTTACCTTTTCACGCCTTAACTGCTAAACCGATCAACATGTAAATTTTGCATACAAATTGTCAGGGACATAGGATCATCTATATTAAAATAAAATAAAACAAAATGTTATAGCAAAAAGAGGTCGAGCGTTAAGTTGCTTATTTTTTTTAAGCTACATAAGCAACATAACATAACATAACCATCTAGTATATAAGTATATGCTGTGACATTATCAAATCATCATGTTGCAAAGACAAATGAAAACCGTCTTCTTTTGCTAAAAAAGTTTACTATAAAGCTTTCTATAAAAGAAGGAGTTTTTAAAATCGATCGACTAGTTTTTGAGTTTATTCATTAAAAATATATAAAAAAATTAAATCTTTCCTCTTTCTATATTAATATTAGTAATTTAAATAAGTCGTAACCAATAAATGCTTGATAATACCTCCTAGTATTTTATTAAAAGAAAAATAGAAATATATCCCACATAAATTAATGTAGTTTTTATTGCCAGACCATTTGCATAATTAGAAACGATATTAGGTGCGCTTTTGCTGCATCCCGAGTATAATTGCTTAGTCTTTTAGCTAACCGAGTGTGCAATTATAAAACTTAATTTATTCTCTTACAAGAAGAAAGATATTTAGTTTAAGAATTTCAATAGTCAACTTAATTTTTCTAGTAGGTATGTAAGTTTCTAAAAATGGCTTTAAAAAGGCAGTATTTAAAAATGAGTTAATAAAATTTATAAATAATGAAAATTTTAATATTAACATACTAATTTTAAAGTATAACCACTCACTCACTCACACACACGTGCGTTTTATTAAGTGCTGTGTGACTGTGTTTCAATAAAATTAAAAAAATATGTATTATAAAGTTAAAAGGACGAAATTATAATTAAAAAGTCTTAACTTTTTAATAGATAACTAATAAAGTAAATTAGTTAACTGAAAGTACATTAAGTTGATATTTATAAATTAGGGTCCTTGAATTTTCCCAGTCGAATGTCCATTAATTATGAAAGAACTTTATTGACATTTCAGCTGTTCTGTCTTTGATATGGTAGTTTTAGAAGATTGAAACTATTTAAGTCTACTTACAATGGAGTTCAAAAAAGATTTAAAATAAAAAATTAGCCGGATTGGTGCAGCAGTTATCGAATTCTTAGCAACACATTCAGCAATTATTTTTTATTCATATGGATAGAAATTTTAAATATTCAAATAAAAATTATAACGTTGATTTTCTGAGGTTTTTGTAAACTATTCAGGGAAAAAAAAGATGGTTCAAAATTTATCCAAAAATAAATTGTTTCTACTCTTTTGGTAACTGAATGAACACGTAAAGAAGGTTGTTCTTAATTCGAATGATTGCTCAAGGATATAGAAATCAGAGAAAATATGGCTTAAAATATCTATAATGAAAATTTCACTTTTCCTAATCGGAACCGCGCAAGTAGATTTAATTATAACCAACCGAATAATATCTTACTTGAGGACATTCACGAATAGTTACAGAGGAACACTCCTTCAATATTGTATATGTAATATAATAATAGCCACCTCAATTAACCAGTCAAAATGGCAAAAATACGCCGAGAACACGCAATTGAAATGACAGTTATTGCTCTTCCATCGTTTTAATTTAATAAACCATTGTTTAGGTAACACAATGTAGGCCAATAATGGGTGTGCCATCATTACTTACCTTAACTGGTGACGATGAAAGCCATAATTGGAATAGGTCTGATGTCACTGAAGTACTTCTCGCCTCGTGATGTCTCGGCGTTAGAGGACCGGATGCAGTTATATTATGAATCCTATAAACTTCTTCACTAGATGCGCACTCTTTTAAATATTTCTCTAAAACCTTTGGTTTACTTTCTAGAATTTTCCTTAACTCTAACAAATCTTCCTCAGTACAGTCGTCTGGCGAGGCCCTATTTATTATTTCTTTGTACTCATCGGCACATTGCATTACGAGTTCATTAGTTGCTAAAGTGTCAAATATGACCTTATTACCTAAATCAGGACTAGACACCTCTAAGTTGAGGTATTCGCTATCACATTCCCTGGCATTTTTTAGCTCAGCATCACAACCATTCTGTTCTGTAATCTCAACTATTGTCACTGGTGGGTTCTCTTTTAGCATATTTGTTTCGCACTCTGGTCTCCTTATTTCATCGGGCAATTCATAAACAAGTCGCATCAATTCATGAGATCGTCTTTGGTTCTGTATTTCAACGTTTTCCTTGTTATCATCAGGCCTATCTTCAGCAAAGTTGCTACAATCTGCCTTCTTGGCATCAGCTTTCTTAGTGACGACATCGATAGACTCCTCAGATGTCATACTTGGTTTTGCGTCTCCTAACGTCTGTTTATAAATATCAATGCGTTCTTCATGTCTTGTAGTATTTTTTACTTATCTGAAACAAAAATATACATAACTTAAATATTTATTCTTTATTTTAGCTACGTCGTCAGGTAGCCCGATCTTTCCTTTGTGTCGATAAATCTATAATTTATAGTCACATCTACCTTGACTTTCATTATAAATTATAGTAAAAATAGTAAATTTATAAACTTTTTTTTTAATTACAAAAAACTTAAACACTAACCTAGACTAAATGCCTCACAAAACTATTGTCTCACAGAAAAGAACATGGGGTAAAGTATTTCGCATCAAGAAAAAGTACTGTTTCCTGGAGATAACCTAAAAATAAAGTATAATATATAACAGGAGCAATGAATATGTCAAGCGTTATATTGAATACTAGGGCATAACTTTATAAAGTATAGCCTGTGTTACTTGCTGATAATGTAGCTTTCTATAGGTGAAAGAATTTTTGAAATCGGTCCAGTAGTTTTTGAGTTCATTCATTACAAACAATAATACATTTTTTTTCTTTTTGTGTCACATCTACTCCTAAACTACTGAACCGATTTTGATCAAACTTTGCAACTATAAGTAATTTGGTCCAACTTAAAAGATAAGATATTTCTACCAATAAATTTATGTTTATGATTTTCATTTAGTTACCTAATAAGGTGAATATGTGAAAAAAATCAAGACAATTTATTTAGATATATATCAGAAAGAGGGACAGATAAGTTTATTTCTTAAATATATACAGATATAAGCAAAAAAAAAACAATCAAAGATAAGATATATTTTATAGAGTTACGCGGACGAAGTCGCGTGCGTCAGCTAGTAATCTATACATACATATCACTTATTTGACAGAATGTATTTCTCATTTTTCCCCACGAACAAAGTCGCGGACATCAGCTATTGATAGATATTTCAACAATAATTTAGTCCTCTTTCGAATGGCTTTGTACTTCGTTTAGTTTAATATATATCTAGAGTTTATTTTCATCACGAAACAGGCCGCGTTTCCACGAAAGGCGCTATTTGGGCGAGTCGTGTTATTATTGGCCTATTTTTATGTCACTCCTGCCTCTATGATGTCATATTACTTCCGAAAATTCAATTCCCACATGGCGCGGAAAAAATGTTTTCTTTGCCGTTACGTTGACTAAAGATTGAGTGCTTTATTTGACAATTTCATTATCTCTATTTACACGTTCTATATAATGTGTCAATATTGCTTTTTTTCAGTCACCACATATTAGGTTCCTAGTTAGATTTTCTACAAATTGAATAGTGTCATTACCTAATGGTTTGTATTCCGGCGCAGTTACTTATTCTGTGGCATTTTTTTTGCATGTTTTTTTTTGTTCTGTATCCAATTGTCAATTAACAAAAAAATAATTATATCAACAAACTTTTCGTAAAAACTGTTTAATTTCTTAAATTTCACTTTTATTTCAACAATTCTTAAATGAATCGACCTTAAATGAGCCACAAATAAAATTTATATTCACTTATTTAACAGGACAATAGGTTTCTTTTCAGCTAATACGTAGTTCGTAGTATAAATAGGTTGAATATTTATACTACGAACAATCTACTGTGATTTCGTTGGCGATTTTCAATTTTATAGTTATGCTAAAGTCGTAACAGGTTGACGGTCTACTTTATGATAGGTGGCTACTGTCGCCTATAACACAAGCAATGACACAGGTGCTGCGAGTGCGAGGAATTTCAATTTTAGGACCGATTATTATGGAAAAACATTTACTGGATATATATTTTAATGGTAGTCTATATTCTTCTTTGGATTGTCGACCTACCAAAACAAGTGCAATCAAACACGGTGAACACGTTTCCCTTAAAAACTATGAGATAATCTGTAAAATACTTTTACTCCTCAATGATTTATGACGTAAGTATACGAGCTGGTGCCCGCGACTTCGTCCGTGTTGAAAAATAATATATATGAGTAATAATTATTATACCATGAGATATCGCAAAAACAAATTTTAAAAAACAGTTGCTGTTTGCGCCATCTGATGGGATGAAAATAAGACTTTTTGTCACTGCAGTCTGCCAGTATTCTATTTAATGTCATTATTCACGGACAGGTGGCGCAAGAGTTGACGCAAATCGAAATTATACTAAAACTATATAAGCGTGATGTTATATAGCCTAAAGTCATAAATGGACTATCCAACACAAAAAGAATTTTTCAATTCGAACCAGTAGTTCCTGAGATTAGCGCGTTCAACCTATTAATTAATAATTAAATATTATATTAAAATATTAATGATAAAAATTATGTACAATTGAAAATGTGTGTAAATTGTTTAGTTAAAAGTATTTTATTGATATCTACTAAATAACGATAAATAATGTTTATCAATCTTATTTAAAGTAAAATCCAATCCTGTTATATATATTTACATATATTATATAATACTAACTGTTGCACGCGACTTCGTCCGCATAACTTTATATAATCTCTCGAGTTGGATCAAACAGTTGCACACAGTGTGAAAATTTGATTAAAATCGGTTTAGTAGTTTAGTTCATCGCGGACAAACAACGTGACACGAAATTTTTATATATACGGTAAATGTTGATAACTTTGCCTAGTCAACAAACTTTGCCTATTGAGGTAACTTTTTAGAGAAAACAATATTATTCCGAAACTATGTCAGATATGTCAGACTTTACAAGTGATGGATAAATATTTTATCCATAGTTTCGGAATAATTTTGTTTTCTCAACAAGTCACCTCAAGGCAAAGTTTGTTGAGCAGGCAAAGTTACCAACATTGACGGTATAAAAAGATTTTTTTTTTTTTTTTAAGTAGAGATGGGTTTGCTCTTGGCCAACATCCAGGTGTGTAGCGAAGATGAGGCCTATGATGGAGCGAGCTCACCCAGAAGGTGCCTATTCACTCGAACTTTGAATAGATTCAGGTTATATGTGCTCGGAAATACAGACGCCGGCAGGGAGTTCCAAACCTTGGCAGTGCGCATTATAAAGGATGTTTTAAGGCGCTTGGTCCGAAATAGAGGGATATCGACAAGATGAGGATGGTAACCAGCCGTATGTCTGTATGTCCGATGGAAGAAAGGGGAAGGCGGTATGCAGGGTCCTAAGCATGCTGGCTGCATGCCTCTTGGGACATTGAGACATTGTTAATAAATTTTAAATAAGATTGATAAATATTATTGTTTATTAGTTAGAGTATTATTTAAAAAAAATTGTATAAGCATCACTAATCACTGTAATTGTCAAGCCACATAAAGTCAAATATAATTATTATTGAATTATTATCATCAAATACATAATTTCAAAAGTAAAATTTCTTCAAAGCCACAATAAATTGTTTCGAACTCGATCAAAGATAAAAAGTAATGGCAGAAGAAATTTTGGGAAAGTCATCATAACGTCAAACCAATTTTAGACGTAATAACATTCATTTTGAGATACATTAAATGACGGGGGTAGGGTAGGTCACCGAAAATACGCACCGACTACCCTCATTTGATATTCATTAACTTTACATTTCGCTGGCGATCAACGCTTCGAGATTATACTGTTGTTTGCAGTTGATGTAGTTAAAATCGTTGCTGTTTTCGACTGTACCTACACAGAAAATTTATATCAAATTATCACTGAAAATAATCTAACAAAGTTATAACTAGTATTGTTTATGTCCGGTTTTCAACACTCGGGCTTTTGTGATAATGAGATGCGGGAGTACTGAAATTGTTGCTTGAAATTTGATTAAAACTTTTGAATAATACAATGATACTATATTTGAACGTTATCTCAATTAAAGTTATAAATATGAAAGTAAGTTTATTAGTTTGTTTGCTACGCTTTCTTGCCTGGCCTACTCAGCCGATTACCTATAGTGAAATTTTGCGTACACATTGTCAGGAATACTAAAAAGGACATAGGATTCCTTTCATACAGAAAAAGTACTTTCCCGAGGGATCATCTAAAAATAAAAACTTCAGCGCCTGACAAAAATATAATGGCAATAAAGATTGAATAAATGTATTAATATTTTAAAAAATAGGTAGGTATTAGCGGAGAAATAGATTTAGATTATCGTTTTCACTGACTAAAATTTAGTCCTTTTCAAAATTTTCACTTTTAATGCGATCATACAAATATTCATACTACTTCTTTACATATTTCATGCCGTGTACCTGTATATGCCCAAAAACCGTATTGATTAATTAAGTAATTAATTATGTAAGTAATTTCCCTAATTTTCAATGTTTTTAATGATAGACAAGAGGGTATACCGTATTTCGGGACACCGTAATATCGGGACAAAATATCCGGACGTACGAAGCATGAATATTTTTTTATTAATCTTAATTTTTTCAATTATTTTCCTTATAAAAAAACATGTAAGTAAACGTAAACAAATACCTCGTGCATGTTTGACCTTGAGTGGGGCAGTGAGTTGCCTCCAAACAGATTGTATTGTTCAAGTATTCAAACGTCGGCCATCGATCGTGCATTGTCCACGGCTTTGAGACACACAGTATCTAAGGCCGTGAGTGTCTAAGGACACTGCGGCGGAAGTGGTTTGTCCTGACTGACTATTAATGCACAGCCAAAACTAACATGTCTAAAAAACTGAAATATAGGTTTATTAAATTTCCGTGCGAAGCCGGAGGTGGGTCGCTAGTGGAATATATAGTCTTAACTCCTTGCATAGAGAAATCGTCTGTACCAGTCTATGTAATTTCATAAGCATAAGCTGATGTGCCAGGTTCGATTCCCGGCAGGCCTAACTTTGGAAATTAACTTTTCATAGTTGGCTCTTCTTTGAATTGAATCTGGCAAGTAGTGGCAGGGCTCACTGCGCTTCACAGTTATTTGGTTGGGCAGCTCGTCTAGCGGCAGTAACTACCCCCGTACAAAATAAAAGATCTGCACACATGCATTTTGTGTTTCAGTGAGTGAGTAAGGTATGCCAGAGGTCATTTCTCTATCCCTTCCTAATACCTTATCCTTAACCCTACTATGATCGGCAGGGTTAGTTGCAACACCTGTGGCGTTGCTTGGGTTACAGCCACCACGCGCCATGTCAGCCTGTCTAACGACCTTAACATGGATTTTTTCCTTTTAAATAAAAGCCTTAAAATAAAGCCGACCTTCAAATGTAAAGCCTTTTTTGATTTTCCAATTCGTATTTTTGTAATTTTAATGTTAAATAAAATATTAATTTTTCCAATAATGCGTTGTTTTGGATTATTTTGAATATAAAACATGGTTTGTAGTTCAAAATCATTAAAATTTGGATGTGGACTACCAATTAAATCCATATAAATGGACTTTTATGCCTATTATTACATAATAAGGATCATCATTGTTGGAGACCGTGTGTAGCGTGCGTAAGTGACACCCAGGCAATAAAGCAATTGTGTGACCGCGATAGTTACGCAATCGAGGCATCGCGTCATCTAACACCGAAAGTGGATAACTTCTGTGGCCAACTCGCCATCTTATTTATTCACTGTGAGATGCCGACACACTTTTGTAACTGAGGTCTTATCTGCAGGAAAAAAATTACATAAAAATCCTTGTACGACTCTCACAACGCATAATGAAAATACTTTAAAATGTACAATAAGTATTATAAAATTTATAAAATATAGCTCTTTGATAATTTAGCTTTCTATAGGTTTTTTTTAAATCGTAGTTTTTGAGTTTGTCATTACAAACAAAACTACAAATATATTTTCTCTTTATAATATTAAGTATAGTTATAGCAATATATAAACTAGCTAGTACTTAGCAGATAATCTTGGAAGTTATTCATCCAATTTAAAAAATATTTCACCAATAGTATGAATAGAATTTCAGGGTGGAAATAGGCTAAATATTCCAAGCGGGCGAATCCGTGGGAACCAGTTATCTAAAAATAAAGACTCAATAAATAAATCAATACTAATAATAAATCTGTAAGGGTCGGTCATGGAGTAAGTTACTTTGTTTTCAGAGATATCGTGTTTATAGGCTCTATACATGATACTGAAACTAAATTGACGATTTTTAGATTTTTTTTCTGTATTTATGTATGTATGTATGTTCCTCCATAACTGAAACGAATTAACTGATTTTCATGAAACTTGGTAGATAAACATTTGGACGTACGAGACACAGGATAGGCTACTTTTTTCTTTTTCAACGCGGACAAATTTGTTTTCATTATCTGTAGTTCCACAAAAATCTAACAGATGGCGGTGTACGGCGCACGGGTACAGTAATTACTCATATATTTTCTTTTTCAACGCGGACGAAGTCGCGGGCACCAGCTAGTAAGCTAATAAATAAATAAACAGCTAGTTATAAAATAAACCTATGTTCCAAATGTCAGCTTTCTAGACATACGATAGTTTTGGATGTGCGTTGATAATCAGTTAGGAAGAATAATTTTTATATGTACGAGTAGGTATAAAAGATTATAGACTTTTTGCAAGCTATTAAATTCTCAGCAATCCAAGTATAATTGCAATTTCTGTCACAATGGTCAATTAAAATACAAGGAAGTTTATCGTATGTTAGATTCTCACATTCTTCAGCACCGACCCAACTACTAGGTAAATACACCACCTTAATTGGATACACAATTGGATCATTCTTGTTCTACAATATTTACACAAACCTCATTAGGGGGTTTGAGTTTGCACAACTCAATACAGACATAATATTAACAACAACAAGAGATAATATGAACTCAACAAAGAGATTAAATTATTTGATATTCCCTGTTGCAATTACACTAGGTAAGTATTACAACCCAAATTTTGTTGGAGTAAAAGGTGTCGTGTCTGTACATAAAATATTTAAAAAAATATCCACGTGCTACTTATTATTATCACTCTCTACTTCGGGTACATTAATTAAACCATTTTATGTTTAGTCCCAATACTTTTATTGTCCGACCGATATATCAGAACTACAATTCAACTATAAGATGCGCGAAACATACGACAACGACCCCTCTTCGTGGACACGTTCGTTAAACTGTCAGTCAGATTAACTTTTTAATATCATGCTACAGAGTACTTTTTTATTGTAACGCCACAGAGTACTTTATATTGTAACTTCAAAGAGTACTTTATACTACACTTCCATCGACATAAATAGCAAACGTTAACATTATGTATGACATATGTCAAAAAAATAGTTTTTAGAATTTTTATCCGTTTGTTTATTTATCTGTACGTTTGTGCATCCTAATCTCAGGAACAGCTTAACAGATTTGAATGGAATTTAGCACCCGAACTGTTTATTGCCTGGATTATCATGTAGGATACTTTTTATCCTCGAAAAATGCAAAGATTACGATTTTTAAATCTTTGGATAAATGTAAGGTTTTTGTGGGATATTCAAAAAACGACTACTGCGCGTGTAAGTGTGAAGTTGTATCATACGTCATGATTTTTATAAATATAATTGGCTATATAATATAATAATTTATAAGAATTATTATAGCTAGTAAAAGGAAAGCAAAAACAAGAGAACATCCGCCTCAAAAAAAAAGTAAAAAAATAATAATTTTAAAACGGCTATTTTTAATGGGTATTGCTAATATTTATTTTTTATTTTTCAGCGCAGACGAAGCCGCGGGCATTAGCTAGTATTAATATAAAAAACAATAGTCCTAAAATCTTGACTTTTTTAAATTATTAAAGTCTACTTCACAATGTATTGATAGCAATAACGCTACAATATTTTCCTTGGCTACAACCCAATATAGTATAAAAAATTTTGAAACTTTCCCCCAACTCTAGTTGTCTTCGCAACAAGACAAAGTTGATCTTCGTTCGCTCAATAGAATTCTAACATGTTTGCTTTATAAGATTCTGCAAAAAACTATTGCGACGGAGATTGATGATACCTTTTTTATTAAGAATAGTTCTTCAAACGTCAGATTGTTTCTTCACACAATGCGGGATAAAATGGATATAAATGTAGTTTTGTCTTCTTTATTAACTTTTGCCCTTTTTTGTATATTATATCAATAGGAAAAAAATAATTGAGACAAATCACTTCGTTGTAAGTCTGCTAAGACCCATTTATGTCGGGGTCGTGTAATGGTATCAAGTTGAAATTAATATCAACTAGATCCGCAGTCTTCTCTCAGAGAAAAGTTCAAAGAAGTAAAGATTTTAACTGTTACATGTCAGTACATTTATGAAAATTTAATTTACGCGCATAAAAATATTAGTCAGTTTAATAAAAAATGTGATGTACACAATATAAATACTAGGTTTAAAAATGATTTAGATTTACATAAGACGCGACTCCACAAGATAAATAACTCTTTTATGGGTCAATGTATACGGTTTTATAATAAACTAGGTGGTGCCAAGTTTCATGAAAATCAGTTAATTCGTTTCAGAGTTATGGAGGAACATACATACATACATAAATACAGAAAAAATTTCTAAAAATCGTCAATTTAGTTTCAGTATCATATGTATAGAGCCTATAAACACGATATCTCTGAAAACAAAGTAACTTACTCCATGACCGACCCTTACAGATTTATTATTAGTATTGATTGATTGCCTGAGACGATAAGAGCCTTATCTATAAATAATATAAATTTAAAGGTGTCATTAAAACCAAACTCCTCTCGAAAGGCCTTATAGTAATAAGGTCTCTGATTATTTAAGCGACAATGAAGCCTGGATTTAAAGCTTGGATTCGGAGCTCATACTATGTTTTGTTTAGTATTGTTTATGGACTTTGATTTGGTTTGTATTAAGTAAGTGTACCTAATTGTAATTTTATTTTTTAAAGATGACAAAAAGAATAGTATCCCGAGTTTCTACCGGGGTTTCTTCTCAGGATCGTCATCTTGGCTTTTTTCCGAAACCCTGGTAAATTTAAATTTATAATGACGATCATAAGAGTTTCTTAAGAAACCTAATTGATAAATAAATATTTTGATTTGATTTGAATAAGAAATACTAGGATTTTGTTAGAAGCGATAGCCCATTGGATATGTCGAGCACTGTGTACAGTGTTAGCACTGTACTCAATTTTAAGTCCCAGTTTAGTTTTACAAGCTAATTTTTTATTTTATTTTTATAATATAAAGGTGGCAGACAGGCTGGCGGCTCACTTGATGGTAGGTGGTTACCGTCACCTAAGGACACAAGCCAACAAGGGGAGTGCTAGAGCGCTGCCTACCCTGTAGGAGTAGATAGTAATAATAATATTAATGATAGCCTAATAGTAATAAACCAGCTATAATTAAAATCCACGACTTTCTATTAGAGCCCAAACACGCTATGTCAACTGTACGTTGCTGAGGAGTTAATTATTCTGTAGACTACTTGTTTTGCAGCATCAGGTCAACGTTACCATTTCTTGGAAATACATCAAATTTCACATCAATCGAACATGTGGAAGTTAGTGAAATCCCTTCGTCAACTAGAAAATGGGCTGATGGTCTTCAAACGACTGAAAAGGTCTTCATAAATTATTGCTAAGAACAATCACGAATACGTCAGCTTTGAGAAAAATAAATTAATTCAATTTAGAGGAATTTAAAATGCATTTTTTTAACGAATTCAACTTTTGCTGTCTGTATAGCTGCAAACTAGGTTCCTCTTAAGGCATTCACAAAATCTAGGCCAGAGTAGAGCAGAGCAGCTGAAGGTTGAATTATAATTTTATTAAAACTAATGCTTTCATTCGATTTAGTGATCCTTTAGGATTAATCTTTTTTTATACGTATTATCATGTATTATCATAGAGTAAATAGTACTCTAACGGTATTATGTACAGGATGATCCACTTGAAGCTTGGTATTTTTTTTCTATAAAGACGTAGACTTAAGATCGTGACAATAATTGCATTACCAACCAACCGATACCAACCGACGCTGGTTAAAACAATAATTGCACAGGAGGTAATCTTCAAAACTGGTAATCCGATTTAAAGAATTCTTTCACTAATAATCTACTATATAAAAATAAGTCGGGTTTTCCTTCCTGACGCTATAACTCCAGAACGCACGAACCGATTTCCACGGTTTTGCATTCGTTGGAAAGGTCTCGGGCTCCGTGAGGTTTATAGCAAAGAAAATTCAGGAAAAATTTCAACAGAAAAGCGGGTCAACAGAACAGCCATCTGGTGGCGAAGCGGAGTTCGCCGGGTCAGCTAGTTAGAATATAATTTCAGGATGGACATAGGGTAAATATTCATATAAGACGCCAGCTTTCTATAGTCTAATATATAAAATTCTCGTATCGTGGTGTTTGTTGCCAAACTCCTCCGAAACGGCTGGACCGATTTTGATGAAATTTTGTGTGCTTATCAGGTAGGTCTGAGAATCGGTCAACATCTATTTTCCATACCCCTAAATGTTAAGGGTGGTCCACCCTAATTTTTTTTTCGGCAAAACAACGTTTGCCGGGTCAGCTAGTAATATTATAAAGAGGAAAGATTTGATTGTTTGTCTGTTTGTTTGCATTGAATAGGCACCGAAACTACTGGAACTTTTTGAAAATTCTTTCACTGTTGGGAAGCTATATTATCAGCGAGTAACATAGGCTATAATTTTATAAATTTACGCGGGTGAAGCGGCGTGCTACAACAAAAATAAAATCAAGCGTTAACGTATGTCAGGCTACAGAATAAATAGTAGTACCTACTACAAGTAGTAAGATGTCATATTTTGTCAGGCGTTATGTCTTCGATTTTTCAATGCGGACGATGTCTCAGGCACACCTAGTCATTAATAAAATATCGCCTTACATATGCTGACACGATTGTTTGGCCTCCTCAATTTTATATACCCGTTCAATGAAAGCGGAAAAGCAGGGTAAGTGTGCGCCCTTTAGTGGCAATTACACGGAATTGTACGGCTGATTTCTGATGTCAGAGTCTTTAACGCGACGCGTTATTGTCAGTGACACTTGGCGCCTACAATTTTATCGGTGCGGACCATCAATGTACTACAACTATGGATTCGCAGGCCATACAAAACACTACCAACTTTATGGAACATTTAAAAGTGACATATGTGTAGAGCATAAACTGTCATCTGTCATTTAAAACCAACCAAACATCTGTCATTCAAAGAAAATGTGACTTTACATTAACTTGGTCGTTACTACCTTTTACAATTGACGCGCGAAGGCTAGACTCCGTCGTGATTTCATTTTAGGCGTACTTTTTATGTGCCGCTGTGGCATTTGTGACGCAGATTCCTTAGCTGTAGTACATCGATGGTGCGGATGAGAAAGAATTCGGGAGCTATTTTTACCCATTTCTATTTGAATATTGAACTGTGATATCGAAGTATCAAATGGTTTATTAATTTACTAACGACCCGCTGCCGGCTTCGCCCAGGGTGCAAAATTTCCCCATTCACCCGACTTATTTCTTATTCCCCACTGAGCCCGAGGAACGTAAAATCGGTACGGTTAGCAAAATGAAAAATAACTACAATTTATTTTATGTTTAATGCTTATGAAATACATAATTCGGGTGAATGGGACCTAAACCCAATTTTTATGTAAAAAGTCTTACCCGTTTATCCCTCTTTCCATATATGAAAACCGATTTTTCGAGTTTTTGAAGCGTACGTAAACCAATTTAACATTTTTATATTATCAAGAGTTATTTTTATATTATCATTACAGCACCTGTGGTTTTACTTGTGTTGTTATAGGTAACGGTTTCCATAAAGTAGACCGTCAGTCTGTCATAAAAGCTACAATAAAAATAAAAAGAATATTGAGTGTGAATCGTCCACCGTGAAATTCTATTCTATTGGTGAAAGATATTTTTAAAGATTTCTTCCTAACTACCATCTCCTACATACAAATATTCAAACTTTACCTCTTTTAAAATCTTAATAGAATATCAGAGATACTTATACGATGCACACTAAATATTATGTAGATAGTAGTTTTTATGTACTTATCTTTCTATTCATACACAATCCGCGTTAAAATATTAGGTAAATACTAGAAAGGATAATCAGAAACTGAGCTCTTATTCTAATACCTACTCAGTGACCCCAATCCCTCGTGACCCTACGATAACAACCTTTCACTATTACACTCTAATAAGTACTAAAACGACTTAAGTAGTGATTACTTAATTACATTACTTAAGTAGTGGCATATACAATATGACATCTACATTTCTTTGTAATAAAGTGGGCAACACACAGACTACTTTTCGTGGTAATAAATGGGCAAACTGTCTGTCGTCAGTAACCAGCACTACTTTACAGAAGACTAGCGTGAAATAACAACTAATGGGCGTTGGCATCCGAGTAAAGGATGCCACACCCCTTTTCCCTGTCCCTGTCGAAATAGGCTACGTGGACGCCTACCATCAAATAAAACGTCAGCCTGTATTGACCTTTACAAAAAAAAAACATAAATTTTGACGTCTATACTGCTTTCAGTATATGTGAAAGAGTAATGACCTAACTATCTAAGTGTAGGGGTCAATATTAAAATTATTCAATTACCTACATATAACAATTATTTTAAAGGACCATCCACCAGCAGATTTTAGACGAAGACGATAAATATGAAAGTGAGTTTGTCTGTCTGTCTGTCTGTCTGTCTGTCTGTTATGTTTTCACGCCTTAACTGCTCAACCGATCACCATAAAATTTTGCATACACGTTGTCAGGAAAGGACAGGAAAGGACATCTTTCCGGCATCCCTGATAAAGTGTATACAAAATATCAAACAGACAGTTACTTCCACATACATGTTATTAGTATGGAATTATGGATTGAAACTAGTGCCACGTCTTTTAGTGGCTGTGGACAGTTCCCATACAATTTTTGTATGTTATATAATATTATAATTATTCATTTTCAATTAGCCTAATAGAATTTATTATTTACATTGGGAACTAATACTTAACTAGGATAAAACACTCGAGTAATATGGAATAAGGAACTAGATCAACTCGTCGGTGAGTACGTAATAAATCGTTGTTTACGCCGTCTCTGTATCTAGTCTCAACTTGATATAATTGTCATGTAGGTACTGTGTATAGACAATGTAGGTATATGCGTACTAGTGATGTGCCGGATATCCGTATCCGTATCCGTATCCGCGGATATCCGAGGGAGAAGAAAGATCTGTATCCGTATCCGTTACTTTTTGGCGGTTCTTTTACGGATGTTTTACCTTATTAATTTTGAATTCATAGATGAAATTCTATATATAGGTGATATACCTATATACCTATAAGTAACAATGAAAAACTATTAAATTCCATACAGTTAATTTTTTATTTCTTAAAATCATATATTTGACACCTTTATATTTATTTATTTATTTATTTATTCAGGTAAGAACAGTCACACACAATTATTTACACAAAAAATACAAAAAACAAAGACCTACATTACCATTAATTGACACAATTACAGTGACAAGGTGCAAAATACAAATTAGAAAACAATTTTACAAATCACAGTTACAAGATATAGATAAAACAATTTTACAAGTCAAGAAACAAATTACAAATGCAATAACAAACTTTCTAAGTCTCGTCTGAACTTCGTCATAGGGGTGGAAAACACATCCAAATCCTTTAACGTTTTGTTATATTATATTGCAAACATTTTATCGTATCCTTATCCTTATCCGTATTTAACGATCAGGCACATCACTAATGCGTACTATGAGAATTGGACGTTTCCTTTGACGTTATCTATCTGCTCGTGTGTCTGTTGTTGCGCTATTGAACCGATAACAGATAAGTGTCCTTGCCATATTAATACTAAGCATTGATGAGGCTTGATTATAGACGTATGTATACACAAATCTAAGAGAGTGGCCTGAGACATTAAAACTAAGATTTACACTGAGCATTTAGACATTTCGACTGGATGCGGTAAAAAATTCATTAAAAGTGATTTTATTCCTCACAAGAGGCTCGTCAAGTATACTTACTTGATAAAATTGGCACATTGAGACTCCAAGATAGACGGGCACGTTAAGGCGAGAATTTGGCAGAAAATTGTTATTTATATCGCCTAATTTGACTTCTTAAAGTAAATTTAAAACTTTAATAAAAATACAGTGCATAATAAAGATTTAAAGAAAATTTAATTTATACAAAAACAATTGTACCTTTCATCCAGAAAAAAATAACCTACTCAAAAAAAAAATCAAAAATGAAAATAAAAATTCAACCTCTCACAATAATAAATACAGAATAAATGTTTCAACGCATTAGAAAAAGGGACGCAAACGAAGTCGCGGGTAATATCTAGTATTATATATACAAAGGATACTTGACATCTAATACTTTCTTGTCTATCATAAAAATCACGGATGTCTTCCACGTAGCTAGGTTACAAGTAATAATATAGGAGATGAGATATTAATATTGTCGTGGAAACTGTTCATTCGTGTTTTATGGGGTGCAGCTTGCTGTGAACAATATTAAATTTCTTTCGATTACTGTTTCATTGTGGATTATTATCTATCTAATAGAAGCCACTTGCCTCGTGTCAAGTCAAGACTACTTCGTTTGATTTCCTTCTTTACACCACAGTATAAGTGCGAAGGTTATGGTAAGTTATTTTTGGTGTTAATAGCCAACTTATTAAGTGAAGGATATTCTTCACTTAATAAGGGCCGCGAGTCGACGCTGTATTCAGGCATTGGGATAGGTAGGTAGACGATAGGAAATCACTGAATCGATGACTGGCAGTGGTTAGATCGTGAAGGCTGAGGACCAAGTATCAATCATCATTTGTTTTCATCATTTCAGCCGCGGAATGTCCACCACTGGACATAGGTCTTCCCATAATTTTCCATTAGGACCGGTCAGAAGCAGCCTGGATTCACCGTTAACCCGAGGCCCTTATCAGGTCGTCTGTTCTCTTTGTGGGTGGTCGTCCTACACTACGCTTGCCAGTCCGTGGCCTCCACTCGAGAACCTTCCGGTCCTAGCGGCCCGTGTCCTATCCACTGCCACTTCAACTTACTGATCAGCAAGGCTTAATATGTCAGTAAGTTTCGTACGTTTACGGATCTCTTCATTCCAGATTTGATCTTGAAGTGTAACTCCGAGCATAGTCTTCTTTACAGCATATGGCCAAGTATAATGTCGCTCAAATAATAAGCCCAATGTCGTTGGTGCGCACTTAGGGCTGATGACGATGATAAACCTTGCCGTGAGAGATTTTCTAAGTGAAGAGAGTTGTGAGTCCGCGTGTAGGCTCGCTTGCTTTTAACTAGTGTTGAACAAATTATTTTGCAAGTATGTTTTGATGAAACTTCATTAATTATAAACGTCGCTAGAATTTAATTAAGAGCAGGCAACGGTGGGTCCGAAGCAAATGAACGTAATGAGAACATAATTTAAATTGACTGGCGATGTACCTGGTTACTGGTTAATAACGATTTAGACTTGGAAAGCAGGTGGGCCATAATTAAAATAAAAAATAAATAAAAATTTAGTTCGCTCTACTATGGGCCTCACACTTGCTACACAGCTGGTTTTTGGCCAAGAGCAAACCGATCTCTAATACAAAAAAAATTAAGAAAATTAAAATTATAAAGTTGCTGTACGCCTCTGTTTGTTTCTCCGCATATTTCTTCCACAAACAGTCAACGAAATTTGATACGGTTTTCAATAATAGTAACAGTAATAAACGAGGAAAATTAATGTAATTTGTAGGAAAAAAAAGCATTCCTGCTAAGACAAGGGCGGACCGCTAGTTCACATTATATGACTGAATCAATGGATGAATAAATCGGATGATAAGTTTCTCTGATGTAGCGAAATGCGAGAGAAACAATGACGTGTAACAAAAATTATAATGAATAATACAAATTCAGAGATAAAACGAACCATTTACTCGTCATTGACCAACAGCGTTTTCCTGTTCCATAAAAAAATTTGAACTTAGTTAAAGAGTGGGAATAAAAATCAAAATTTTCCGTAAACGGTGCGTCATTGTTTCATGAATTCAAATTATGGGAATCCTATCGAGTTAATTAACTAACAAACGCTATTTATTAAACAATTATATTTACTTTGTTGCAACGGTTTATATTTTATACGTTTCGAGCTAGCTAAAGGTGAGTCCAGACTATATAACAAAATATGTTATAGTACGTTCTAGCATTCATACTTCTATACTCCTATACTATAATATTATAAATGAGCAAGTAACAATGTGACAGAACAATATTATAAATGTGAAAGTAAATCTGTCTGTCCGTCTGTTACCTTTTCACGCCTTAATTACTGAACCAATCACCATGAAATGTTGCATACACGTTGTCAGGGATACAGAAAAGGACATAGAGTATCTTTCACCCAGAAAAAGGAATGTCACATAGGGATCATCAATACTAATAATAAATCTGTAAGTGTAGGTATTGTATGTATGTATGTTCCTCCATAACTCGGAAACGAATTAACTGATTTTCATGAAACTTGGTAGATAAACATTTGGACGTACGGGACACAGGATAGACTACTTAATATTTTTCAACGCGGACGAAGTCGTGGGCACCAGTTAGTCTAAAAATAGAAATCCAACGCCTAATAAAACCATAACAGCAATGAATATGTCAGGCATTATATTACTCATATATTTTGTCAGTTATATTTTGACAAAGTCGCGGGCGCCACCTAGTATTTTATGTGCGTGGAAGTAATTAACTTACCTGGTGCCCGCGACTTCGTCCAGGTTGAAAAAGAAAATATATAAGTAATTATTATACGATGAGATATTGCAAAAACAAATTTAAAAAATCAGTTGCTATTTGCGCCATCTGATGGGATGAAAATAAGACTTTTTGTCACTACAGTCTGCCAGTATTATATTTAATGTCACTTTTCACTAACAGATGGCGCTAGTTGACGCAAATCGAAATTATACTAAAATTATATATATGTATATATAAGCGTGATGTTATATGGCCTAAAGCCTTCTTCGATAAATGGACAATCCAACACAAAAAGAATTTTTCAATTCGAACCAGTAGTTCCTGAGATTAGCGGGTTCAAACAAACAAACTCTTCAGCTTTATATAATAGTATAGATATCTGGTGCCCTATTGGAATATTTATCCTATCCTATGTCCATTCTGAATCTGAATTCTATTCTAACTATTGGTCAAAGACTTTTTTAAATCGAATAAACCAAATCTTTTCAAAGTTCAAGTTAATAGGCATCGTCTGAATGAGCTCGCTCCATCATATGTCTCATCTTCGCTGCACCCCTAGATGCTGGCCTTAGCAAACTTATCTTTAATAACAAAAGAATAAAAAGTTTCAAAAATTACCTCCTTCATACAAACAAATAAACGTACACACTTTACCTCTTCTTTATAATATTAGTATAAATTTGCCCTGAGTCACGTCATCACGTGTAGCTGTACTGTTACGACCAAGAAAATTGTTGACAATATTTTAGATAACATTGTTATAAAGCAATGTTATTAAATTTTTACAGTATTGATTTTGGTTAGAATGATACATGGATGTGTTATATTTAGTTATGTAATATGTTACCTATTTAATGAGATCGCACCTAGCCATTTCGCTCGCTACTCCACTACAACAAAGTGATGCAGCCTTTGATAAAGGATGCAGCAAGACCTAAGGGATGTTGTTGAATGAAATATATCCTGTTTATTTTTAAAGCAGTGACATTTAGAGTTTCGTAGTCATAAATTTTCCCGACCACTCTCTTGTAGAGGCTGTTGTGTTCCTGTGGTTGAGTAGATGCCAAAGCCTATTTCTTATCCGTTATCCTTAATGCCTAACCTGTGGCGTTTCTTTGTGTTAAGTCGAGTCACAAATATAAGTAGAATTTTAGAATAAAGAATTTTAATTTTTTAATATTGCAATGTCTACCACCTCTAAATATACATTACATTCGTTAAAAAAAAAGCTATTTCCATCCAATGGAATAATAGAAAAGAGAAAATAAATTTTAAACATACTTAGAACCATTTATAATTTCAACATTTCCAATCTATTCTTGTCGAGCAGTAATTTCTCAAGGATTTTAATTAAAATATTTTGTTTTAACAACTTTATGAGAGGAAATATTGTGCTGTAGGGGAATGGCAGAGAAAATTAAATTTATCTTGAGATATAAATGGCAAAGGGCATAGACCGAGCAGATATAGGTAAGTGACTGCGAAACGCAGTGTGCATACGAAGTTGCGAGCAAAGCAGGAAAACAGTTGGAACATTATTCTCTTTTTATTGAGCTTATTTTAATACGCAATTTACAAGCCATTAATATTTGTAACAAGCGTCTCTTTGAAAAGTGCACGTCAAAGAACCTTTTAAGTTTCTCTCTCACATAAGTCGTTATTTACAAAGAGTAATGAGACTTCGTTGTTTAGAGAGTGGGTAGGTAGTTATTTTTCTTAACCCAAGAGTCATTTTATGGGAGACCAAGATCGTGAAGGTACCCATATGGAAAAGTTGCCACCTAGATTAAAATATACGATACTTTTTATCCTGGAAAAATGTTAGGTACCATGGGATTTTAAAAAACGTAACGAAGTCGCGGACACAGCTAGTGGGTAGATAAAAATATCATGTAAATATATGCAAAAAGGAAAAGGTCGCCCATTTAAATTCATAACTTTTATTTGCATAGATAAATTTTGTCATATTTAGATCAAAATAAAAGTTTGACGTTGGTATCATTTAACTTCGCATAGACTTCGCAGCGTGAAATCTTATTCACGCTAATCTCTCCTAATGTCATTTAGATTACCGCTGTTAACATACTGGCAACGAGAAATTTTCCTTCATTCCTTGTCGGTTTTTTGGTGAAGATTAATACCTACAGATTTTCTCTTTAATAATACACATCGGATTCAAATCAAATCAAATAATTTATTTGCCTGTACATGGGTGTGTAATCAGACCTTGGCATTATCGAATTAGATAAATTATTATTGATCGCAAGAAATACAAGAGAAAATATGTGACACTGACACACAATGACAATAAATAGAACATAATGACACACAATGACAATTAACATGAACTTCATAATGACAGACCATTAAAAAAGTTTGATGTTGATATGAAACTAGATTATTGGTCAGAGGTGTTTACCATATTGATCCTTGTTATCATATCTAGTGTTTATTTTCATATGCAGTTGTCTGCTTAGTACTTATATACAGAGCTGTCAGTTACACGGTTACACGGTAACAGTCGCGAGTTCAATGGTTTTGCCATCTCAAAAATTGTTCTTTTTATAATTAATCGGTTACACGATTACGGAAACAGGTAGCGAGTTCAATAGTTTATTCCCATCTCAAAAATGCCCAACGCGCCTAAAAAGGTTTTCACTTCAAAAAAAGTTACATAAATGTCAAAATCACTCAATCAAAATGATTGTTTGTTTACATGGCTTGTTTTGTTAGCCAACATTGTTTGACAAGCTTCTTAGTGGAGTGATTAATGAGCTTGCTGTGTCTCAGGGGTCCCGGGATCGAACCCTGAATGGAAATGAACTTTTCATTGTTGGCTCTGGTGTCATAGCTTCATAGTTGCCACTATCCGGCGAGTAGTAGCAGGGCACATTGCGTTTCCCAGTCATCTAGCGGCAGTAACCACCTCCTTACAGAAAACCACACCGTGAAATAACAGCATGTGTGATGTTGTTTCGTTGAGTGAGTAAGAGACGCCAGAACCCACTTCACTATATTCCCTTAATTATCCTCAATCCTAATATGGTTTGCAGCTCTCACCTACTTGTGACGTTGCTTGTGTTATAGGCGACGTTAGCCACCATAGAACGTCACCCTGTCTAACGGCCATGTCATAAAAAAGCCGTTTTCGAAAATTGAAATGAACAATTTCTTTTTTTAAATAAAATAAATACAGTTATTTCTCTTTTTTGATATACGTTACAGAAATAAATACATATATATCTTCGTAGAATTTTGTATTTCTATTATCGAATAAACGTCATTGTGTTGCCAACTGCCAAAATAAATGTGACAATTCTCAAAAGTAACGTTTCATATGATATATTATTTATATGATTTTGATCTTATATATATCATATAATTCATATGATTATGTTTAGAGTGAAAATATCAGTTTCCGCTGCTTCTTCTGATCTTTTGGCAACGTGAGAGCTTCGGGTTGCATATGCAAGCGAAAGGAACTGTTGCCAAGTGCTATAAGTTCATTAGATCGGTCGCATCTGCAACGGGCACTTTGCCAGCATTAAAAATTATATGAAAACAAAATTGGTCGGACTAAATGTCTTCGCATAACTTGTTTAAAAGCTTTAATACCTTTCGGTATAATTTTTCATGCTCATATTGTGAGCTCATAAGTGAGAACACACAGGATAATTTATACATTATCAACGTCCATACATAATTTTCAGCTTTTACTTACTTAACATCGAACTCTTATTCAGGTCAATCGGTTTAGTATGGTTGTAGCGTCTTGTTATAGACGTTTATAGCATACTGAAGGGATACTACCAATAAATACTACCAATTAATTGATTAAACCAACATGATACTGATATACATTGATTATTCAACCTTTTTTTTTTGTTTTTTTTTTTTTTCGAGGAGATACCGTTTATTGATTCCCTACCGCTGGCTGGGCGGTAGGGGTATGTGGGGGTCAGCCAGTGACCGCGCTATGCTAAGTCATAACGGGCCTAGGCCACTACCCACTAAAACTCCCCGGTGCCTCCTTGCCCTTTGAGCGGGGTGGACCGGGCTCTGCCGAGGCAACAACTCCGATCCACCCCAGGGCGGCCTAGCCATTGCTGGCTAGGCTAACGCCAATGGGGGATTGCCCGGAGACACCGGAGAAATCCCCAGACGGGGGGGAGCCTGTGCAGGCGCACATAGCTGGCCAGCTGTGTGCGCAGGTCCCCTAGGGCAATTGAAGACAGCTTGATATGCCCGCCTTCTCCTGCCCGGCCGTCTGCGTCTGAGGGAAGCGAGATCCCTCTCGCTCCCTCTCAGCTGCCTCCTTCTGCGACATTACAGATTCGCAGAAGGAAGCAACCGCTTTCCAGGTGGTCTCACGCATGGCTTCGACCATGCTTGACAGTGAGACGTCTCCACCTCCCAGCGCCGCCGTCAACTCCCGACGCCGTCAACTCCAGGCCGAGCATACCTGGAGTGTATGCTCGGCCGTATCATCGACTATCGATTATTCAACCTAAACGCTGATAGCCGACTAAAAAGATAATAAATATTCAAAAGGGCAAACTTTATGTAAATTCTTTTTTCATAGCTCATTTCAATTATTTATCAAGTAAATTGTTTCTTTAATGAGTATGTAATCTTCGTAGGAAAGTGTTTAAGAGGCTGTACATGATAACCCATGATAGCCATTAATATGAGTTACTAGCTGATCCATCCTCCATACCAATAAAGTAACTCTGTCTGTCTGTTTCCTTTTCATGCCTTTGCTATTTAATCGATCATCATGAAATTTTGCATACACGTTGTCAGGGATATCAGAAAGGACATAGGGTACCTTTCACCCAGAAAAAGTACTGTTCAAAAGGGATCATCTAAAATAAAATAAAAAACTAACGCCTGACCAAAGTTTTATAGCAACAAGTTTTTTATTTTTCAACGCGGAGGAAGTCGCGGGCACCAGCTAGTTACTTATATACTGTTTAGTTTACTACAATATACAAATGATAATAATAAAATAACATAATATAGTCTTTTTTCATAATAAGGTTTATCTCGAAATAGCTGCGATCGGACATCAAATCAAGACATCCATAAAAATACAATTTCCCTATTGGAGATATATTGGACTGGGAGCCAAGACTTGAGCAAAATAAAGTTGCTGATTTTGCTAAAAACTAAAAATAGTCATATTAGAATGCCCACTACAGTGGTGTAAATTAAATTTTAACAAATAAATTCACAAAGTAAAGCCAACATTTCCTTGAAACTTCTAATAAATTTTCCTTAATATTGTTATATAAATTTTCTAAACTCACTAACACGTAAACTAACAAACATATGCATAAATACTCTATATAAGTAATTTATGTAAGAGTAATCTACGCAAATTGTTTGTGTATACCGACAATAAATAACTCTTAAGTCTTATGGACTGTGTCGTTTGAATTTTCTAGCGAATCTAGCAAATATTTGATTGAAGTATAAAAAAAGCGCTAAACAATTTCGATAAAATTTATATTATTGCGGAGTATTCGCGTTACAAATGTACAAAAAAAAACAACATAGTCGAATTGAGAATCTCCACCTATTTGGTTTAAAATAAAATACCCGAGTGGTTTTGGAAAAATAGAACCAGGAAAACCGAAAAATCGGGAGTTGGTATTTTTGTGTGGGAATTACCACTTCAGATTATTTTTAGTAAATTGGCGTTCATGGCGACCTATCATTTGACTGCTGAGCCGTGCGATTGTGTGAAAATGTCATTAAATCGTTATTAATTACTGTTAATTACTAGCTGTTGCACGCGACTTCGTACGCTTAACTTTACGACGAATTATTCGGGAAAGTTGACCGAAGTACGAAGTGCGTGGCTACACACTCGTTCAACCTCGCGAGGAACTCATTCGCGCTACTTCGAGTCCTTTGACTCGGGCGCAAAAACCGACAACAAATGGAAGTAGCACGAGGCGAGGTAAAGTTGGACGAGGCAAGACGAAGTGCCCGTCCACACACTCGTATTCGCTTCGCCTCGCCCTACTTCGCGAATAGTGTGGAGGACGGGTATAAAGTACAGCCTAAATTCATCATCATCACCATCTCAGCTGCAGGCCAGAACCTTCCGGCCCAACGGCCGTCGGCTCTCCGTACTACGTGTCCTACCCATTGCCACTTCAACTTACCTACTGATCCACCGGCTTATATCGGTAACTTCTTAAGTTTTCCGCTTACCAACATATTAAACCATTCATTTTTGTTTATATAGACAAATTTATTAATTATTTTATAACGTAAGCATCTGCTAAGAAAGGATTTTTGAAAATTTTAACTCCGTGCTAAGCGGGTCGCGAGTCGCTAGTCTATCTAATATATTATAAACAGAGAAGATTTGTATTTTTGTATGTTTGTATTGAATAAACTCAAAAACTACTGGGCCGTACCCGTACATTATCAGCCAGTAACATAGACTATCAATCAATCAATTCTAATAATAAATCTGTAAGGGTCGGTCATGGAGTAGGTAAGTTAGTTTGTTTTCAGAGATATCGTGTTTATAGGCTCTATACATGATACTGAAACTAAATTGACGATTTTTAGAATTTTTTTCTGTGTGTATGTATGTATGTTCCTCCATAACTCTGAAACGAATTAACTGATTTTCATGAAACTTGGTAGATAAACATTTGGACGTACGGGACACAGGATAGGCTACTTAATATTTTATACCAGCTAGTATTTTATAAAGTTACACGGGCGCAGTCACGTACAATAGCTAGTGGCTAATAAAAGAGATATAACTTCTCTAATGACAAAAGTAGGTACTGACTAACAAGATTTATGCAAACAAGCAGTAATAGGCGTTTATTGCATAGGGTATTATTGTTTATTAGTTCCGCAACCCTAATCATGGCGAGGGGCTTTTCGACTTGACCCAGAAAGCGGTCGCATTAAAACTGAATGTTCGGACCCAAGTAAATAATATTCTCTTTGATGTCCGCATTAAATTCAGACAGAATTCGCTGCAAGAATATATAATAATGTTTAAAAGAATTTCGGGGCATTTGATAAAATTTGAAAATTCATAGAACTGCTGAAGCGTTTGAATGAATATCCACATACGGACTTTAAAAGACTAGTTTAACAAAGATTCTTAATAAAAACTAGCTGTTGCAAGCGACTTACTTGCAAGAAACATACGGAAGTAGACAGCGACTTCTTTTTGATATATTTATAATAGATTATAGTATTATTTAAATATAAAATCTAAAAAAATATATAACTTTAAATAATACATGTACCTGATTATGCACGTAAATCTATTTTATAATAAATTTTAGTTATCACATTTATAATTTGTTTATAATTTATAACTTTAAAGGGGTAGACACCTCACCGGGATACTAATAAAAATAAATTATTTATTTTCAAAAAAATTAGTTCATACGTAGTACTTAAACTAAATTAAAAATTAAAATTAAAAAAAAAAAAAAAAATGTTATGTGAACAATTTGAGACATTTGAGACAATTTGAGAAATATTCAATATTTAATTTGACCAATTTTTAAGTTAAAACCTAACAAAATACGATATTTCGTTAATTTTCTTAAGTAAGTTAATTATAATTTAGTAGACCCTTCTGTGTATTCAAAAATATTATCCCAAACTTATGCTTACATGAATTTAATTTGACATTTCACATTTAAATACCTACCAGCCAATAAACCTAACTATCTCTCTATAGAATCTATTCATATTAGATCCATAAATATTTCAAGCCAATACAATTCAATGACAATCAATAATAAAGGGATTCTAAATGCGACACTCAAAGATACGACAAATTCTATCGAAATATTTTGCACTAGTTTTGTCTATTGTAAGCATTTGAAAGGATCATAAGCGAATCCTTTCAAATTATTGAATCGGACAAATTTAGTAAGAACAGGATAAATTCTAAAATAACTTTTCTTACAGGCAATAATTACTTAAATAACAAAACAGGTTATATGTAACCTATATAATATTTGTAATCTACATACATTACCCTATACCTTCCTTATCCCTCATTCTACCATGGTTGGCAGCACACTTGAAGAACATATGGCGTTCAAGTGTATATATAGGCGACGGTAGCCACTTACAATCAAGTGGACCGTCAGTCTATCTGTCGACCTTAACATAACAGAAACACATATCTATATAGCTGAACTTGTATACGATAATTCATTGTCGAAACAATCTTATTAAGGGTTTAAGACTATTGCATTTTGCAGCACCTGTGCCGTTGCTTGTGTTGTAGGCGACGGTAGCCACATACCGTTCATCATGTGGGCCGTCAGCCCCAAATCCCCTGTTTTTTGCCCTACTAAGGTCGCCATCGCACTTGCAGCATTTATGGCGTTGCTTTTGCTAATAGGCGACGGTAGCCAACTATCATCAAGTGACCTTGTCGATTATTTCATAAAAAAAAGTCAGATAGATACCATCATTAGATTTTTTAAAAATCAAAGTGAGCCTGGAGACTTCTTGGAGTAGATTTTAATAAAAAAAAATCTACATAACTATAGAGATCCGAAATGATCAATCTTATTGTTAGTATAAGTATAACCAAACTAAGTTGAACCCCACATTTCTATTAGACTTCACAAGGTCTATCCGAAACCTTTTTCGAAGTACTTCACAATACGTAGGGTTGCCACCTTTCAATTTAATAAACTAATTTAGTAAAACACTATTTTTTTTACCATTTAGTAAAAAAAAACACCAAATAATAAAAACTAAATAATTTAGTTAAATAGTAAAATAATACGCATACATTAAAATTATACGTAAAATTAGGCAAAAAGGCTGACAGACAGACTAAATTCTAAAATACGTTTACGCACCATGGGGCCTAGCCAAGTGTGTTTTCTTCGTTTACGCTACGCTAAGAGAAAACTTTGTGATTGGTCAAAATTTTATTTTGACGTTACAATAACCAATCACCAACCACCACAGGGCTCTAATCTTTCAAGTCGATAATACCCGACGTCAGTCCCTCTGTATGTACGCTTAGATCTTTTAAACTACGCAACTGATTTGATGAAGATTTTTACATATAAATTGCAAAAAAATCCCTGCGAAGCCGGGGACGGCCCGCTAGTTGATAATATAATATTCCGCTGAGCTTTTAAGAACATTGATTGGATTCGTTATGCGAGTGACTAGACCCTTCACAGACATACAATAGTTAAAAATTCTTTATTACTCGTTAGGAGTGTCCTTGAATATTGTAGTAGACTCTGGAACTCTCTGCATGTTTCACATACACATAGCATACAGAAAATATAAAGTAAGTTTCTCAAACAAATGTGCTGCTGTAACTATGACACATATTCAAGAGGATTCTATTGTAGCATATACTAAGTAAATACGCTTGAGGGTAGACGTTCTCTCCTCGGTGTGACTTTCTTATATAAAACTTGCATTGGCATGGTTGACTGCTGGACCGATTTTAAAAATTCTTTCACCTATAATAAGTTACATTATCAGCGAGTAACATAGGCTTATATTTTATAAAGTTACGAGGACAAAGTCGCGTGCAAACAGCTAGTAAGTATATACGAGAATATGTTCAACGTGATCCATTTTTCTATTTTTCTGTACACATTATTATTCTCTGATTATTCCATAACCTAATGTTTGTTATTTTTTGTTTCTATAGTTATTATACAAATGTGAAATCGCACCTTGCTGTAAATTTAACCATTAACAGTAGTGGATTTTGTCAAGTTTTGAACGTGCCATCATCTGCGTAAACAACCGAATTTTCATCTCACTGGGCAGTAACTTAACTTCTTTATATTAAACGTATATTAAAAATTTATTTTTAACAATACCTTTAAGGTATTTCTTTATTAAAAGTGGCAACCCTATGTATATCCCATCTCTATCCCATCTGACTCGACGCGACTTCTATTCTAATACAATTCGAAATTATTAAAGGAACGTCCTTCGCTCAGGTTTGGTTTAAAGAATTCATTGGCCTCTCTTTTGAATACAATTTCAATCGTGTATCATTCGATCTTAGACCACTGCAAAAGACCGAGCAGAGATCTTCCAGTACCCAATGAAGATCTTTGCTCGGTCTTCATATACTTGAAGACATTATGTCTTCAAGTATATGTTGTCTGCCAGTCTTAATAATAATATTATAAATGCGAAACTATGTTTCGTTGTTTGTTACTCAATCAGACTAAAACAGCTGAACGGATTGGGTGAAATTGTGCACATAGATAGTTTATTATCTAATTAACATAATAATATGGGATACTTTTTATATACTGGAAAAATGTTAGGTTCCCGTGGAATTTTCAAAATATTAACTACAGTGCGTACGAAGTCATGGGCACAGCTCTAAATAAGTATGAAGTATATTTCTCACAAATTTACTGAATTTCAATAGTTTTCTCGAAGAATTTCAACCATAAAAAAGACGGATCAACAAAGGTCTCTTTGTCAATTGTATTTGATAAGAATTGAGCGGAAAAATCTATCAAGATTAATCTAACTTTTTTTTCATGTGACACTACAGTGTCAATGTTTTTATTCGAGAAAGATATCGATAAGATATTAGACGTCAATAGGGTTCATTATGGCTTATTGTGGAAAAACGAGGCGGAGATTCAGAAGCGGAAATTTCCCTTCGATTGAGAAATTATTGATGTTGGAAAATATGAGTTGAATCGAGTTCTCTGAGAAAGATGGGAAGATAGACTGTCTCTCGTTATAAAGAATGGTTATCTGTGTATTATAACAAAGTTGGATATAAAATTGGGTGGTAATTTATTGCTAATTTAAAAGATTAATAAGCTGAAAAAATCGAAATTTCAGCGAGAAAAGTTACAGAATAGAAGGAATTTCTTTAAAAACGCAATTGCATAAAAACGCAAAACGTAATGTGATGTACTAAAAAATTCAATTAAACAAATTATACTCAATATTTATCTAATCTTTTATCTTGGACGAAAATATTATTGTTGACAACAATTGCTTGGACCTTCAAAAATTACTTCTATATGTCATTATTTAACTCAAATCTGTTATCTGCATAAAAACCCAGATTTCAAAATTGATCAGACTGTCTGAAGTGGTATATTTATTTTTGGAACATCATACAAACAATAACCGAAATTTGTAATATACCTACTCGTAGGGAACGGCTGTTTGACGTTCATCCAGTAAATGAATCCAGTGAGTTTGGAATGGAGCACATACCACATGCTTTTAAACCCCGATGCACGACGCAAAACCGGAGTGTTATAAGTTTGAAATATGTGCCTGTTCTGTCTGTACTCGCGTATCTGTGTGTCTGTCTGTGGCATCGTAACTCCCAAACAAATTGACCGATTTTGATCCGTATTTTTTTTTCAGTGACGCGATCTCGAGATCGTTTCTAGCTATAATTTATAAAGATTTGTTCAGTCGTTTGAACTCAGCCCATTTCTTAGTTGACGATGGAATTTCATTGACTTCCACAGGTTCGATTGATGTGAAATTTGGTATACTGTTACTTCTGTGATATTTCCATGACATAGTAACCTTGACATGATGCTACAGCATCAAGTAGTCTGCGGGATACTCAACTCTTCAGCAACTTACAGCAGATATAGTGTAAACACACTAATAGAAAGCTAATAGAAAGTCGGTGGGTCAGATTTTTTTAAAAATAGCTAGTCAATACCAGTTACCAGCTCCTGGATCCAGCACTGAAACTGAAACCGGAACCTTATAAGCGCGACGCGTCATTGTAAAGTAACCACACGTCGCTTTGTTCATTTAAAACAGGGTTCCCCAAACTATTTTGGACAAGTGACCCCTTTTCAACAATGAACTGTTACCTCAGACCCCCATGGTCAAATTACCTACTTTTAAGACCAACCCCCTTATTCATAATGGTCCGCTAACTTAAAGCAGCTATCTATCTTAGTCTATCTTTAGTTTTTTCCTATTGGTACAAAATACCTAGGTACTAAGGTGCCAATTAGAAAACTTTGCACTTGGTTAAGTGAGTGAAGTTGATTTCATTTTCTCGTCAAAATTTAACAAAATAAAAAGACAATCCAATTCAGTAAATATCAAGTTTAATTTATAATTATTACAAATTAATACATAAAGCATCTTAAGTTGGTAGGAAATTATATTTTAAAAACTATTAATTCGCAAAGAGAAAATAAAACATTCAGTGCGATGGATGAACCTGGTGACTATCTACCAATCTAGCTACATCCGGTTCAATATTAGTGAGTTGCAGCCTTAAATCTCCACGTTCGTTGATTTTCAAACGGTTTCTTTGTTTTGTCAAAATGTTTGTTACCACACTGAAGCTTTTTTCAACTAGATATGATGATGGAAAAGCGATAAGGTATTTTTCAGCAATGTTCCACAATGTAGGATACTGTGTTTCAATTTTGCGTTGCAACCAGAACTTCTGATAGCCTTGGTTGAACTTTTGCTTAAGCTCTTCGTCTGTGCTGATGGTAATCAACTCTTCTTGCATTATCACATTGGCTTCTTCTATGGCTGTGGTGTTATACGGATTTATTATCCATTGAGGAATTTGTAAATTTAAAAGATCATCAAACCTCTCCGTAAAATCCTTGTGTAATGCGTCCAAGTGAGTAACATATAATAAAATGTCATCATCTTGAAGCATTTTTGGTAATTTTGACAAATGCGGAAACTGCGAATATTCTTTTCTGCCTAAATTTTGTTTATAAAGAACTAGTTTACCCACGAAGGCCGATATTATTGATTTTGTTTTAATCAAGTTAAGATCATCACCCTGTAGTTGCAAATTAACTTTGTTGAACATTCCAAAGATATCAGTCAAGTAATAAATATCTGTTTTACAATTGTTCAGATTTTCTTTCAAATTCGGATCTTTTTCTTGTAAAAACTCCAACACAGATTCAAAAAGGGCTGAAAATCTTTCTAAGCAAGAGCCTCTTGATAGCCAGCGAACTTCAGTGTGCAGAAGTAACCGAGTAAAGACTTCGTCGTTTTCGTCACATAGTTGAGCAAATAACCGAGAGTTCAAAGAATTGCTTCGAATCTTGTTGATAGCATTTATTACATATTGTAAAGACTTATGCAATCTAGGACTCAGCTTTTTTGCTGCTAAATGCTGCCTGTGAATCACACAGTGAATAACCAGTACATCAGGCAGTTGTCGCTTTAAGTGAGCTATAAAGCCACGATGACGACCAACCATAGACGGTGCACCATCAGTCGCAACAGAAACAATATTCTTCCATGGAATAGCTTTATCAGTAAAAAAATGTTCCACGGCCTGAAAAATCGATTCTCCTCTAGTATCAGTCTCTAAATATGCAGCAAAAATCAGTTCTTGGCACATATTTTCATCTTTGATAAATCGAACATATCCTAACAATAGAGCTTCATTGCCGGGTAATGTAGACTCGTCCAACTGGAGAGAGAATCTGCGGGTCTGTAAGAACTTGCATAAAATGTTTTCCACATCGCGTCCCATCTCATCTATGCGTCTCTGAACGGTGTTGTTGCTCAAAGGTATTCTCTTTAAAATATCATGTGCGGGTTTGTGCAATACATTGTTAAGGACCTCCGCAATGGCTGGTAAGATAAGCTGCTCTCCAATTGTATGGGGTTTCCCCGACTTCGCTATTAGTAAAGATATATTATAGGACGCTCGTAAACCATCATTGTCTCGAATAGATGATGACGCAAACATCGATCCTATGGATGGCCTTTTGTCTAGTTTTTCTTTCAGTGCTTGAAAATATGACAAGGGCTTACTTTTTTTGTTAGCATGTACTCTTGATAAGTGGTCATCCATTTTTGAAGGCTTCATGGCATCGTTACTAAATACTTTTTCACATATGAGACACATCGGGAAGTGTTGATTTGATGGAGATGCAATAAATCCGAACTTCAAGTAGTCCAAACTGTATTGTCTGCATTTTTTTTTCGTGTCCGCCATCATAAAACTTTCAGTAATTCTGCAAACAAAAAAATAAGGAACCTAAATAAAAAACAATAATAAACTGTTAAATTTGCACACTATCTTATTTTTATCACACTCAGTTAATGGATTCTTGTTAAGTATTACTGACTTACTCTTTGATAAACTTTGATACCTATATTGGGAAGTAACTACAGTAGGTAATTAGGTATAGAAACTTCGTATTAGGTAATTAGGTAGAATAAGAACGAAAACCAAAGACTTAAGTGTTAGTAATTTTTACAAATACAATTATACATACCTATTTAAAATATGTTGTATGTTGTGTTTAACACTTTTTCAGTCACTTTACTTCACTTAATTTAGCTTTGTAATAAGTTTGTAATCTCTTGAAATAAATGAGTACTTAGCTATATGAGTTTTTATCGTTCAAGCTCCAACGAATTTCAAAACGCAAATGAACTTTCAACCTAAATGCAAGCTCGTTAAATAGTAAAATATCAGGAACATGTATGGACTTGATCATGAATTCGTTCGTCTTAATTCGCGTAAAGCCGCTATCACACTATTCAATTTGAACGATTCCAATTTAGGAAATCGGAAGGTGTGATCGCAGTTAGAACAGATTGGATTCAATTAAGAGTTTATCCATTTTCAACTCTATATCTTCGATTTAGAAATCAATTTAGCGTAGTGTGATCACGAGCTCACTACTTAGATTCCTAAATAGGAATCGTTCAAATTGAATAGTGTGATAAGCACTTTATCGTCAAATAGAGAGCAAGTCAAAACGCCGCTGAAAGACGTACGCTCCAACTCAATCTTGCACAAACTTGTCCACATAGACTTGCCGAGTTTTTCATCTTGTACGAACTTGAAACTTTACATTCCTGGAACATTATTTCCTACAAAAATATTAATTATTCTTAGTACACGTAACACAACATAAACAATACAGTAACTACCTACTTACCTATCTTGAAAGTTTTAAATAAGAACTTGTGTTAATATAATAGGGGTCGATTTTTAGACCTCGTCGACCCCCAAAATCACTTTTCGTTTATGTCGACCCCTAGGAAACCGATATCGACCCCAAGGGGTCGATATCGACCACTTTGGGAATCCCTGATTTAAAATGTCCTTCTAGAAGTGGTCTCACGAGGAAAATATGAAATTCGTTTAATTTTTTATGTCTATAAATAAGTTAAGTTGGTATAAAGTTGACTGATACACGATAAAGTTTATTCGACAGCATTTTTAGTCGCCTTCTCTGTTCAAAACGCGAACCACTCATGTTTATAGAATTTCAAAAAACGAACAAAGTAAGAACAGCTGAACTAATGTAAACGGCGCGTTCCAGTCATTGACTTACTGGATTGACATACTGGATCCATGTGAATAAGCCTTTGGGGACGTTCAAGTATTACGTAAATTTGGGGAGGGGCTTATAAAACGTTACGGTGTGTTTACAGGGGCGGGAGGGGGTGTTCGAACAACGCGTTACGTAACATAGTTTTTTTAATTTAAATAAAAAACTAGGGAATTAAAATTTCCCAAATCAGCATCTCTTTTCATTTATGTTTTACAGGGAATCCCTCGAGTGTAATGTGTACGTCATTTTTATTTTGTTCTCCCAAGTTGGCAACCCTTCGTTGGTAAAAGTGGTCATTTGGTTATTACGTAACGTTTAGGGAGGGGAAGGCGGGGGTTACAGAAAACGTTACGGCGCGTCACAAGGGGGGGGGGACACATCTTCAAAAATTGCGTTACGTAATACTTGAAAGGCCCCCTTTAGTCTCACTACCAAAAAATGTCATTTTTTAATAAAGTTTTAAAAAGTTAAGTGTTCATAGATTCTTTTCCAAACACACCTATATTTTTTTATGTAAAGGTCGTAATTATGTTGATGGTAGGTGTTGATCATGTTGATGGTTACTATCGCCTTTAACACAAGCAACCCCACAGACAATCTGCGCTTAGTAGGTTTAATGATAAGGTATTAGGAAATGATTCTGGTTTATTACCATCAACATGATTTAAAAGCCGACGGATTTGTTAAATTTTATTGAATTTTGTCACAAACCTTCCTCGTTTATCGCTCTTTGTGATAGTGAAAACTGTATCAAAATCCGTTAGAAAAACTTAGCGAAAAAACAGACAGAGCCGAACAAGCGTTGCCGTCTGACCATTAAGTAGGTAGACCTTCAATCGACTTGTCGACCTTTACTTTAAAAAAATAATAAGGAATCCCAATTTTAAAAAGCATGATGACTTATAAACAACCTTGTGAAGAGTAATTATAGTATGTACAGCTATAAAAGTATAACAGTAGGTATCTACAATTAACGTAATTCTTCAAAATTGTCACTATGCGGACTCATATTGATTGACTGTTTTAAAGTTCATAGCTCTCTAGCCTTGAATTCTGATCGCAATTAGATCATTGTCATGTAGCACTTAGCTCCTGTAAATTCAGAATTGTTTTTATAAAATACTGGCTAATAGCCAAGAAACTGGAGTATTTTTTTTTATCTAAAAAAAGGTGACAATATCTCGTATGGGCCTAAACAACGCTTTTTGCAAGCGCAATCAGATAGTTAGATCATTTGATTATTTTTACGTGTAGGTACTGTTATTTTAATAAATTCAATATTTTAAAAAAACTTTTCGCTGTTATCCGTACGCCAGAGTAATAATATTTTTTTTGGAAAAATTTATGATTTTACATTACTGATTAAATAATTAAATGTTAAAAAAATACTTTATGGGTCGACAGACAGGCTTAAGGTCCATTTTTCAAAGTAGGTGGCTACCGTCGCCTATAACACAAGCAACGCCAAATGTTCTGCAAGTGCGACCATATACGAGTAATAATTAACGATAAGGAAGGAAGGTTCTGACGTACTTTACTCACTCACCGAAACAGCACATATATGTTATTATTTCACGGTGGTCTTCTGTAAGGGTGTGGTTACTGCCGCCAGACTGCGAAAGCAGTGCCCTGTCAATACTTAAAATATAAACAAAATTGACTGTACTAAAATTACTTTTGCTCTGAGTGGCGACGATACATGTACATTATCTTCATCCGTTTATGCTCTAACTAAAGTAATCCCATTTATCTCTTCTTTATTATATAACTGTAAAGAGATTGGCGATGTCAGGCCAGGGTTGTCACAAATTAAATTATAAGTCTTTTTATTAAACTAATTGTCGTTGAGTGCTCGAAATTTGGACGTAATCATTTTCTATCCGTCAATCTGTCAAAAATTATTAAGTTGGTAACAATTTGAAATTCATTAGCGAAAATCTCTTCTCTATTCCATTGTACGGTTGCGACATTGACATTGACTTTAAGGAAAACGAAATGAATTATACTAATATTATGAATTAGATGGTGCTCGCGACTTCGTCCGCGTTGAAAAAGCAATATATCGCCTGACATCGTTATTGCTATTACACTTAGCCAGGAGTTAGTTTCCTTAATTTTAGATGATCCCTCGGGAATAGTCCTTTTTTCTGGATGAAAGGTACCTTATGTCCTTTCTGGTGTCCCAGACAACGTGTATGCAAAATTTCATGGTGATCGGTTCAGTAGTTTTTGTGTGAAAGAGTAACAAACATCCATACATCCAAACAAACTTTCGCATTTATAATATTATATAGGTATAGTACGGAAGTACGGATGTGAAAGTAACTCTGTCTGTCTGTCTGTTTCCTTTTCAAGACTTAGCTACTCAACCGATTATCATGAAATTTTACATACACGTTGCCAAGGATACAGGAAAGAACATACTTTTCATCCAGAAAAAGATAACTGTTCCCGAGAGATCAAGAAACTAACTTCTGGCCAAAGTGTTATAGCAACAAGAAGTCAAGCGTTATATTTCTAACTAGCTGTCGCACGCGACTTCGTCCGCATAACTATATAAAATATAGTCTATGTTAATCGCTGATAATGTAACTTTCTATGGGTGAAAGAATTTTCAAAATCGGCCCAGTAGTTTTTGAATTTATTGACTACAAACATACAAAAATATAAAAACTTCTCTCTTTATAATATTAGTATAGATATTTATTTTTTACTTTGCAACGCAGACGAAGTCGCGGGCACCAGTTAGTATTACATAATTTAGACCTCTCCCGGAACAATTGATCCGATCAAAACAACCTGCTACTAAGTAAGTATATCTTGAGTGAGTACGCATGCGGAGTTAACTACATGGATGTTGCATAATTACGTAAGTGTACAATTTTTTACAAGTATTTTCCTGAAATTGACGTAACCCAATGAAATTATGTTACGTAGTAAATAAATTATATACGGGAGCCAAGCATGTAATCGAAATTTGCAGAAATCTTTTATTACATTACTAGCTGGTGTCCGCGACTTCGTCCGCGTTGAAAAATATTAAGTAGCCTATCCTGTGTCCTGTACCTCCAAATGTTTATCTACCAAGTTTCATGAAAATCAGTTAATTCGTTTCAGAGTTATGGAGGAACATACATACATACATACAGAAAAAAATTCTAAAAATCGTAAATTTAGTTTCTGTATCATGTATAGAGCCTATAAACACGATATCTCTGAAAATAAAGTAACTTACTCCATGACCGACCCTTACAGATTTATTATTAGTAACTATTGATACATAAATTTGTATCTATATCTGTATTTTTTAAAAGTTATTATTATTATTAGAGGTGGGTTTGCCCTTGGCCAGCATCTAGCCGTGTAGCGAAGATGAGACCTATGGTGGGGCGAGCTCACCCAGAAGATGTCTATTAACTCCAATTTTGAAAAAAATTTGGGTTATGTAACTATATATATGATGTTAGATTGTTACCAGACTCTTTCAATAAAATCCTAGTGTCATATTTCACATAACTTTTTTTTATGTTAAGGTCGACAGATAGGCTGACGGTCCCCTATTTTTTTTATTTTTTTTAAAAACTATTGGACCGATTTTATAAATTATTTCACATATAGAAAGCCTATATCAGCGAGTAACATAGGCTATCAATACTAATAATAAATCTGTAAGAGTCGGTCATGGAGTAAGTTACTTTGTTTTCAGATATATCGTGTTTATAGGCTCTATACATGATACTGAAACTAAATTGACGATTTTTAGATTTTTTTTTTCTGTATGTATGTATGTTCCTCCATAACTCTGAAACGAATTAACTGATTTTCATGAAACTTGGTAGTTAAACATTTGGACGTACGGGACACAGGATAGGCTACTTAATATTTTTCAACGCGAACGAAGTCGTGGGCACCAGCTAGTATTTTATAAAGTTCCGCGGACGAAGTCGTGTGCAACAGCTAGTTTCCTATATAAATGGAAATATAAATGTTCGTTTGTTCAAACAATCATTCATAAGAACGAATGTTTGTAATAGATTTTTTTTAGATTTATTATATCATTTATTTGTATTCGTTTTTGTCATATATATTTTAATTTTGAAACTACCCATAATATGAACAATAACATAATTGTTAACTAGTCGAGACAGTATAATAATGTAGGTAATCCTAAAGTTTTCTCTAGTGGGAATTTTCATGTTACATCAAATTTACCTACTGTTAAAATGTCTACCATATCATATTTCATTGTTATTTATTACATGATATATTAAGGCAAGGGTTTTCTTCGCCTTTAAGTATTTAATTTTTTTCATAGTATATTGTACCTTAAGCGCTTTTAATATCATTTAAATTCATACGGCAACAACAAACAGCGTGCTGCAGCATTCCGTACATATAATACAATGTATTATCCTTTACCTTAATATATCATGTAATAAATAACAATTTGTACACATTTGAATTATATTAAAAGCACTTAAGGTACAAAATATTGTTGAAAATTTAAATACTTTGCTGTGCTGTCCTTCAATGTGCGCTCATAGTAGGGGAGCCCAAGAGGGGGGTTTTGGGATTTACTCGAGCACGTCAGATATTGCCACAATATATGTCACGGGTCTCCGATAACTGATATGTGTTAATCTGCCGGTTTGGATCAGAAGGTATGTTAAGTGAATTTAAACTAAGCTCCCATTTAAAATTCAAACAACTTGGATGATACGTAAACTCGTGGGTGCTTCTTGAAAATGCAAAAAAAAGATTTTTGGCGATTGCCATTTTGAAATACGCTCAATACGCTCGAGCGCGTCAAATTTTCATACAGACGGTTTAGTCTGAATTCCTGATCGTGCTGACGATTATTTGGAGGATTTTTCTTAACATAGCGTTTACAAACTTTTGAACATCCTGTAGACGCTCCCCCAAACATTTGGAAAGGGAAACGTCATATAACCTTTTTTTCTTCCTACCATCCAATCTTCAAAATCCAATACATCCGAATCCACGACGCTCGAGTAACTCCACATTTAGCATCGTGGGCTCCCCTACCACTAAGGGTTCCGCGGCAGCTTCGACCTTTTCAAAGTTGGCTCTGGTATGGATCTGACAAGTAGTGGCAAGGTACATTGTGTTTTCATTCACAGTTTTACCAAGTTTTTTTTTGTGTTATCATTTGCATATAAATGCAATCATTGCAATCTTGTGTGTAAAGGTGTCCCTAGACGATCATGCGTGTATGTCAGTCATATATGACTGCATGTATGACTATAGCTTGCAGGATGAAAAATAAAAGGAACTATCAATCAACTGCCAGCACGTAGTTGTATGTCATTCACATCAACCAATACAATTAAACGGTCATGCATGCATAACAGCACGTAACGCATGTCATGCTGCATGACACCTTTGCATTTACAAAAAAAATGCATCCGTGCGAAGCCGAGGGCGGGTAGCTAGTCAAATATAAATAAACGAAAAAAGATCACATCTTTCTCAGTGAAGATTTGCAAAACAATTAAAATGAGTTTTCCTCAATTGTAGAAACTGTAGATTAATAAAAAAACTTAAAAATGTAATAAAAAAAATTTCACTCTTGACTTTTTCAGGAAATTAATATAATTATGCTATTTTATATTTATGCTAGATTTAAATATGTTTCATATTCAAGTTTAAGGGGCCTCTTCGATTAATTGTTTATGATAACTAACTTCCGGGTGGCATGTAATAATAGTTTTTAATAAATTCAACATTCTCATTTTGTTTGATACTCTTTTCGATTATATCACAATAATACTAATGAAAAAAAAAAATTAAAGAGGAAAAAAACTCAGAAAAAAACCACACCAGAACTGTGCAGATTACAGCATAGGTAAAGGACCTTCCCTATTAAGAACAATTAAAGTTAACAGAAATTATAATTTTATTATAATACGTATAACAAAATTATAATTTCTGTTATAAAAATTTGATCCTGGCTTCATAACAAATAAATTGGACAGAAGAATTAATTACACATTTTCCCAAAATGGTCCAAAATTTCCAAAAAATCCAAGCTGGAATTACTTACCATGATTTTTCTAATCCAGCAAAGATTTTTACTCAATTATAAATAAATATATATAAAAAGTTAAAATTTATACATAAACAACACAGAACTAACTAATCTTTTTTTTTTCAATCTTAGCAAACAGACTAGATAGCTTTTCTAATATAGCAGACATTTTTACTAAATTATAAATAAATAAATATATAAAAATAGTTAAAATTTAATATAGGTACATAAACAACAAAGTACGACTAATCTTTAGCCTAATTATTTAACAAACAGACTAATTGACTTTTCTAATCTACCAAAGATTTTCATTACGATTTAAATTACGATACATAAACAACACTAAAGAATTTTTACTCACTTTTGCTGAAAATTTTATCCGTACAGTCGAAGAGATCGCATTACGCCGAGCGGTATTGACGCGCCGAGGAAATGAAAACAACCCTTCGACCGCCTCTGGGAAAAGTTAAGCCTTTGGCACGTCACAAAACAAAACACTGTCGCGAGTATTGTTTTCACACACGATTTAATTTATAAGTAAACGTATTATTTTTCCGGCACGCGTTTTGCTCGTGTGCCGTGAACGATAACGGAGCGTGAGGCCTCCGCGGCGGTCAGGAGTCGACTGAAGGCTTGCTTGCATCTGATTTGAGGTGAGGTGTGCCGTGCCGGGCCGCTAGCCCCGCGACGCCCGCCCGCCCAGGCAAGCGGCAGCTCATTGCCATAGACTAAGCTATAAAGACTTGACACATTATTGAAGCGACTACTCAGTACTTACCCTAGATCACCTGTCAACTTCACCCGAGTGTGCTACGGGTATTTGTTTGGACCCTTGGTACATTCACCTCATAGGTGCACTAAATCTTATTATCCATGGTTGACCCAAGGGGTGGTCTACTGATAGCGTGGCAAAGTATATCTTTTTCGGAAAGACCTGTAACTTAAGTCGGTGGTTACGTGGCTATAAATTTATCTCACTTTTTCTGTGCCTCTTCAGTCCTGAAGGTTAGCCGTCAACTTCTTGAACCGGTCTCTGTCAAGGGCCAACTGGAACAGTTGCTCGACCGAGGCAAGTCCAGTTCCCTCTCGGATATTTCTCAGCCAAGACTTTCTCCTTCGCTCAGCGCGACTATCATAATTAATTGGAACAGACATCTGTCGTGCCTAAGCACGTGGTCAAGATAAAATTATAGTATTATTGTTTTTTAATCTTCTTATGTTGACGGTCCACTTGATGGTACGTGGCTACCGTCGCCTATACACATACAACGCCACGGGTGCTGCAAGTTGGCTGCCGACCATAACAGAATTGAGGATGAGGGATTAGGAAGGAGACAGGGCAATGTCTCATTTGTAATATCATTACTAAAATTAACCTTTAAAATAATTACTTATTTTATGAAGACTGGAAGAACGACTATTGTTGAGTTTAAATTGTATTTTTCTTATACTTATTTGTTAAAATTCTTTTGTTAATATTCATTCATTTCGTCTGGCTTTCTTTCAAATTAATGGACTATCTTTTTTGATTCAGAATTTATAATGTCATCATACAAGAGAAAGGAACCATATCTTCATATCTTCTTAGTATATTCGGAATGATTAGAACGGTATAATTTGAACATTGATAAGATATTATAGTCTGATAAGATTGAGATATCTTATTAAACCTTTAATCAGTAGATTCGAATGTAGTATAAGTATTAATACAAGAATACAAAGGTATAAAGGTTTTTTTATTAGCTACTAGCGACCCGCTCCTGGCTTCGTCCGGGTGCTATTTTTTTATATAGGTACACGAACTGGTGCCTTATTGGCTAAATATTCCAATAGATCTTTATTTTTATGTGGCATCATCTACATAAAAATAAAGATCTAACGCTTGGCTAAAGTATAATGTCAGGCGTTACATCTTTTTTTTCAACGCGGACTTGTTTAATTAAAATTCGTTTAAAACATTTTTAACTTATAAGTCTCAATACAGCGCTGATGAAAATGGGTTCGTTCCGCGCCATTGGCCCGATTCCAACATGAGAAATGTATGTGCCATTCTAGCAAACAATCCTCTTGACTCTTTTAAATCCCTGCTCGTATATCTTCGGGGATGTACGAGTTAAAAGGGCGCAATGGAAAGCTGCCGTTAAAACCTTCGCTTGATGCTGAAAAATTACGGTTTTTTTTTAACTTTTTTAACTGACTGTGGGGCTACGTATTAATTATAAATACTAATCATCAATACTAATAATAAATCTGTAAGTGTAGGTATTGTATGTATGTATGTATGTATGTTCCTCCATAACTCTGAAACGAATTAACTGATTTTCATGAATCTTGGTAGATAAACATTTGGACGTACGGGACACAGGATAGGCTACTTAATATTTTTAACGCGGACGAAGTCGTGGGCACCAGCTAGTAAATAATAAATCTGTAAGGGTCGGTCATGGAGTAAGTTACTTTGTTTTCAGATATCGTGTTTATAGGCTCTATACATGATACTGAAACTAAATTGACGATTTTTAGAATTTTTTTCTGTATGTATGTTCCTCCATAACTCCGAAACGAATTACTGATTTTCATGAACTGGTAGATAAACATTTGGACGTACGGGACACAGGATAGGCTACTTAATATTTTTAACGCGGACGAAGTCGTAGGTACCAGCTAGTAATAACATATGTCAGTACAATTTTTTTATTTGATCTTGACTTATTGCCATATTTTTAGTCAGTATTTAATTCAAGATTTGGCAAAGATGCCATTGCTGGACCTAACCTGATCATTTAGGCACAGGGATGCACACAGTTTCTTCATACTAACTAATAAAACAAAATTAAATACGAAAGTTTATTTGTTTGCAGGTATGTATGTTTGTTTGTTACGCTTTCACGTCAACTACTCAACGGACTATCATGAATTGTTGCATGCACGTTGTCAGGAATACTGAAAAGGACCTTTTAGGGTCGAGCTAGACCGTGGTAGCATAGATAAACAATAGGTTGTGTTTCTAGCACATTAGATTTAAACAACTATTAAAATTTATGTTATTATTGCACAGACAATCTTATTCTTTTTACTAAACTTCTTAGTTTTATAATATAAGAAAGTCGGTAATATTATAAAAGAAATAAAGTTGCAGGTGATTGATTCATTGTGATCCATCAGTTCTTGGAGGATGGAAACTATTGGAGAAATCTGTTTGGATCCAAAGAAAGTCGAATTGGACTCTATTACGTGCCACAAAGGTAGTTTTTTACTAAAACAGAATTTAGCAATTCGCCACAACCATAGATCGATGGTTTCGTTAAAAAATACTTTTCCGAACGTTGTCCTCTGAAAACACTTATCGAAATGAAAATATTTCTTTTGTTTTCTAATAAAAAAATCGTTTTTGGTTCATGCCAAAATACTTTTTTTGGACTAATAATAATAATATACCTACATATTTTATGTTAAATTCTACAGGCTGACGATCCACTTGATGATAGGTGGCTACCGTCGCCTATAATACAAGTAACGCCACAGGTGCTGAATCTTAAGTATTCTACCACAACTGTTTACTATTGAACATTGGTCGCTTGAAATTGAGTTGCTCTATTAAGCTCAACAAAAACAAAAGGATAATGAAAAAACCTATAACAAACATTGAGCAATTCGACAAGGGCGTTATAAAGCGAGCTATTAACAATTTTCCAACCACCGAGAAATGATTGTAGACTGAAGAAATTGCGAAATAAATTTTACAGAATAACGTAGTTTCAATGTTTTTATTTCTTTCTTAAAATAGCTATTAAAGTAATGTTATTCTACAATAAAAACTATACTTACCTACACTCGCGAGCAAAAGTATGGAATCACTTACTTGAAATTGGTTCCGCGCGTTCTTGAGTACTGAATAATTTGTTAATAATAATAAAAATGGCACAATTTTAAAGGTTAAACTGTTATTTTTAAATTGATACCAAATTCATTTAAATCACACCAGTATTTAAGGAGCTATCCCGGATTAAGTGAAGAAGTAAGGAAAATGACATGTTTCAATTGTTTGATACGTCGCGAGTTGCGGCCTATTGACCCCCTATAAAAGCACGTGTTATCGGATTTTGTTTATCAGTCGACTTTCACACGTTGACCCGTACACATATCCGCTACTTTTGGCCCTTGACCATGGACGAAAATGGATACTATACCTACTGAAGCAGCAAAAATCGTCGTCCTATTGCAAGAAGGGCTCAGCCAGCGGGCTGTCGCACGTCAGCTCCACATAAGCCAGTCCTGTGTTTCGAAATTTTATAAACGCTTTCAGGAGACTGGTGGCTTTATCCCGAGACCAAGATCTGGACGGCGGCGGGTGCACATCGGAGAGGGATGACCGTGTTATCGTTCAACCTCTCTTCGCTACACGTTAGCCACTAGGTGGCGCTGCTCCCATACAAGCTGACGTTTACGCGTTCGACGCGTTTGATCGAGTAAAACTCTAACTAGACCTTCGGCAGTGTTTAACATAATTATATATATTATGTGACACGCATACTATAAAAGCTAAAGCCGTTGATTTAAATTTAGAATGTACAGAATCAGCCCAGATTACAAACATCGCACGATAAAACAATGAATTGTCTCATTTCAATTTCTATTGGGACACATAAAGTAGAGCGTAAAAGAAAATGGCGACATGTTGTAAAATGGTTTTATTGTTCCATAGACCGAAAAGTAAAATATTAACTTTGTCAGAGCGAATGAGGAGGGAGTATCAGACATTGCTTAATTAAAGTGGCCAATAAAACAACAACGGGTACCTAACTTTAAAGGGCGCAATCGCACTCAATAAAACCGAAAACAACGAGTAGGTTACTTAATTAAGTTAATTGGAATTACAAAGGCATAAACTGCATAGGTATGCATGATCATGTTTGCAGGATCAACCTGAGAATTTCCTATAGGTCCTACTGTTTTATTGGCGGATACCTTCACAATAAGATAAATTCTATCGTAAATACCTTTTACATTGTACGACCATATTATCCGCTAAGATGATACGTAAAATTAAATATTTATTTTTATAGGAATTCAAGACTTTATTATTGGAAGCTGATAGCATTATAATAAAGCCTTCATATCAAAAGTTTACGAGTTTCAAATTTAGAATCGCGTCTACGGCGTCCGAAGAGTTCTAAAGTTCGGCGTCTTCGTTCTGAATTTATAATGAAAAGGGGTTGAATTTCACAATTATTCGTGTAAATTGCGTTAGTAATGGACGTAGATATTACTGACGCACAATTGCCTGTACTACTTCTATTATATTTTTTAAATAATTAGTTTTCATGTAAAATACAATTTTTAATTTGACAGGATGCAGATTCAGGATCGTTGTGATATGTAACATGTTTTTGGCTGCGTTCAGATACTGATCGCCGTTACACTGCACCGGCGGCGGTATGGTGGCGATCAGTATCTGAACGCAGCCAAAAACATGTAAGTATATCACTACCATCCTGAACGCAGCCAAATGATTATTGACATGTATTATTATAGATTATATAGATAATAGGCGTTAGGTAATAGGGACTCAACTAGTGTTGGGTAGGACACGACATGAAAAAGAGTTTGTAAGAGTAGCCTCTTTTTTCAACTGAGCCAGTACAATGTCCCACTTCAAATGAGGCGAGGCGTACATAGCGTATTAGTATAGTTTACTTACCGCGACCACAGAGTGCCTTGCCTACAAGTTTGTGGGTACTCACTCTGTGACGCGAACGCGACGACCGCGACATAAAATTTGAAGTAGTACATTTTGAAATGTTGCTACTCTTACATTTTGACGTCATGTATGGGACAAATGTACCGCCTCTTGTATGTCCTACTCAACACTAGACTCAACAGAGATCGAGTTATTTTGTTTTATTTTTTATGTTAAGGTCGATAGACAGGCAGACGGTCTACTTGATGGTAGGTGGCTACCGTCGCCTATAACAAGCAACGCCACAGGTGCTGCAAGTTCGCTGCCGACTTCAGTAGGATTGAGGATAAAGGGATTGTGAAGGGATAGGGAAACGGGCTCTGGTATCCTTTACTCACTCACCGAAACACAACAGCACACGTGCTATTATTTCACGGTGGTATTTTGACTCACTCGCCGAAACACAACAGCACACGTGCTATTATTTTACGGTAGTATTTTATAACGGGGTGAATTGCTAAAATTCTTTTTGCTTTTGATTCTTGAGGGAAATTCTTGAAGATCATTATCTATAAGACTATCGAGATTTACCAAGAATTGCAAAGAAGCCTTTGGCAATTTTAATTAAACAGCGGGTAAAACCGCGGGGTAAAGTTTATATTGTTATGGTTGATGTAATAATCATATCTTGTTTTAACCAATTTTGTAAAACACATTTCTTTGTTTTTATTTAATAGGGAGGTGGCTCTAAAAAATATTATCGTCTGATACTGAAACAACCGTGGCTTTTCCGAAACGACCGAGTCCTTCATTTTAATATGCGCCCTAAAATTAAACAAAACATTCACGAACAGCGAAGCGTATAACAGTTTATTTTCTTAAACGTTATGATTTTTCTTGATTGGTAACATTTTGTTCATTCTGCTCACTGTATGAACTAATTAAGAATGAATAATGAAATTTGGCTGGTCTGGCCTTGTGTTAAAAACAAGGTCATGGAGACAAAGCAAATAATCTGAACAAACTTATTGAATACATAAGTATAATAGGTTCATAACATTTTTATTGAATACAAGCTGTTGCATGCGGCTTCGCCCGCGTAACTATAATATAAAATATAGCCTATGTTACTTGCTGATAATATAGTTTCCCAACAGGGAAAGAATTTTTCAAATCGGTCCAGTAGTTTCGGAGCCTATTCAATACAAACAAACAATCAAATCTTTCCTCTGTATAATATTAGTATAGAAAACATATATAGTTAACACGTATTTTACTAAAACCTAGTGCGTATTTTATCTAGTAGTACAACCATTCATGAAAAAGGATCATAAAAATTCATAAGAATTGTGTGTGTTTGCATTGTAATGTGTGAATGGGTAACAATCAATTTTGATACGTACACATATATTTTAAACTAGCTGGTGCCCACGACTTCGTCCGCGTTGAAAAATATTAAGTAGCCTACTGTGTCCCGTGCGTCCAAATGTTTATCTACCAAGTTTCATGAAAATCAGTTAATTCGTTTAAGAGTTATGGAGGAACATACATACATACATACAGAAAAAAATTCTAAAAATCGTCAATTTAGTTTCAGTATCATGTATAGAGCCTATAAACACAATATCTCTGAAAACAAAGTAACTTACTCCATGACCGACCCTTATAGATTTATTATTAGTATTGATTACCTACTTAGTTGGTGCCCGCAACTTAGTCCGCGTTGAAATTGATTATAACACCTGAGAAAATATCTGACATCTTTTTCGCTGTGACTATAGTGGCGCCGCCACTGCCAAATTTTTTATACTTTTAGACGATTACTCGGAAACCTAACATTTTTCCAGAATAAAAAGTTTCCCGTATATTAATCCATGTAATAAACTATCTATGTATCAAATTGCATCCAAATCCATTCAGCAGTTTTTACGTGAAAGGGTAACATAAGTACATACTTGCATCCTTACAAACTTTCGCATTTTTAATATTACCTAGTAGGATTTAACTCCTTAAAAAGCCTAATTGTAATTCTAATTAGGTACTATGTCTTTGTTAATACAAGTATTAATATGAAAATTTTCCAGTAGGCACGTGTAATATAAACCAAAAAACAGCCGCAAAAGTTTTGTACCGTTATTTGAGATTCAGTTTGATAAAGCCTTGCCTCTATTTGAATTTCTAACAAACGTTTGTTTTCCCTTTGTTGTATTAATTATGACAGGACCGTCCCTCCCTCACAAATCCTTGTTGGTTTTGTACCGGGAGTCTGAAGAAATTTACTGATGTTTGTGAACTAAACTAACTAGCGAACAAAATTGGGTTTACCATATTTATTTAAGAGGGAAAAAATTTTAATTCGAAAATTATTTTTGCAGGCCAGGCTCCGCGTATTTTGTTTTCAGCCTATTAAATTGAATCTAATGTACGAGGTGTGAATCAAGAGGTTTTTAGAACTGCTTTTCCTAGGAAGTTTCTAGAAGAGTTGTCCTGGTTAAGCCCCACTACTCCCCAGCCTGTAGTTCTGTGTTAGGGTATTATAGAAGAGTTATAGGACAAGTTTTCAGCTTGCCTCAAATACCTACCCGGAAATGTCTACCATCTCTCGGCTGTAAAATAGTGTCTGTACGTAAATAGTCCGGAACTTGTCAATAAAAAGGCGTTTTTTTTTTCTTCTGTAAGTTGGTAATTCTGTATTGAGGTCGCGCAAAGTTTAAGTAAACGTGGTCTTTCACACTGTTTAGGTTTCTCTCTGGGAATTTTATAATGTATATAAACTTGTTGAATGTTATTGAAGGTAAAAAAGGGGTAATAATAAAGCTTAGAGTAAAATTTTAAAGTGCATTATATCGATTTTAGTTTTTATCAGGTCAGAAAATATATTTTTTTAAATTGTGTTAAAATAGAAGGCATTAAATTCAGTTTGATAGTTGATGGAATGCAGTAAAACTATAGACAATCGAGATAGCAAAAAACATGAAAAATAGAATAAAATTCCAAATATTTATTAATTATAATCATAGGTAATAAATTTTACAATATACAAATACAATATATATATATCTATTTGTCTTAAAACTAAAATTAGAAGGTAGTTACACAAAAAAGTATTTAAACTTTGAATTTTAGGTTAATATCACTTAAATATAATCTGTGCATTTTATACATACATTTTGTTAGTTATTATACCTATGTACATCAAATATAAACTAGTAATATTAACGAGTACGTAATATTTCAAAGGAATCCGAGTTGAACCATGGTATCATAAATAATTTTAAGTATCGTCATTCGCTGCATGATTTTTGCAAATACCCACACCATTCAGCAAGGACAGTTTGGGCCGGCCCTGACTGACAGTAAGGCACAGCAAAGTATTTTTTTCTAAGCATATTATTTTTAACCTTAGTGCAATTGTCTTAGCACTCACATTCCTTTATTTCAATACCAAGAGGCCATAGCTAGCCGCGTCATGTCAGGTCGCGGCATGAAAGCAATGTGAGTCCTCAATTCATCGCAATAAGGTTAAAAATAAACAGTTTAGGAAAAATCCTTTGCTGTGCCGTGCCATGCCATGCCATGCCACTGTCAATCAACGTCGGCCCTTTAGGGAGTAACTACACTTCGTAGCGGGACACTGATGTCGTGTCTTAACGTTCCCAGGACCCCGCCCATCAACGGCCGTGCTAGAAAGTCGTTGGGTTTTAGCCAGTACGAATCCGGCATAACCTCGCAGTGTCCCATACACTGCCAGATATCCAAGAGGATTTCCCACACTTATTGAGTTCCATTCGCGTTTAGCGGACGATTTTGGTCACGATGTTAGTGGCGTTTAGTGACGATCTTACGCTTCTATCAGCCGCGTACGGCCGTCATACCGTGCTTTTTCCGCTGAACCGCTTCTATCGGATCGGCCGCGTACAGCGCTGAACACTCCTGACGACAGTTCACAAAAGCTTTCAAGACCAACTACAAAACAAAGAAAATGTCATAATCTCTCAACTATACCCAAGTCTGACCTTTTAATACTCCCGACGTTTTGACGCAACTAAAAGTGTGACTGAAACTCTGACGTAATGGGACCAAACCAAATAGACCACTCAAGTAACAATAATTCTTATACAGCTCGTCACACTAGCAATTTGGCAGAAATCGCTCAGCCCTAATGGATCAAAAATCAGACACCATGAAAATTGATGACTGTGGAAATCAGTATTTCCTGATGATTCTCACTTCATTGAATGTTTCCGAACGGAAAATTTAAGAAGAAATTGAGTAATTCAAAGTTGAAAATCTGCACTCAATGTTATAATGAACAGATAAATCTTTTAAACGAGGTCAATCTCAATTTTTAAATTATAGCAGCTAGATATATTTTAATTATTTCAGTTATTAATGCTTTACGTTTTATACATTTAAAATAATAAAGAATAATTTCAAAGGCCATTCGCATACGTAACATGTTTGCCAACGATCATACTGAAAAGAATTTTGAATGCAGTATGCATTCAAAATGACTACCATAAATATTCATGGGAGAACCGTTTCGAACTTTTGTAACACTATTTTGTACATCGAAAGATAAATAACGCGAAAACGCTTTTAAAAACAACTCTACACATTTGTAGCTATATTTTGTGGCTACAAATTGCAACTTGGCTAGATCTGATTGTGTATTACTGACAAAAATGTTAGATTGAGCTTTGAGTGCAACAGTGTTAAGGGAAGACTCAGTGATTTATTCACTTATTACCATACAGGAGAGAACAAATGAAATAAATCCGTTGTCGTTTTTGATCAAAATTCTTTCAATTACGTATTAACTTCAAAGCAAGGCCACGGAGACAACGTAAAGAATGTAAACAAATTTTCAGGGATTCATAACATTTTTTTTAATAGAGCAAATAGTTACCACGTATTTTTACTTGTATATAGCAACTATTCTTAAAAAGAGGTAATAAAAAGGCGACCAACTGTTGGCAAGATCGCTTTCATGTACGATGAAACAGAGCGCCGCGCCGGCCGCTTCAGACATATTTAGGTGCGATAGAAAAGGACAGAGACACATAATCACTATACTGCGTTTTTTAATTCGAAGGAGTAATTTGACAGGTCCTAATGGTCAAATTTAAAAATAATGTTACCAACGTTTTTTCCGTAGTGCTGTACTAATATCGGTTTTACTTAAACTGTTTAAGTTAACGTTAAATATTATAACTGTTTATAATATTTAACAGCGAATTGCACTGGAAGCGACTGGATGCATTTGGCTAGAGACAGGGAGAAATGGAGAGGGCTGGAGGAGGCTTTTACCCAGAAGGGGTCCATGGTTTAAGGAAACCTTGTATATAAATATGTATTGTAATTGTAATTTGTTATAGGCTATGGAAATAAAAAAGCTTTATTATTATTATTATTACATTTAACGGTAAAAATATTTTTGATCTTGTTTTATTGATTTAACATTCGAATTATTGTTATTTTAAGGTCTGAATTTCGTTTAAAGTAGGATTACCAATGACCAAGTCGATTTGGAATGAAAAAAAAACAATTAAAATTTTTAATGTGAAGTCAAATAAATGAAAAATATTATAACGCATTACATAGATATTATTTTGTGATAATTTTATGTCACCTATGAAAATATTCTCATCATAAAAATTATAATAATCAAAAAGAATTGCGACTTATTGAACGGACTTTGCAAAAAATATAATTTAAACAGTTAAATAATAATTAATATTACTTCTAAACTATTTAATGTTCTATAAAGCATTGATTACGTTTTTATAAGACCGTAAGTTTTTTAATAAGTTCGATGAGATGACATCACTATTTTTGTATGGTCAAAAACCTGCTACCCAGGAAATGTCAAATTACATCTTCGGATTAAAAAAAACGCAGTATAGATGTTGTAAAACTCAGTATGGGTCGGTTTTGTTCACGTTGTTTGTCTCCATAGTTTTACTTTAGAAGTGTATCTAAAGTAAAACTATGTTTTACTATAGTTTTACTTTAGAAGGCAGTCAATATCAGCGCGTAAATTTAAATTTCGAACTCCTGGTACTCGTAATACGATGCACGATTTTACGTTGTCAAATAATAGTGATTAAATAAAAATTAATAATCAGTAATGTCTCTCGATCTTCTATTATTACTAACACACCGTGTTAGGGTTGTTTCGGATGCAGAATTTTCAACATCATTGGATACGGATTTTTAGAGGAACACCATTCTAGAATGCAAAATTCATTTTTTTTTTATAAATTAAATTTTTTTCATGCAAAAATTTAATGTGTGAAATTGATCATTTAAATAAATTTTTATCATGTAATTATTAAGCTTTTAGTAGAAAATTGAAACAATTTACTTTAATTTAAAAAAAATATATTGATCCTGGGGAAATTTGGCAGATTTGGGACTAGCCCTATATCCGCATCCGCAAAAATTCGCATCGATTATTGCGGATGCGGATGTTTAAATCGATGCGGAAGTTCCGCATTTGCGGACGCCAATATCCGCTACAACCCTGATATATGAACATTCAAGAGGTAGGAAGGAATGCATATTTTATTTCTGCTTGATTATGAAGTCTATGGTTCACATAAAACGATACACACAGATAAACTAAAAGTTTCATACATAAATATTTAAAACGTTGTCTTGTCCTTTGCAGCAGTGTGTATATGCAAGGACATTTATTAACAGCCATTAACTTAATTAAATTATACTAAAGTGCGTTGAATTTATGTGTCTAGACTATGTTACTTAAAAAATAATAACATATTAGTTACATTAAAGTTAAAAAAGCAAAGGCCATATATTATATATAATTAATTAAAATTAATATAACCATATACCCCCATTAGTAAAATGTAAAGTTTACTTAAAAAATATATAAATTATTTATACACTATAACAAATGACAAATGAAATACACATTATAAATATAGCAAATTATACATTATTTAATAAATGCTCACCTCAAAGGTCACATATACACTTTTATATTAGTTATATTAAGATTCATTCGGGATATATCCCAAATGTTATAGCTAATAGAATGAGGAATATGTGAGAATTTTTCTGTATGACTTACTAATATATATATATATATATATATATATATATATATATATATATATGAGTTGGCCAAAAGTTCTGTATGTTAAATTTAAACGGTAAAAAAATTAAATGATTAAGTATTGATACGAGAAATCTACTTTTAAAATTATTTATTAAAAGGCAAACTAAAAATTTGGATAACCTTCAACATATTTTTATTCTGTCATAAGAATATTTTCAATATATATATTATGAATGTATATAGTTGAGAAATTTTGAATTTTTGAATAATGCATAGTACCTTCTACATTGAAATTTTGAATTTTCAATTAGAAATATTTTTGCAGAGTGTTTAGTGAACTGACCTTCTCAGAATCTAACTTAATAAGAAACAGACATATTTGGAATCTTACGAATCTGACCAACTTCACCTAAACACAAGATTTGGTTACTTCTTCTTCGCGAAATATGACACCATAAGTCATGGGAATTTTCATAAAATTTTTACATCCTAAACTAAAAATCATACATTTTTTCATGTTCGGAATAAGAATATCTTCATACAGGGCGTCCCAATACTATGCAACATGAAGGGAAAGTACTTTAAATATCGTAGATAGGATATTTTGCTGCAAGAAGACTTGGTTATTTTTAAAAGTTAGTAATACTTCATTTAAAGATTTTCTAAAAATCACTTGCTTCGTCGGCAATAAATAATATTCTTGAAATTTGAATCAAACATTTTACGTTATTCCTTTCTTTTAAGATACTATGTTAATTAAGGAGAATTATTATTTTTTGTCCATTCTTTCGATTGGCATCATAAAAATAAGGGTGACTTTTTTTTACATTTAAGCCGTACAAAGCAAGTAACTTTTAGAAAATCTTTGACTGCAGTATTACTGACTTTTAAAAATAATATAAAGTCTTCTTTCAGAAAAATATCCTATCTACGATATTTAAGGTACTTTCCCTTCATGGCGCATAGTTTTGGGACAGCCTGTATACATAAAATATATAGTTATAGTTATAGCCGTTACATAAAAAACTCCCTATTCTCTTGTGGTGGTCAAGTGTGCCTTAACATTTGTGTTGACGTCGAGTTACCGGTTGGACTTTGACAATTTGGCAGATCAATTATTGTGATCTCGATGACCCGAAGACCTCTCAATATTGGATCCGTGATGTGTATCCCTCTAGGATTGTACACTCGTTCGTTTTGTGTCGCTATAAACTTGGACACTTTCCTTAGATGCTGTGGACGAATAGAAGAAAAACTTAAGTAAGAGGCAGGGCACAGTGCAGCAGACCATGCCCCACAGAAGAAAACATGTGGGATTTTTAATTTAGATGAGTGTCCTTAATAATAAAAAAAAATTGGTTAATGTAATATAAAACCACTTTAAACGTGACAGCGCGGTTCTCGTTGTCTAAGTGAGTTCTCCTCGATTTCGGCAGATGGCGCCGTAAAAAAAAAGCGATATTTTACATATATTATTACGCGAAAAATATAGATATATGATCAATCCTTGAAGGGGATTGCATGTTTTGTAGAAATTTCAAGTCAATCCGTCAGCTAGTTTTCGAGGTTTTGAGTAATACACAAACTAACACAACACACATATATACACACACCGGCATATTTAGCGGAACATAAAATAAAGGTTTGATATCAGTATCATATAAGGTTGCTGGCTGGTTTATACGTCATTTAATTTAAAAAGAAATATTTTCAAATTAAGAAAACAACTAAACATCACATTTTATGCAATTGTTTTAATTTTATTCAAATACACCTTATCTGGAGCGAACTTCGAGTATTTCTTCCTTCTGAGTTTGATTTAAAATTTCATTGAAATACTGTTTTTTGTTAGTTTTTTTTAATCGCGTATCTTTCTGGAGTTGAGGACTGAATTATGCCTGACTTAGCCCCAACGGAGATTGCCAGGGCACTCGAAATGCGAAGAAATGGTCAAACCTACAGAGTGATATCCAGAGATCTTCGTCGACTAGTTTCAACGATCCATCGCAGTATCCAACGGTTCAGGGAGACCGGTACTTATGTGAGAAGAGCAGGACAAGGCAGAAAAAGACGCACTTCGAGTAGGGATGATCGTTTCATTCGGCTTCGTGTACGTAGGAACCCCCGTTTGACGGCCGTCCAAGCCCGACATGAGTTAGAAGCAGTGCGGGGTGTAACCGTAAGTGAGCGTACGGTACGAAGAAGGTTCGAAGAAGCTGGTTTGGGTTCATTTGTGCCCGCCAAGGCTCCAAGGCTCGAGGTAAATCATCGTAGAAACAGGTTAACTTTTACTCAGGAACATCGACTTTGGAACGCGGACCAATGGAGTAAGGTATTGTTTAGTGATGAGTGCAGAATTCTCTTAAATCAAATTGACGGCAGGCAAAGAATATACAGACGCAAAGGAGAATGATACATTCAGACACATTTTGAAACTACAGTTGCATACGGTGGTGGATCAATAATGGTTTGGGCGGGCATTTGTTTGGGAGCTCGCACAGACTTGGTAGTGATTGACAGAGGGAGTCTGACTGCAGACCGCTATATCAGAGAAGTTTTAGAAGAAAATGTCGTACCGTTTGCTCCATATATCGGTGACGATTTTGTTTTTATGCAGGATAATGCTCGGCCGCATACCGCTCGGGTAACTCAAGCTTATCTTAATGATATGAATATCACTGTTATGGAGTGGCCGGCGAGATCACCGGATATGAACCCAATAGAGCACGTTTGGGACTTGCTGAAAAGAAAAGTTAAGTCCAGAATTCCAGCTCCTGCCAACGTGGGTGAACTGCGAATCGCCATAGTTGAAGAATGGCGGAGACTGTCCCAGGAGACCATCGATAACATCATTCTCAGTATGCCTAGACGGGTAGAAATTTTAATAAGAGCATGTGGAGGAAATACGCGATATTAATCACCATTTTTCTAATTTAATTAATTGTTATTTTAATATTAATTTTCACTTTTCCCAGTAACATGAAAAGTTCAAAAATGTACCATTTTTCACAAATAGCCTTTATTCGCAAAATCTGTTCTTAATGTGATCTCATTTTAAGTAAAACAAATGAAACTTTAAATAACAAAAGAAGTGTAGTAAGTAGATTTTAAAATAAAACCATATTTTTTTAATCATGGACCTTTTTTTTGTGTTCCGCTAAATATGTGGGTGTGTTTAGATAGATAATATAAATATTTGATATGGAAACTATTAAGTTAAATTTAATTTCTTAAAATTAAGTTTGCAACCTCACTAACTTTCAAAGACAAGATAGATTTCGATGAGACAAAAAAAAATTTGTGTTAACCTCAACCGCAAATAGAATTTCAGATTACAGTTATTTTATTTTGTTTTTAAATGAATATATTTTCTTTTAATGGAATTAAGGATGTTAAAAAACCTACTTTATGAAGTAAATTGAGTTTGATCATATAGTCATGGAGAAATAAAAACTAGTGCTTGTTTACATTCATGACAAGTTCTAAAAAACTATATAGCATACATACCTTTTCATAATGCGTCTCTGTACATATATATATGAAATAGGCTGTCAGACATGCCAAGCATCCTTCGCAGTATGTGCTACAATCAGCTGTTTCTGCCATTTCAAACAGCTCATTCAACCTTTCCATTGTATATTCAAATGTCTGTCTATCTATCTGAAATTTCAATTATAATAAATTAATATTATTAGAGTCCAGTTAGGTAGAGCCGACTTCGAGAGGGAGGGCAATCGTCGAATCCAGCTCGGATGGGCAGCGTTCAGGAAGCTCCTTGACATTTTCTCGTCCAAAATTCCTCAGGTTCTAAGGTTTTCAACTAACTAATGTGTGTTGCCGGTGATGACATATGGCGCTGAAACGTGGTCTCTAACTATGGACCTCGTAAGGAAGCTCAATGTCACTCAACGAGCTATGGAAAGGGCTATGCTCGGGCGAGAGCTAGGCGAGATCGAATCAGAAATGAGGAGATCTGTAGACGTACGAAAGTTACCGACATAGGTTAGCAGATCGGTAAGTTGAAGTGGCAGTGGGCAGGGCATATAGTACAGAGAGCCGACGGCCGCTGGGGTCAGAAGGTTCTCGAATGGAGGCCACGTACCAGCAAGCGCAGTGTAGCATGCGCAGTGTAGGATGTCCACCCACAAGGTGGACAGACGACCTAATACGTCAACGGTGACTGCTTCTGACCGGTCCTATTGGAGAGTTATGGGGGAGGCCTATGTCCAGCAGTGGATGTCCTGCGGCTGAGATGATGAATTGTTTTTCAAGTGAAACTTCTTGTATGGCACCTGTACACTTCCCCTTAGAAAAAACCAATGTGAAATAACAGCACATGTGCTACTGTGTTTTAGTGTGTGAGTAAGCCCATTTCACTATTCCTTCCTAATTCCTTATCCTTGATTCTACTATGGTCGGCAGCACTCTTGCATTTATGATCGACGGTAGCCACCTACCGTCAAGTAGGCCATCAGCTAGTCCGACGGCCTTCACATTAACAATAAAAAAATTAAAAACATCCCAACAGGTTAAGTTTTGTCCTTGAGATATTAATTTACAATGTAAACTCTTTATAATGAATATCAAGGGACCGAGCATTTTATTTCATTATAAAGAGTTTATGTTATATCAAAGGAAGAAAGAAAAATAACCAAATTTTCCAAGCCAACCTTCTGATACTTTAAAATCAGTTAAGTATGCCTAGATTTTCGGCAAACTTCTCTTCCCTAGCTTTAACAATTGGCCCCGACATAGGTGCATTATTCTAGTGCTGTTTGTTTAAATGTGTTAGTTTTGGCTTGCACCTGTAGAATTTCTTTTTAAATTTTCCAAATGGTAGCAACAGTAGATAGAATTAGCACTAAACGTCTTCCTATATGCATTATTTACTGTTAAATATATAAATATTTGCTGTCATTTAAATATAAACATATTTCTTCATAATAGAGAATAACTGTAGCGTTATAAGGAGTGTATTAATGTATGGATTTTGAAGTACCTAAGCCAGCCAAATTGTACAAATTTCTGTGTTATAGGGAGTTCTTCGTTATATCAAATTACTTTATAAAGAGTTTACACTGTAAAATTAATATAAAATACTTAGACGTGTTCTTGAATTATTCTTTTTTTAAAATAAGTAGATAATAATTATCAAGACTTTATAATGAATATAACACAATAAGCAAGCAACTAGTGAAAATTGAGAAGGAAATAGATAACAAATGTACTCACCCTATTATCTAGCTCTGGAGGAAATCTAGTTTGAAATTTCACTGCCGTACCTTCCGAGTAATCACGCTGGATGAATATCTTAATACCCTGTTGAGTTGGAGTCTGTTGGCTGCCAGGTGTATTTGGACCAGAAGGAATACGGTTATTAGCCATTGTCATTTATAGTCCACTATATTCTTACATCAAAACAAATAAAAACTAAAGGAAGAATACATCAATTAAAGAAATACTTTAAAACATGTCGTTCCTTTAATAAAATGTCAATAATTTAGTTAATAGAGGTTCTAATTTCAAGAAATTTCTCTATTTCTATTTTTTTTTTATAAATGCCTTCGTATATTTTCTTGTTTTACTTGTCATGTCAAGTTGTCAAGCGAAATGACAGTGATAGACACTGACAACAAACAATAAGTCATCCAATAACGACCATAATGTCTCCTTGGGAGTATATAGTGTTCTGTGTCGGTTTCTATGACAATTTTTTAAGTACTTTTGTTTTTTTTTTTTCTCGATAGATGGGTACTACATTCTAATATTTATAAACAGTCCGATACTTTTCCCTTTTCTCCCGAGTACTCAACTAAGTCGAAATTCACACACTGTTTTCTAATTTATTTGAAATAATATGCATTAAAGGTACACTCTATTTATTAACTCTGATTTTTTATTTAGTGTCATCACTCATCACCCCCGATTGATTTTTGCTGTTCATTCGTTACGGCTATGTAGAAAAGTGAGGCGCATGTAGTGGCTAGACCTTTGGGTTAGCCTGTGTCGGTCGGCTACCATAACTAAGCTAAGTAGTATTCTGACCCATAACATTAGAATTGAGACGCTGTAGTATTTAATTCTATCAATGAGTTTAAAGTACCTATATACATATACATTTAATATCTTTGAATTCTATTGTAATTCGTAATTTTATATCAAACCGCCAATGCTACATAAGTGTCATTCTGTCCACTTTATGAACCACTATATTTATTGGTTGTAACAACAGTTTTTCTGTTTAACACCCACATAAGTTACATACTCCTACTTAACTACCTTATTGTTCATGATTCCGACTTATTCCGTTTATTAACCTAAATGATTGACACATGCTCCCACTGAGCTTAAATATGTGCGCTAGCGACAACCGTTTAGAGTGGCTAGATGAGAGCGAGATTGAAGGAACAGATGAAGATGAATATCACATGACATGTGTGGATCAATGTGACTCAAAAAGCCCTCGATCGTGATTGGTTTGAGCATCCCTGGCTTAATGCACGCCTAGTGGTTTTGAATTAAGTAGTATTTTTACTAAATATTTACAAATATAGTTCAAATGTTTAGTAAACTGATTGTTCACGCTTAGTTTACATAACATATCGAACATTGAACATACATACATTCGTTAATAATGAATTTGCGTTTGTTTTTCACACTTGTGCTCGGAATTGTAATGGTAACAGCTTTTGCTTTAAATTGGAATTTGTCTTAGTATAGGTAGTGAATATTCAATGCGTGGTTTTTTTTTATTAAAAATGGCTACCAGCACCTATAAGCACTGGCAACACTACAGGGAATACAAACGCGCCGTTGACCCTGAAAGAATTTATTTAATTTGTCTTGAAAAGCTCCATATTGTTGAGCAGGAAAAATTGTTCAGTTTGTGTGCTTGCAGGTTTTGTGGATTTTTTTTCCATATAAATGTCAGCAGATTATAATTATAGTATTTATATAAAATTATTAGAATTATATTTAGTAGGTAGATACTAGTGACCCCTAGACTAGAGTTAGCTAGAAGAATTTAGCGGAGAAAAGACAGAAGCGGACAGCGACTTTATTTTTTAATACATAATATAGATACTTTATATTATGTAAATGAATTGCAGATGTTTGGAATAAGAGGCAAGAAAATATCAAGATTCAAAAGAAATTACGAGGATAAATTCAACATTCTATTGAATATTTATAAAATGCAACTGTTAAAAAAATCGGACATATTCAAAAAGCACAGAGAAAGAATATTGCCATTGAACTATGCGCAACCGTCGCTCAACGTCTTGAATATTGATTCGAATGAAAGCAGAAAAGAGAAACAAAAAAGGATCGAGGAGAAATTCAATCCCATAGAAAATGTGTCGAATGTAACTCTTGTACCTGATAACAATACAAATAAAAACATAAGTAGACCCACAACGCATATTTATGACTTGCTTAAGGAGGCATTTAATAATAATGTTATGTTCATGAACGATCAAGATAAAGAATTCACGGCAGAAGAATTGGTTTCATCTAATTCACATTCACCAGTAAATTTGGGAGTAGAGGATTTTGTCCCTTTCGATAACCCAATAAAGAATAGAAGAAAACCTACGAAGGAGAACAAAGCTGCCGAAATAATTAAAAATGTTTTGACCAACGAATTGGGGGAAAAATATTCTGATGTCGAAGTTATTACTGATCTAAAATTTTGAATTCTTGAAAACTATTACTATAATTTATATCTAAATTGCTTTAACTGTATACTTTTATTTTGATCTCTACATAGGTATTTTGATTGATTCAGCTAATTTTTGTTTTTGTAATTGGTTTGCAAATCATAAATAAGACTTGGGTCCCACATAAATAAGACCGGCAGATTTACCGGGCCGGTAAAAATGCCGGAAACTCTTTTTTTTTTGTATTTTGGGGCTTTCACTTTAGAAAGGGAAACTCTTTATGAAGCTGTAACTCAATGTCTGATCCGGAAATAACGGTATTTTTGCCGGGGTCTTTTGTCACAGCGTAGAACTGGCTGACCGGACTGGAATAATTAGAATAAGCTCGCACCGGTATCCCTCTACACCGCTCACCCGCCGCTATGATATTAGCAGTATGACGTGAAGAGTATTTAATACTGAAACTGAGGATTATCATCACCTCCACCCTCTGCCAAAACTTTATGTAGATCCAGTTCCAGCGGGGTTTCTCTGGTTTAGACTGATCCAAGCCATGATCGGTCAACAGGGTGTCAATAAACTCTCTCTGATTTAACCAAGTGGTTATGAGCCCAGCACGCAGTGGAAACGTGCTGTGCCCATAACCACTTGGTTAAATCAGAGATGCAGTAAAGTATAAGCAATATTTATTTCTAAAATGGTTTTTTGTCTACTAAATACATTAACAACTACTGTCGCTTATCAACCGTTCGACAGAAACCAAATTCGACTATGCGGCATCCGGTTTAATGGGAACACTTACTTACGTCCTGGCGCCGGTTTCCGGAAAATCTGCAATGCCGGTCCGGAGTAGTGGAGCCTTATTCTTCCCAATATTGTAGGATTATAATAAAACATCCATTTGAAAATTGAATCTTATTTTACAGTTTATTTACAAATTAAATAGAAATAAATAAATAAATAAATTAGTCAGAGGTCCATTGTGTTAGGGTTTACGTTTTAAAGCTATTTGTTTGTTTATTTATTTATTTGTCCGGAGTAAGCGATTTCGTGGACGTCCTCGTATGATCTCGCTTGGTAAGGGCCGTGGGGATCCCAGCCTGGAGCGTGGTGGTCTACATGATGTTCAACATGATGCTGAGGGTAATGTATGACTTCATAGTTCACAACCTTTGGCTTTGTGAACTTGAAAATGACCATTGCACCTGCAAAACAAATCGTAAATATTTTTGATCATTCGTTATAACAAATACCTACCAAAATTGCTAATGGTTTCACATTGGGGGAAATCAGAACATCATTATAAATATAGATTACAATTACGAACTTGTTATGTAATAATTTTCTTACTAATATTGGATAATACAACTTTTGATATTACAAAATTCGATTTATATGGCAAAATTTGTGAGGATTATGGGTGGAATTTAAACATACAGTTTTACCGCTGTATGGTGAATATCTATTTTGAGACCTCTCGCTAAAATAATATACCTACCATCTAATATTTTTAATAATCTTCCAATAATTGAAATTTGATTTAAAATAGTCCAATTCTTTCGTAACAATATATTCTTAACAGGTTAAAACTGTTTAATTACCTACGAGATAAAAAAATAAAATTCTACCATTATAAAAATATTAGATTGTTACCAGACAAAACAAGCGAAATCAGGCCAAGTGTCAAAGCCTTCCATGTTTTGAGAGCGATGAGAGCCAAAGCCAAAGGCACAAGGACGGACGCCTTGAATTTTAATCCGAGAAGGAAGGGAAGCAGCACTTTCTTGATAAGACCGTGTTCTGAAAATAAAAAAATAGTAATATTAAAATTGTTTTAAGTGCCTGTCCCAAAATAGTGCTAGATATTACTATTAGATATATTACATACGGTGTAAACTTGCACCATATTAATATATTAAATCTTCGAGAAATTATTAAAGAATCTAGCAATATATTCTTTGATAATATCATTAGATTAAATTAGAAACAAAGATTTAAGACTGCAAAAAATCAAGAAGATTTAGATAGTGGCTTAGATTCTTTAACTAGAAATCAATCCAACTAACTGCTCTTAATCCTCAAAGGTTTGGGAAGCTTTATCTTCTTCTTCCTGCCCTCAAATACTGCAGCGTCCTCTTCGCCGTCCAAAGGCATATCTAATTCGGAAGGAAGGTCGGTCAATAGCGATCTTGGCACATATTCAGAAGCAGCACTGTTAGCAATTTCATTAGGAACTTTCACTCTTAAAGTGTGTGTCTGTAGAAAGCGATCCACTTGGTCAAACATCCTGTACGCAGGGTCTCTTGCCATCCTTGGATCAACTTCGCCATCTTCTTCCAGAACTGCTGTCTTCACAATCGTTAGGTCATCAGTGATACTGATCTCATCATCGTTAGCCACTCGCGAAATCCAATCTAGGGTCCTAGGTTTGACACATTCCACCGAATATTGGCTCAGACATTCGTTATAAATGTTGCTAACTAATTTTGTGGCCGAGTATGAATTAGCACCAGCCAGTGCTGCTAATAATAAAAACACTATTAATTTTGCCATGTTTCACTATTATGATGCACTATTTTTTTGACGGCCAAGACGACTGTCTGCCGTCAGCTACACGGTCACAATGTATGCCAGGGAAGTTCAGGGCTTGGTTTATATACGAGCATTAATACGTGATGTGGTATCGGAATGTGGCATAGTATTAGCTTGCGTATACATTTTGATTTTCTTTTTGAGAGCCAATAGTTCCTTGAAAATCTACTGCTTTGGGCCACAACCAATGCTGTGGACAACTAATTAGTATTGAAGAAAGTTTTATGACTACAAAGATGTTGAGAGTAAAAATCCAGAATAATACAGAACTAATTACGAAACAAGGTCCTCCTAGTGACTTCTACTAAGTTATTCGTTTATCAAATTCTATTACAGTATTACATTCGGAAAATTCTGTACTTAGTCGGGGGTGTAAAATTTACTTAAACAAGTGCACACAAGATCACATATGCAGTATACCTCCATATAGTTAAAACAGTTGAAGTTAAAAAAAATCTAACTTTATTTATCACCTGATTTTTCCTAATTTTTTCTATCATAATAAATATCAATACTTGATGTTAATTTTATATTAAGCAAGTGTATACGCTCACAGGCACATTAAACCACCTAGGTCTGCTTTTCTTGCTTTTTTTGCAAATATTGTTAATTATTAGATAAGGCTAAGAAAATTAAAATTACAAAAAATAAACAGTAAATATTTAAAAAAATGTATTTATTACTATTTGTTAAAAAAATTAAACAACTTATATTCGGGTAGCCTTACAGAGGATTACCGTGAAATAACAACATTGTTGTAATATTAATAATTGTTACATTGTGAAACAATAATATTGTGTTTCGGTGAGTGAGTACTTAAGAGAAGTCAGAGCCTATTTACCTATCCTTTCCTAATTCCTTACCCTTATTAGTAAGCTATGGTCGGCAGCACACTTGTAGCAGATGTGAAGTTGCTTGTATTATAGGCGACGGTAGCCATAGCCTCTTTTACATAAAAAATAAGAATTAAGGAGGAAACCGAAACATACTCATACTGAACCAAATCTGAGTAGCTTGATTTCATAGTTTACTCTACCTAAACAGGAATCAGCTACAAAAATAACAAATCTGACGAATTACTTAGTTTTTTAAATAAGTAAATACGTTTCAAATTTGGTACAATGACAAATAAACAGTAACGAGAAAAAGGGCTAAGTAGATTTATCTTCAACTTTGTATAAGAAGAAAAACAAATTCCTCAGGCGATTTTTTAATACTTATTAGTCTATACACTCTATACACCTAGTCAAAATATTTAGATTAGCTTTCATGTAATATAATTTTGTAAGCATAAAGAATTTAAAAAAAAGGGGCTTGTGCTGTCGAACTTTGACATCTAATTGGGCATTGGGCATTGGCATTGGTCATTGGGAATTGGCATTCTCATGGCATGGCATTGGCAATGGGCTCTGACATCTTTTACTTGTCCACCGAAACAGAACAGCGCAAGCATTGTTCCTTTACGATAGCCTTCTGTAGGGGGTGATTACTGCCGCCAGACGAAACGCAGTGTGTCCTGCCACGACTTGTACTACTCACTCCAATTTTGATTCTAAAATTGACCAGGGCCCTAGCCAAGAACCAAACCAAGAACGCAACGAAACGTTTGCATTAGTTTGGTTCTTGGCTAGGGCCCCAGTAAGAAAGAGCGCTGACGTACTCAATCAATGGGCCCGTCAAATAAACGAGAAAAAGATTTCCAATTCATGGATTTAGGTATTTAAGGTAGTTGCTTTGCCAAACCACTAAAACAACAACACATTTACCAAATTCATAATAATTATAAAACAAAAGAAAGTATAAGTCGAAAAATTCACAAATTGCGATCACATTCCTTACGTAATTTCATTCAGTTTTGAATTCCGATCACAACAGCAAGTGAAAGATGTAGCTTCAAAACGGATGCGTGAACTCGTGATCCGATTACAAATTAATTACACACGCATATATATTTACATTGTCAATAATGATTTATTGCTTGATCCAATATATTTTTTATATTATGTTAGGTCGGCAGATAGGCTAACGGTGCACTTTATGGTAGGTGGCTACCGTCGCCTAAAACACAAGCAACGTCACAGTGCAAGTGTGCTGGCGACTACAGTACGCGACTACTCCGCAGTTGTAATTTAAATACTATTTCAAATGGAATTCCGTGACTTAAGAAATCTTCTACAAACAACACAATCTGAAGATGGGTTCACTTTATTACCATTTAAACCCTATTAACCTATTTAGTTCTCTGTTTAACCCTAGCGATATATTTGCCTACTGAGTACAGTCAGTACTGAGTAATTGAGAAGCTTTTCTGGAGCTTTGACCATAAATGAAACGCTATTTAAAATATGTTCATATATAGAGATAGAGCGGAATGTGTCACAATCCTTAGAATTGCTTCAGAGACTTACAGAGTAGTGGTTTTTGAAAATAAATGATTGCTGTTGTGTTTCGATAAGTAAGGGATGCCAGAGCCCATATCCCTATGCCTTATACTTAATTCTACTGTAGTCGCCACAGGCACTTGCAGCACCCATGGCGTTGCTTGTATTATAGGCGACAGTAACCACCTACCAACTACCATCAAATGGACCATTAGCCTGTCTTCCAGTGGGGACAGGCTCCACAAGGCATCTCAATTCCAGTGACCACTTCCCTTCTCCATAATGAGCTGATGATGTCCAATGTGAAGTAATATAAGTTTCTAAATACTTACTTATACGCGAGTCCATTGATTAGCGTTTGACAGTAGGTGTTGTGCCTTAAACTATTCAGGACGATTTCGCCCGATTCGCTGTTTGAATAATAAACGGTCGACATGCTTCCACGAGAAAACTATATTTAATTTGTAATTATGACCTGCTTCGATTATTGTTAACTAGATATCGCCTGCGACTTTTGTCCGACCCCTAGGACTAATTTTTACTTTGGACAAGACAGTGGTTCTACAAATGTCATCTCTTTACTAGCTGAACCCGGCCACACTTCGCTGTAGGTGGACCTTTTTTTTTTTCTCGATTCTTATAGAATTTTGAAATAAATGGTATATATAAACACTTTTCTTTTAAAATACAATGTAGTGTAAAAGTTTCAAGTCAATCCTTTGACTAGTTTTCGAGTTTTGTGGGCACAAACGTACGGGAGCTGATTTTATTATAGCTACCACTTGTATTATACAACTATCTTTAAATATATAATGGCTAGACCCCTTTAGTTTAAAGAGAAATGTAGCCTCTCTGTGTGTTCTACCGACTGTAGGTACAATGGTGAGTGCTCCGATGAGATGTTCCAATTTATGCCTACCCTGAATTTCTACTAGCATACTGCGCGCCATAGATGCGGAGTCCATCCGCATTATCCACTTGGATAAAGTGCCACTGCGCACAGTCCGAATGAGTGGAAAGTTTATTCCGTGTACTCACGAACTTTGGAACAATTTCTTTTCTGGGGTGTTTCCTACAATATAGGGTTATTCAAGCGAGACGCAAATTTCTACAAGGTAGGCAGCGCACTTGTACCCTCCCTGGTGTAGCTTGTGACACCAACCTTAGGCCTTAGGCGACGGTAACCACCTACCATCAAGTGGACCAGTACTTAACAAATTTATATCCCTCTGTATTTCGAAATGGAAATTTTGATATGAATTAATTCTATCCGTGACGTTTAAAAATATTTGGTGGCGCCTTTACAACTCTCTAGGGAACCGCTGTTCTGTGTTGTGTTGTGATGTGATCAGTTGTTTTCCATTTAATTGCAAAAGAGAACGAGAGAACAGGAACAGGAAGGAAAATCAGCGTTGCAACGGTAAAAATATTTTATTTATCAATTTCATTTACAAAAATAATACAACACAAAAACATTTTAAATACACAAAAGTCGGTCGACCATAAAAATAAATAAATTAAAAAAAATAAAGACAATGGTTAATAAAAAATAAATACATGCTTATAAATACTTACATCGTTGAGCTGGTTGTTAAATTGTTTAAATTAAGTATTAATAAAAATTAATTAAATAAATAAAACACTATTGTCCTAGTGACTTGATGCCTAATAACTAAGAATAAATAAATAATACAATCTATGTAACTATATTACTTAAATAATAAACACATTACATTGACTTACTTTAAGAAATTCATACAAGCAATAACTGATTTTTTAAAATACCAACTTTTGAGCTTTAGACTCTTTGAGCGGAACGCAGAAATTGCACATTTATTTAGTTATGGGTATAGGTGAGTTAACTAGAGTTGGCGCGTTCACAGTACTCACACAAATGCAGTTTTGATATACTCTCCTACACGGGTCCGCACGGGAAAGAGACAGAAAGTGTGTTTATGGCGATTGCAGTGTGACGTCATTGTCATGCGCCTATTCACAGACACTACACAAGCGCAATGTTTAAATGTGTTGCTCGTGCCAACTCTCGTTAGCTTGCCTATAACTCCGTAACTCATTTGTAAGCGAGCGAAGGAAGGAAGCGAAGAACGCGTAAGCGCCGTATTTTCCATGTCGCTTTCGACCTTTTGCTCGCGAACTGTACCGTAAATTTTTAACGTATTTGACAAACAATTTTGTTCCGATCACCAAGTCTAGTAAAATACATTTTGCATAGACATTAAGTATTATAAAAAATATAAATATTGTAAAAAAAAAATTAAACAATTTCATTGACATACTTTGTTTCAACGTAAACGAACTTCTATTTTTCCAAAAAAGAAACATTAAATATGAAAAATACGCAATATTTTAAAAATAAAGCATGGCGTCATTGTAAGAAATTATTCTATGTGCCTATGCCCGATATTTTATGTCTAAGTAAATACAATGCTATTATGAATTAAATCAAAGCGAGTCTCTTATTAACTTTAATTTATTTATATACAACGGTATGTATAAAAAACATTAGCAAGATTAAAATGAATCTCAATAAATGTAATAATTATTTTACATGCCTAGCCCTTTTTTTATATAGAATTGCTTCAAAATTTCTTTCATGTCATTACAAGTCTTCTTTGGGTTTATCATAAATAATGATAATAAACCCCATTATCATAAATAATTATAGTTTTGAAACGTTTATTATTTCAAATAACAAGTCAAAAATACATAACCTATATCCAGGCTATTGCCATCTGTTGTCGATATAAACGATTTTGCCTTTTTTTGACCCTATGTAAAAACACATAAAATTTCTCGGACTACCCTTAAACCTTCAGTTAGCGTCTGCTATTTATGTCGACTGAAGTTGATTGAAAAGTGCTCTGTGACGTTTCAAAAGAGGTATTCATTCGTGCAGATTCACTCATTGTTCATTCATTCAATCTCATTCGATGGTAGGATATAAAAAGGGTATCACTCACTCAGTCAGTTCGACTGACGCCCGGTGACGGTTCTAAAGTCCCCTCAGGACTGAACCATACCCATCCCGAGTTGGAGTTTTAGTGCGGTAAGAATCCCACATAACCTTATGACATTTGTCTTTGCATGCGGTATTTGTCATAAGGTACTTTTTGAAAGTTTCTTCGCTCGTTAAACAGTCAGTTCAGTATAACGAACGCGTTCGCGAAGAGAGGTCGTTGTCGTATGATAGTTAATGTACCCGAAGTACATAATATTTCTTCTCGTTTTAGAAAAAGATCAATTGCACTAAATATTTATTCAGATTATATACAGATTTTGAATTAAATATTTTAAAAAATTGATTATAAAAAAATTTAAATGAAAAAATCTATAAAACTTTATATTATGTTATAAATTGATAAGATTTATAAAATACTCGTATTACATAAAAATGGCTATACTGATCGAAAACAAGTAGATTCGACGCATATGGATAGAAGATGTGGCGAGACTTTGTCATGACAAAATATATACTATCAAACGAATCGGTTCATTGATATGTTCTTACCTATACAAAAGTTTATTTACTGTAATCAATATTACAATTACTGTGTATAACCAAGCAATCTTTCTGTTCTTGTCCATCTCTGGCCGCTTGCACGTATCTGTAGTAGTGAATCGCCATTTTACTGTCTCCGGCGGGCAAGAGTTCATTCGAATTCCTTAAAAAAATAACGTTTTTATTATACAGAGTAAGATCACAGGGCCCCCAGACATAACTTATTTTCTAAACGACAAAATGTGCGGAACCTGTATTTTGCATACAGGTTGTCAGGGTTTTAGAAAAGGACCTTAGACATAGGGTAATTTATAAATGGCAAGAAGTATTGAAATTGCTCCAATAAGAATCCCCACAAACATTTAGGTTTAAAAAAATTACCCTAACTTGTTTGTTTATAGCTTTTTGGACGAAGCCTGTTGGCTAAGTGAGATACACTCAGGGGCCCCAGGTTCGATTCCCGGCAGGGTCAACTTTGAAATTGTACTGGTAATTCAAAGTTGGCTCTGGTCTGGATTTGGAAATTAGTAGCAGGGCATACCGTGTTTCGCAGTCATTTGGGCAGCCCGTCTGGCGGCGGTGGCCACACCGTGAAATAGTATCATGTGTGCTGTTGTATTTCGGTGAACAAGTGAGTGAAGGTGAAGAGGTGAACAAAGTAAAAGCTATAGTTGTTGCTTATTTAACTTACTTGCTAAGTTCATTCGAAACCAAGTTGCTGTACGGCGCATGTTTAAACGGATCACGATAGAGTTCGCAGATAGCTCTCTCTCGACATCCGAAGTCGTTGGCCATCGGACTCAATATGGAGTCTATTCTCTCCAACAAGTTGCCATAGAATTTCTCCGCCGCTATTGTCTCCTGGAAACATAATGTATTCAAAATTATGACTTAAAACGTTGGAAAGTGAGATGATAAGAGCCTTATCTATAAATAAATTTAAAGGTGTCATTAAAACCAAACCCCTCGAAGGTCACTGATTATTTAAGCGACAATGAAGCCTGGATTTAAAGCTTGGATTAGGAGCTCATACTATGTTTAGTATTGTATATGGACTTTGATTTGGTTTGTATTAGGTAACCTAATTGTTGTAATTTTATATTTTAAAGATGACAAAAAGAATAGTATCCTGAGTTTCTTCTCAGGATCGTCATCTTGGCTTTTTCCGAAGCCCTGGTAAATTTATAATGACGATCATAAGAGTTTCTTGGAGAAACTTAATTGATAAATAAATATTTTGATTTTATTTTTGATTTTGCATTCTGTTGATTAAAAGGGTTGTGTAAATAGATCAATATAAAAATTTACCGGATCTTGCGAAGCCAATATTTCTTGCTGTTGCTTAACGAGATCAGTTTCGGTCTTGATTCGGTTGTTCTCGGTGAGTTTGACGGCTGAAACTCGAAGTATTTCATCCCTCACGGGTGAGGGAGGCGCTCGAGCGGCCAACGCCGCTGCCCGCAACTGTAAAAGGACAAATAAGCGCTTCATTAAAGCAAATGAAAACCTATATCATCATCTCAGCCATAGAACTTCCATTTCTGGATATAGGCACAGTTTAACAAGCCATACAGTTGGGAAATGAATGTACTTGCATAGAGCAACGGCGGGGGTCTCGCGGGGAAGGGAAACCACTTAGTATTTTTTTATATATCTTCACACATTACACACAGCACCATCTAGTTCCAAAGTAAGCAACTAATGCTTGTATTATGGATACCAGACAGTTGATATATTACATAGATTACTTTTTTTTTGTAAATACATACATATTATAAATACAAAACATCCATGACTCAGGACAAAGGTGAAATGTTAACACATAAACATTTGCTCCTAGCGGGATTCGAACCCGCGACCGTTTGGTTAACAGCTAGGTTTACTAGCCACTAGGCCAAACGTGTCATTGAGTATGAACATTGAGGGCAGACACGATTGTCTTCTACGTGTGGGAATTTTCCCAAAAACTGGTAAATTATAGCAAGACATTACTTTCCAGAGGCATTTGGGCAGCCCGTATGGCGGCAGTAACCACCCCCTTACAGAAAACCACAGTGAAATAACACCGTGTGCTGCTGTGTTTCGATTATTGAGTAAGATAAGTGTGTTTCGACGCAAAAATGGGGTGTTAAAAGTATAAGGTGTGTTTGTCTATGGAATTGTAGCTCCTAAATGGGTGGACCGATTTTGAGCTGGAAAGGTTATTTGTCATAAACTAATTATTTATGTTTTGAAGACGCATCACATCATCTTTTCGCATTAAAACTGTATAATCTCAAAACCTATTTTTACTCAAATTTTACAGGAGAACTAATCGAAAAAAATTAAATTATTTTTTGTCTATTTTTTTCTTTTTAGATATAAGTATATCAAATATATGCGTATTATATATCGTTAGAAGCGTATTTTTAAGTAGCATTAAATGTTTTAAGTACTTTTATAATAAATTAAACACTAGAGGAGATATAAGCATATAAATTACCTTTGAATATATAGAAAAAATGATCAAAGTATACTAAATATGGAATAAAACAACCAGAAGTATTTTTGCAACATACAATATGGTGGATTGCGATTGTATTTTTGCAATAAAACATTTTTGGATTTTTTTTTATTTTTGCTACTTTTGAATTTAAGCAGCGACATCTACAACAAAAATCTATGTTAACTGTGCGCCATTTTACAATTGAAATAAAATAATAATTACCAAAGCTTCTTTTTCTGCTTGCATTGGGTCCAGCTGAGTCTTCTTGTTACGTTGATATGGATTTAGTGGTCCTACTGGTCTGAAATAAATTTAAATTTAAGCCTTTATTTCACATTTATGATTATTAAAACAGCATTAATAAAAAGTTTTTATGCTCAAAATTAAAGTGTCAATTTTTTTACAACTTTATTTTTTTTTTTTAAATTGAATTTTTCAGTAAGTTTTTATGAAAATTTAAATACTTTATATTTAAATACTAGCTGGAGCAGACTTTTTCCGCGTTTAATATTAAAAAAAAAAGCAATGTAACGCTTGAACACTTGTTGCCATATTACTTTGGCCTGGCGTTATTTTTTTTTTAAATTTTATTATGGTCCCTTGAGAACAGTATTTTTTTTTTCTGAAAGACAACCCTATCTTCTTTTTTGTATCACTGACAACGTATATCAAAATTTCATGAAGATTGGTTGAGTAGTTAAGGTAACAGACAGATAGTTACTTTGACATTTATATAATATGTAATATTAATATGGACTAATTTTTCTGTATATTTGTACTGACCTTCCGACATGATTTGTGGGCACTCGTTGAGGATTTGGAGGCGGTATCGAATTAGGTATGTTGTTTGATCCGGCGTATTCGCCGACGTTTCCAGATGGACCTGAAAAACAATAAAATTACATATAATTTTGAGAGTTAAGTACCATTTTTACTGACGACTAGCTGGTATTGTACGCAACTGTACGCGCTGTTGTTCCAACAAAAAGAAGAACAGTCAGAACGAACGTATAATAGCGCGTGCGCACTTGAGATGCGATGCGTATTCAAAGTCCCGACGAAAAACGAACAGTATTAAGAGCATTCATCAATTAAAATCACGCTGGAGTGAAAATTTATGATTTCAGTAGTTTCAGATGTTTTAGTTTGTAGATAAGATGTTAACGTCATATTATTTGTAGTCGTATAATCTAGTAAATAGCTGAAAAATATTTTAAAGTAAATTTTCATTAGAACATTTTTAAACAGCCCCCTTTTTTAAACTAGTGGTCGACGGCCTACGCAGATAAATATACAAGTTATTAAAAAAATTATAACACAATCTTTTAGAACATTAATGACTTCACATACTAGGTCCAAGAAAAAACAGAAATATCTCAAATTTGATGCTAAAATAACACGTTTAATATCACGAAAAATTACTAAAAGTGACACTTTTGATTATACTTTTCTTGAATGAAAATTTACAGAAATCGTATGTTGTTTTCGACTATTATCTAATAAATGATATGAATTTTTGGAAAATCAATATTTTTATAATTTTTCGCATATAATTTTACTAATATCTCGCTTCTGCGTCGACCGTCGACCGCTAGTTTTTAAAAAGGGTTGCTTAAAAACTGTTCTAATGAGAAAAGTATCCCAATATTTTAAAATATTTTTCGACAATTATCTAGACTATAAAACTACAAATAACATGATGTTAATATCTTATCTGCAAACTAAACACATCAGGGCATTATGATCCGCCGGGAATCATAAATATCTGATTCTGACTCTGTAACGCTCTTAAGAAGCCAGCCATGCCTTCTTAGGAATTAGTTCGCCTTTGTCAATTAAAATTAATCGACGGGTGAAACTGCGGGACACAGCTAGTTTTAAAGTAAAATTTGTCCAATACCGTACTACGTAAGGAGAGAGAGAGAGAGAGAGAGAGAGAGAGAGAGAGAGGAGAGAGAGGGAGAGAGAGAAAACACACCTGGTGGCGATCCCAGACCCCAAGCGTTGATATCATTCACATCATTGACATGGGGCTTGAAGTTTGCTATGGCGTTGCGATGTATATCGGACGCTATGTATCTGGAAATAGAGTTGAAATTGACATGACACAAATGTAAACTTAATTTTGAATTAGAAACTGAAACAAACAACTCAAACTGAACAAAAAACAAAACAATGTTCTCTTTACATATATAACAGTAGTACCTTAGCCAATCTATCATATGAATAATAAATTTTATTTATTTATTATGTCTTACACCTACACACGGAGCTATAATATACAGGGCGTCCCACGACTATGCCACATGGAGGGAAAGTACCTTGAATATTGTAGATGGAACATTTTACTGAAAGAAGACTTTATTTTAATTTAAAAAACAATTTAAACTGCATTCATAGATTTTTAAATAATTACATGGTTGAACCGGGAATCGAACCAGCTACATGAGAAAAAAAATTACCCTGTAGCTTTATCATACCGATCGAAAGGCTTCATCATAAAGATTATTTTTTGCTAAATAACATAGTGTCAGAAATAAAAGGAAGACCATGAATTTTAACATTTGATGTGAAATTTTGTTCAGAAAAATTAAAAGCTGACACTGCCGTAAGGACATACAACGGCATTATCATAAGTACCTATTACTATTACTAATAAATGTACTCACTTGAGAAGTACGCATCATTTCCCTATTATAATTTAAGTGCATGATAAAATGTAATTAGTAGGTACCTGGTTGTATGCAACAAATCGAGCTGTATGGCTGTATCCTGACGCGTAAATTATACGCGTAAAAACGAGCTACAAACAGAACTTAGACGTATTATTCTAAATATCCACCACAACAAGATCAAAAAATCGACAGGGAGTGAAATAATCAAAAGAGTGCGACTTTGTATTCAACAGTATGGGACTCATTTTGAGCATTTGATAAAATGATTAATTTTGTATTAAAAACGTTAAAATTCATGGTCTTCCTTTTATTTCTGACACTATGTTATTTAGCAAAAAATAATCCTTATGATGAAGCCTTTCGATCGGTATGATAAAGTTACAGGGTAATTTTTTTTCTTATGTAGCGAGTTCGATTCCCAGTTCAACCATGTAATTATTTAAAAATCTATGAATGCAGTTTAAATTGTTTTTTAAATTAAAATAATGTCTTCTTTCAGTAAAATGTTCCATCTACAATATCCAAGGTACTTTCCCTCCATGTGGCATAGTCGTGGGACGCCCTGTATATTTTTATTAGCTGTTGCCCGCGACTTTATCCGCATTGAAAAATATAAAAATAACATAAGCAACATATTTATTGCTATTACACTTTTGCCAGGCGCTAGTTTTCTCAATTTTAGAAGATTCCTTTTTTTCTGCATGATCGGTACAGTAGTTAAGGCGTGAAAAGGTAGCAAACAGACAGACAGAGTTACTTTTTCATTTATAATATTATAATAGAAATAGTATGGGATTATGGCGGCCTATTATACGGCCATATTAAAACGTGTGTGTGTGAAATATATTAAGGGTATAAACTGTCTTACTCGCTACCAAGTCCTGGGCCAGACAGCTCCCAATCCTGAGGGTAGTGTTCGAAAGCTGGTGGACCTTCGGCATGGTGTGGTCTGGATGCGATAGAACCATGAGCGTGACCGTACGAATGATGTGGTCCCTGAAATTGAGATGAATACAATTAAAAAAAAAGGCCAGTTTCTTTGGACTCTCTTTTTGTTAATACATAAATATCTAACCGGAATCATGAAATAATAATTATCAAATATTATAATATAACTAGCTGACCCGGCAAACGTTGTTTTGCCAAAAAAAATTTTTTGGGGTGAACCACCCTTAACATTTAGGGGTATGGAAAATAGATGTTGGCCGATTCTCAGACCTACCCGATAAGCACACAATATATCATCAAAATCGGTCCAGCCGTTTCGGAAGAGTTTGGCAACAAACACCGCGACACGAGAATTTTATATATTAGATATTTAAACTTAGTTACTTAGGTTTTATTTTTCGTTTTAATAACATTTTATAAGAAATTCAAGTTTTATTATTCAACTAAACTAGCTTTTGCTCGCGATTTCAACCGCGCCACTTTTTCTTTTAGGTGTTAAAATATTTATTCTATCTTTATTGCTCGTAAATACATACATGCAACAACAACATATACCTATACATCGATTCACGTATATAAATATTTATACATTAAACATATATATTGGACCGATCGGGATTAGAATTCGCGTCAGCAGTATCGAGCATTTGAGCCAAGGTTTTTCACTTTTAATACGATCTCATACATACCTTATGATGATGTGTTATCAAATGATGGTGATGATGATACTTAGTTGTGTGATAATTCTGGTGGTACCACGAGCATAACTTGAATATATGACTCAATGCAGGGAACAAAAATAGAAGTAATTTGAGGAACATCTTTTTAGCTGTCGTCACTCCAAATATGACGGGCAGAACAAATATCAACTTTAACGCTATTAATTTCACTATTAATATTATCGCTATCGCTGCCATTACCAACTTCTTCTTTATGTATTTTTCTGAAAAATAAACAATAATAATAATATATAACATTAGCAAAAGATAAGTTATAAATATTTTACTGTATCCTGGTTAAGTCAAAGTAAACCTGAAGAATTTTGCAAATCTATTAAAGTTTTTTCTTATATTAAAGTGTGGCAGGCAGGTTGCTTGAAGGCAGCCTACTTGATTGTTGGAGGCCTTGAAACAACCCCCTATAATAAAAATTATCCTATACTATATTATAGGATACTTATATAATATTTTATAGGATAAAAGATAAGGCACAACGTGAACATTTGGCAAATGGGTTCTGAAATTCCTTAACTCACGTACAGAAGCTGTTAGCACAAGTGCTGTTATTTCAAGTAGTCTTCCGTAAAAGGATTGTTGTATGACATTAGAATAACTACGTTTGTGAGTATTTTTTAAACTAATTTAATTAACCAATTTTTGATTTAATGCAGTTGTAAAGTAAAAAATATAACAAAATTTTGATTTAATTTAGTTATATCTTAAATTTAATATTAATATCTCTGTAAATAGAAAAGGCTATTTTCACCTGTTAATATCACTATCCAATTGTCATAATAAATTTACTGTAACATTTTCACAAATGCCATTATTTTATCTTAATCAAAACTTACAAATTACAAATTGCAGCTTGCATATAAATATAAAAAAAAATTTAATAATCTTTTTATAACAATAATCTAATTCTAATACTACACTGTTACTGAATACCGGCAATAGATGGCGCTGAGTATACTATATACAATTTTACAAAGGAAATATATGGACATTATCTTCTTATGTCAAGGAAACATTTATGAAAGTAGTCCCCCAATCGAAAGCAAAAAAATTAATCCCAAATTACAGTATTATGTCACTAATTGTAAGTAAACTTTGATAACTACACAAAATTAACAAATTTGAAGTCTCAACTTACTTATTTTATTGAAAAATATTCTGCCTTGCCCATTGTTATTTTCTTTAGGGTCTAAATCCACATGAACCAGAGCTCCGGTCTTCGTCAGAGCTCTTGGCGATATCTTCAATGTGGCACCGTGGAAGAAGAATTCGGGTAATGTCAACCGCATGTCGTGTGTCATTAGAAAATTAATGCCTTTTCCATACAGGGCATCTGTAACTTCTTCTAATGGCGATTCTGTCAAAAAAATATTATTACTTATTGTTATTATTATTTTTTCTTTTCTTTCATCTTGTATTATATCTTATTACTGTTAGTATTATAAACAATTTGCTTTTATTTTATATATTTAAAAAAAAATGCCTGCAAATAAATGCATAAAATACAGATATCTTCAAGGGTTTTAAGATATTTTTCTATAGGTGACATTAAAAGTGCAAATTGTAATAATTATGTAATTATATTTTGCATTTAATTTTTTTTATATGTTATTGATGATTTTTTATAACTTATAAAACCAAAAATAATTATCGAGCAAACTAATTTATACTAACATCTTATTAAAGAGAAATGATTTGTATGTTTGTAATGATTACATTCAAAAACTACTGGACTGATTTTAAAAATTCTTTCACCTATAGAAAGCTACATTATCAGCGAGTAACATAGGCTATATTTTATAAAGTTACTCAGACGAAGTCGCGTACAAGAGCTAGTGCATTATAATATTATACTTTCTCCTGTGACTCGTAACAATGACGTGGGTTCCCGTAATAGAAAATAGAAATTTTTGCATAGCGTATTTAACCGATATCTGGAACGTGGGCTGTATGGAAGAAATGATTTGTCGTGTCATAGAGAAAATGTGGAGGAAAGCGTTCTGGTTGTAACGAACACCGGAAAAACACTTGAATCATTATATATGTGCAGATAGAGGCGCGAAAAAAGTCGAAACTTGAAACAACAATAAAATTATATACATAGAGCTTTGTAACTCATTTGAAATTAGAAGACATCGAATCAACCATGTGAGATTTGAAAAAGGAACTGCCGTTTATTTCTCTCAAGTATTAGCCTTTACTTAAGTCCGAAAGAGTTAAGTTGTATGAAATTTGATAGTTTATGAAGATGGAGATGGTTTTTTCAAAAAAAGAACACTAACTATTACGTAGTTATTATCACACAGACTACTAAATTACAGACTAATCACACAGACTAATAAATTCAACAATAAAATTTAACTAGCCAGCGACAATCTTACTCAATAATGAACGTAACGTTCCAATCACGTCACTGTAAACACGCTAGGAACGAAATTCGAAAATTAAAAAAAATAGCAGTACTTTTAACACACTTGATTAGAAGCCTTAACACGTATAAAATAAGAGTTATATAAGAATGTGTAAGTGAAAACGAAAGAGCTGAAATTGTTTTGCTTTCACTCGATGCTTTCGAGTTCGTGTTTGGAAGATCAATTACATTGTATTGTATGAACGGACTAATAGATAGTATGCAATTTATTTTTATTACATCTAAGTTCTATAATTTTAAGTCGCCTGTCCGTATGACCAGTAATTCCTCCTAAACCAAGTGACGGATTTTGATGCGGTTTTCACCATCAGTTAGATAAAATTTCTGGGAAGTTTTATATAACTAGTGTTTATGTATAATAAAATCTATTTTAAGTTTTTATGTACAACCAAGTCGCCGAAAAATAATTTTATATGGCTCACATAGACGTCTCCTTAAGAGATAAAAAAATGATGTAGGTACTATATAGATAATTGCACTTCTAAAATTATAAAGAAAAAAAAACCCGCGATGACACATCTCTATTATTATGTTACGGTTGACTCTAGCGGCTAGAAAAAAAAACTAGCCCGTTTGAAAGTCTCTTTACTATAATAATATCGCTGCTTAAATTCAAAATTACCACAAATCAAAAAATTACAAAAATGCAAAAATACAATCGCAATATTTCATATTGTATGTTGCAAAAAGACATATGGTTCTTTTATTCCATATTTAGTATATTTTGATATTTTTTTAAATATTCAAAAATAACTTATATGCTTACAACTCCTCTAGTATTCAGTTTATTATAAAAGTACTTAAAACATTTAATGCTACTTAAAAATACGCTTCTAACGATGTATAATATGCATATATTTGATATATTAAAAAGAAAAAATTGACAAAAAATAATTTTATTTTTTTCGATTAGCTCTCCTGTAAAAAAGTGTCATTTTGATTTGTGGCACTTTTGAATTTAAGCAACGTTGAACGCAAGAGTCAGTAAAGTTGGTTTCCAAGCAAAAGGTCACATTCAAGTTGCTATATCGCAGTCTTGCACTCTGAAAATGGCTATGACAATGTGTATGAGGGTCATACACATTTGACCATTTTAAAACCATAGTTTTGTTTTTAAAATGGTTAAAATTTTTCTTAGATGAAAATTTTAAGACTTAATGTTTTGTCCCGTTTCATTTTATTTATTCTATTGTTTCATATTTTATCCTTATCCTTTTCATTTGCATTATCCTTATCCTTATATATATATATAAAAATTTCGTGTCACATTGTTTGTCCGCGATGAACTCCCAAACTACTAAACCGATTTTGATAAAATTTCGTAACTATATGTAATTTGGTCCAACTTAAAAGATAGGATAGTTTATATCTCATTTTGTTTATTATTTTTTTGCAAATTATATAATATTATTAACATAGCGCCATCTGTTGATACCTATTCAATCCAGCAATTATTTGTTAAAATTATCTGTGAGTTCCATGACAATCTAACAGATGGCGGTGTAAGACAATCTAACAGGTTGCACCCGTGCGAAGCCGGGAGTGGGCCACTAGTTATTTATACAATTTTTTTTTTTAATTTAATAGTGTTTCTTTGGTTTTAAACAAAACTGGCGACCGCTCCGTAGTTATGCTAAAATTACGTGATGTAACGCAAGATATCAGAATCAGACCAAAGCCAGTGTCTAGGTCATGGTTCCATTGCAGCACTTAGCTATTTTTTAAGTGACCTTTTGTGCGTACAAACATAAAGTTTGCATAAACTGTCATTGACATCTAAAGTCATAGGTTAATGGTGTCATCGACATTTGGGGCACAGCTACTAGTTACACAATTGCATTCTGGTTTCTAGATTTCGAGGTCTCAAGTTCACGTCCCGTGAATACGTTCACGATATAATATCTCATATCGCTCCTTTTTGAAGACCTTCTGAATTAAGAAATTGATAATTTACAATTTTGGAAATTTGAATTATACTTATATAAAACCTCAGGTCGT